>OY292397.1:12349596-12704960 GCA_958496205.1 Idaea biselata
TAGAACAACCCCCTTTCGGCTTAATATCCCCTCCTCGGAGTACCGTGTATATGTATAGTCACGCAAAATTACAGCTTCTTAGTACTAAGCGTCTCTGGTCTAAACTGCGGACAAACAGACAGACGGAGATGACGAAACTATAAGGGCTTTTTATTAACTACGAAACCTTAAATACTGTAATTGTCCCCAGGAGCTGGAGATGGAAGGCAGCCCAAAGCCCGCAGTATTCATCCTGCACAATCTGCTCTCCGCGCGCGTGCACTCGCTGCCCGCCGACGCCCGCGACGCGCCGCCCCATCCGCCCCATCCGCCTCACCCGCTATAACCTGACTAAACCTATCCCCGCGGTCTGTGTATCGACATATGATGTGCTTTTCGCGTTATACGACCTTTGTATTGTCTACCTTTGGTTGTATCGTCGTTGTTCAAGCGCAGAATGTATATACCGAGAGCAGTCTGAGCGAATTGAGCGATTGCAGATCTAAGAAAAAATCTTTGGTTTTTATTATAGTTGCATTTTACCGGGTCTCAACTGCGTAGTCGTATTTATTTTCTTACCTCGACTACTTTACATAATGGTAAACGAGGATGGACGAGAAGACCGGGTCTTAGTCGCGTGTTAAGTTATTAACTATACGCGATTAAGACCCGGTGAAATGCGTATTAAGTAATAATACGCGATTAAGACCCGCTGAAACGCGTATTAAGTAATAATACGCGGTCTTAATCGCATATTAAGTAATAATACGCGATTGAGACCTGATAAAATGTAACTATTAAAGGTATGTGTATTCTCTGCTTTACGCTATTAGTTCTTAAAATGAACTGTCGACGAGTTATCAAAGGGTAACGCGGTAAAGTTACCGAAGCTTCGAGGCCTAATGTATTGAAACTTGTATTTATAACTGTGACAGCTTTGTTGTCCGATTTTGGCTTGGAAAGATAATTAATAATTAGACTTAGGACATGTTAAGACATTTCAAACTATCATATCCATCTTATTTGAGACCTTTCTTAATAACTTTAAAGGTTTGTAGATTAGAAATTTAAGGGAATAATAGCAGTCGAAAAGTATGGTCGAGATGTATTTTAAAATACATTTTTGTGGTTGTTTTTATATTCTTTAGAATTATTTCTGATTTATTATCTTGCATATAATATCTATCTATATGTGAGCGGGCTCTTACCCGCTCACATAAATTTTGAAAGAAAAAAAATAACGGTTTAACAATATTATACTCCCCCTTACTTATAAACAGCTGCATAAACTATGTATCGTTTGTCTTTCACTGTAACATGAAGTTTCAAAGTTAACAGACAGATAAACGTTACATAAACTTAGTCATGGTTTAAAAGTACGGAGGTTAGTGATGGGCTAAAAAAGTTCATTCGAATATTCTCATTTCTGAATCTCATTAACACTTTTAAAAATATTACTTTTTGACTTTTAGGCAAAATTGATTATTTAATTTATAAATAAAAATGTAATCGTGTATATTTTAGAATTTTATAGGTTATTTCTTTTTTTGTATATCCTTGTGATTGCATTTTACTAGATAACCAAAATTAAGTGTGACTTAAGAGGCTTGCAAAGTGTGAGTCCAGTGTGTCAATCAATGGATTTCACCCGTTTGTTTGGATTGTTCTGTGACTGTTTAGACGTCAGGTGTAAATATCAGTGTCAATGATCTTCCAAAGAATCTCGAACATTTCGTAAGACTATTACTTGGAAACTCAAAAAACAATTATTTCGCTTCCGCATTAAGTACCTGTGTTTTCTTTTATAAGTTCTATTATAGGACGGTCGCAGATCGCGAATAATTTCGTACATTGACCTCTAGCTGTCACTTCTGTGTATATTTACGGCATGGTCACGCAGTCCCGATGTTTGTCATCAGTGCGAGAGTGACATGTGTATCAATATTTACCCAAGAGCGACAGCCCAGCCAACACAGATTAGCTGAATAAATTTTGCGTAAAAGCAATTCTTTTGACTTTAAGCTGGATAAGTATTTGCATAACTTCTGTGTAAGCGCTTATACAGATGATATTCAAGCAATTTGGGCACAAAATATCTTGCTTCAATTTGGATAACATTTGATTAACAGCCACATAGCAGCTGAATAAATGTACAACACACTGAATATCTTCTGCATAAATTCTGATTTTTCTTTAGTCCAGAAATTATACATATTTTATGCAGATGTTAATTTGTGAGTTCAGATATTCAAATGATATTCAAAATTCCGATCTCAGGAGTAGTCTTACACAGAAATTATGTAAGTAAAAAAAGTATTAATGTATTTTTCATTGTGACGAATTTTTTTTGTGTTACTTATACTTCAAAAAATTGTACGTCTTCAAAAGTTTGGTAAGTAAATTGTTTCATACATTTTAAGTAAGTTTGAGGTGAATTATATAAACGCATGGCACTTTACTGTGAATTATCAATATGATTATTGTAAATTTTTTGAGCGCCTTATGATAAAGCTACAATTTAAAAGGTAAACAAATGTGAAATATTACTAAATTAAATAATTTTTACTTTTTATCAAATTTCAGTCCCAGTAAATAATGAGAATCAAATTTTGTATATCTGCTAATGTATCCTACTCACTAAACAAAGTGTTTCATAAGATAAATGTTGACGATTTTTATAAAAAGAGGTTATGTCGAACGGTAGTTAATGGCGGACGGCCAATTTGAATAAAAGTGTCTATTTCAGTGATTATTTTGCTTATTTCTGCATAATAGTTCACATACGACTACATATCCAGAAATTATTTGGTTTAAAGTACAATAATTATACATTTCTCAGAGAAAGGTCTTAAATTACATAATGCAGTATACTCTTATTCAGCTTTTTAGGGTTCTTTTTTATAGAAAATAAATCCATGAATATTTGAGGTTGATGGGACCTATACTAATGTAGGTAGGTAGGACCCACTATTAGGTATTTAAAGTTATCTACAGTACTACTATGAATGACGCATTGCGTAATATTTAAGTAGTTGTTTGACAATTTGACAATTGTTTATATTACCAACTAAAATATACATAATTATAAACACACAGCACATTGTAGGTAGTCGCAACCAAAAGTATCGCGCTTCCTTCAGTTCCGTTCGTTCCAATATCTGGATATAAACATACGATATCTTCAACTAATCAGTTATTTGCTGCATAAGATACCCACATTTGTAACTGATATTGTTATAAGCTGAACATAAAGACAATTGTACGCTTATAGCGCTATAAGTTAGGTAAAACAAGGAGTTTATTTTCAATTATGCAGAAGTCAGCTGTGTAAAGAAGAAAAAATCTAAATATTCAGCATCTGAATAAATTAGTACCATTTCGTACACTATGCAGCTTAAAGAAAATATTTCATCTAATATTCAGCGTTTTGCTGTTTAACTGCTTTGCTTAAATATGTTTTACAGGACAATGCAAAAACTTCAGCTACTGTGCAGATAATAGCTGTTTCAATTACTTTTATTTGAATATCGCTTGTTTAGCAGATTCTACTCTTGATTACTATTCAGCTTAAAAAAATACCGCGAACTTTATACAGAATTTATTAAGCTTACAACATTATTTTAATTTAAGAACTCTCTTATTCAAAATAAAGCCATAACATCAGCTGTAATACAAAAGTAATAAAGCTTGACACTGCTTATTGTGGTATATTTTCGCTACTATCTGGCTTATGTGTTGGCTGGGAGAGACAGAGAGAGAGGTCAATGTATAAAAATATTCGTGCACTGCCACCGGCCTTTATTAAAATACGCGGGCATTTTTTTTATGTTAGGGCCCTATGTAAATGATAAATTAATTAATTTACTAATCAAATGGACTAAAATTCTTAATTACCTTTAGAATAAAAATGAAAAATTGTGAGTTAGACTTCGTTTTAATTTCAGACTACCATCTGACGTTTTGGTTCTTTGTATTTGACATTTTTTTTAATAAAGATGTGTCAAATCATAGTCTACAATAAAAAAAGGAAGTATAGGTACTTCTGACAATTTAGTCCTTCGATTAGTAGATAAAATATATAATATTAACATCACATTTTACTTGTTGCATTGGAGATGGATTTTTTTAAGACTTTTGACTTATAATCTGTCCTTTACGGTAGTACAAGGGTGGATTGAAAAGTTCGAGGTCTCGTAACAAAGTTTCTAAGGCAGCTTCTAGTTTTTGAAATGATTTGTAAAGAAAACAGCATTTTTAAAGGCAAAAATGCTACCAGAGCAATTAATTTTGAAGCGATGGGATCTCTATACACGTTCAAAATCAATCTTAATTTCAAATCAGTTATTGTTATCGTTTTAATGTATCTTAATAAAATAAAAATGTTAAATTGAATGCTAAGTGTATTGCTATAATCAAATGTGTTTCACGGTAAAATCTTTGTGTATGGATTTAGCTATTTGAAAGTACAATATTGACAGTGACTATACTAAAAATATTTTACAAGGTGAAATACGTCATCTAATCTAACCATTACTCCACACGGGAACCCACGTGACACGGTGAATTTATGACTATGCATCTCCCCTGTTTGTTTTTCGACTTTGGCTCGATTTGAACGTCATCTACCAGAACAGTATATTATATTATTATACTTACAGTAACTCCGACAGCAACCCGTTCCATGACTTCTACGCATATATGTTATAGCGTCCCAAGCTATAACCAGCTAGGGTATGAAGACAGTAACTCCGACATGAGAAGTCGTTCTTTCTTCAATTTTCTTTTGATGTGAAACATCTATAGGCGTGGGTAAACCTAAAATTTCTCATGTCGATACAGGCCGTGGCGACGCCTCGCCACGCATATGTACTATATACGTAGCTAGTCGATGTTTCACATCTGCAAGACGTCCCGTGATGGCTCACATTTTTTTTTAATTATTGATTTTATTATTGAAATTCTTAACCTCACACCGAGTCCGCGGACTTTTCAATCGCCCCTAATATCAATTAGGCATTGTAGCTTTATATAGATTAATCAATTTCAATTATTCACAATGTATTTTTATAGTTTGTGTTGTATAGTGTGAAAGTAGTTGTATAACGTTTTATATTAAAGAACAAACATTCCCAGAATGTAGATATATACTTACTTATTTATACATTTTTGCTTTAATATCTGGTAGCGTTAACCATATTAAGTTAGGTGTAAGATTTAATAATTGTTATGTATTTTGTAGCTATAGCGTGTTGAAAGAAAGGCAATATTCGAAGTGATAACTAATATTTTTAATATTATTATTTTTTACAGTATACAGTACAGTTTTGTAGCCGTAGAGTTTACTTGTACGTAGCAGTATTGAGTGATTTTTTAAATGGGAAATATTTTAATCTTACGAACAAATCTCTTAATTATCTCATTCTTTAGACACTGAAGTTAGGGAAGAAATTCTTTGGCAACCCAATAAGCGGTATAAATAAATTCTGTGAACATCACACAGCGCCATCTAGCCCCATGGTAAGTTACTAAGCTTGTGTTATAGTACAAAATTTTTATAACAAATATAAAACATCATAAAAATCGGTCCAGTCGTTCTCGAGTGATTTCATTTCGCACGAACCCTAACTATGTTAACGCATCTTTGTTTATATTAATGAGAGAGTGAGCGAGAGTGGTCTATCACTCTCGCATCGATATTACAAGCTTGGTTGCTTCGTTTGTGGTTAGATGGCGCTGTTGGTTAGATGGCGCTGTTGCCAATGTCTTACAATATATATTTGATCCTATTGGGTTGCCTAACCTCGCTCACACTTTATCTACTCGACAGTACTTTGGTATTAATATGTATAGACTTATCATGCTATATTATGTATTTTTATACTTCGATTCAAAAGCTTAGTGTGAAACTTTCTGGCCTGGCCATGTCGACTTTTTAAATGTTGGTGGTGGTAAAAAATCTTTTAAATATGTACTGTTCTGTACCACTACTTTGAGGATTTTGTACCCTCCATTCCAGAAATATGATAACCAGCAGCGGTTGCATACGAAGACGAGAAATATTTTGTCGATCGACAAAACTTTTAGTCTCTTTTACTCTTCGTTTAAAAAAAACGGAAAATGTTTGTCGCAGGTACGGAGATAATATGTTGGATAGTGAATTTGGAATTTATACCGCCATAAAACATTTAATAAGTGTATGAGCAGCTGGTCTTGCACACGCGACAGAACATTTTTGTCGCCTCTTTTTCTCGGATAACGAATTGTAACGTACCTACGTAATATCTCAGCCGTGGCGGGCATGCTAACCCTGCATGTTCGCCACGATGCCGACAAAATACTCTTGTAGAAATCAAGATATCTCGTAAAAGCGTGTGCTAAGCTAAGCTGGCCAGGGAAGTATTACACGATATTTTACTATTTATAAGAATCTAACTTATCGAAACTTCTGAGATATCCTTTGAAAACTTGACCATATCAAGTAATTTCGTATTAAATCCTATCTAAGTCGAGACGTATCTTTATAATATTCTCTATAGAATTTCTACTGATATTACTATACCATTCCGTGTTTTATACTGATGTTTTTTTAGAGTGAAACTTTCTTATACTAACTATACAAGGAATGATGTAATTTTTTAATAATCTTTCTAACTTCATAGTTACCTATTGTACTCTTCCATGTAGGATACTAACTGCGCCCCACGGTTTCACCCGTGTTAGTCCCGATCCGGCAGTAAAGAAACCAGGTTTCCAGCTATCTATATTCACAGTTTCATTGCAATCGGTTCAGTAGTTTTAGCGCGAAAGAGCAACAAACACACTATGTGTGTCTAAACTTTCATCTTTATAATATTAGTTTCAATTCGCATTTGTCAATCAATCGTGCGTGGTTTTTAAACTGTTGTTTTTATTTTAATCAATTATGAATAATTTGAGATTCTGTGGCTACCTACGTATAAGGTGGTATATTTAATTTACACCTTGGTGTAAAATTTACCCTTTGGTTGTCCATGGGTACGCTTTAGGCCGGGCGCACTTTGGACACGAATATGTATCGTACGTAAACGTGCGATTGTGGTCGTACGAATTGAAAACTTATCCAAAGTCCGCCCTGCTTCATAGTGTACACAGGGACTATTGTTGGTAAATCCACTAAAAATACTATGTTTTTTTCTGTCTGGAGGCAGCCCTGATCCCCTTTCATAATTCGCTCCCAATAACCCTGTAAACTGGTTATTAACGTCCTGGGCTATGGAGCCCCTAAGTGCCGGGGCTCCATAGCCCCTTGAAACTGAACGCGTAAGAGACAATAATAAGTTAAAAGTTAAGTACATGTTTGTATTTAAATAAATTCTTAAAGTTCTTAAACAACGAAAAGTTACGAAAACACCACCTTATATGTAAGTAGTCATTTTGATGAGAGACTAATAATAAATAACAAAGATATAATATTATGAAAAAATAAAGTTTCGTAAAGGTATTTGAGATATCAGTTGGTGAGATAGAATAAAATACTCAATACTCTTTTTCAAAATCTTAGATCAAACATATAAACAAGGAACTGGCAATTTCAAAGGAAAAAGTAAATAAAGAGCTGTAACTTTTAAATAAATGTACGAGTTTTTTGTTTACATTTTTGATTTAAGATTCTAAAATAGAGTACAGTGACTTTTAACCCCCGACGGAAAAAGAGGGGTGTAGAAAGTTTATCCACAAAATCTGATTTTATCCTCCCTCAGCAATTTAAGGTATTATGATCTTTCAAACAACTTCTTCTGTACCTACATTGAAATTATTCAAAATTCTTCTCAAATCATACTTACATACGATATAGGTACATAGATAACTTCTTCAAATGGTCTTTACTCAGCAATAAAAGTACAAATCCACCGTAGGGTCTAAGTCAAGAACTCTTAGAACTTAACGTTGGATCTGCACTTTTGTTGCCGCCTGTACCTATCTAATAAATGAATTCACGTATTAGTTTTGTGATGCTAGCGAAATTACAATGATACTGTGTTCCATACTAGGTAAGATATCATAGTTTTCATTGTCATCTGTAGTTGAATTTGTCATAAAATGCATTAAAACAACGAATAAGAACTGCTGATGTTTTATTTTTAGGAATATTTTATTATCTAGGTCTATTCTTCATGAATTGCTACTTACTATGTAAGAAAGACAATACGGACGTTTGCTTGTGGTCAATTCTGTAGATACTACCATATAGCAGAGAAAAGAGAAGCGATGCCTACTATTGCCCACCAACTGTACCTACGTGACGTGGTGACGTGTAGGTTACCTACAAATTTACCACAAGAAAGCTTCTATTAAAAAAGTAAAAACAAAAATGTAGGTTTGTGATTATTGATTATCCACTTGTATAGATGTAGTGAGAAATCCATTTAGCTCACGCAAATATGTAGGTAGTAGCAGCGTAGCGTAACTCCCGATTCCGAGGGAATCACATCACACTTCATATCACACGAATTGCACTAATAATATTATAAATCCGAAAGCTTGTCTGTTTGTTCCTTCTTCACGATCAAACGGTTTAACCGATTTGAATGAAAATTTGCACAGGGATAGTTTAAGTGATGGATGGGATTATCGGGATCAAAAGTATCCTATGTTACTCTACATCACTTAAACTAGGTATATCCCTATGCAAATTTTCATCCAAATCCTTTTTTTTTTCATTCCGATCCCGCGGGATAATCGGGATCTAAAGTAACCTATGTTTTAATTCTCTAGTTCAGAAGTTTTTGCGTGAAGGAGTAACAAACACTCGCTTGCTGACTCCCAAATTTAACTAACACAAACTCTCACCTTTTATATATTGAGGTAAAATGTTGTAGTAGGTACTACCTAGTGACGAATGACGAACAAAAGATTGTTCTCCAGTTCCCAATGATGTTAGTTGAATGACTCTAAACTGAACTCGCAGTTTCATTAGGTCGAGAGAGTAGAGCGCTGACCGTCCGAGGACCCTTCCATTCTCCTTCATCGGCTTATCAGCCTTTAGAAAACCAAACCCTGTGCCATTTTGAACCGTAATCCGACGAGATAGAGCCTAACGCGGAAATGTAAGAGGATACGTCTGCATCAATGGCCATGTCTAAGCTATTGTCTCGGCTTCCTATTCAAAAGTTGACATAGAATGAAATTAATGGCATATAGGTAATGTACGAGCTGCGTTTTCCGCATTCAGAATTTGTATGTATTTTTTACTATTATTAGGCATAGGCATAGGTATAGCATTATTATTTATTTATTGATTGACTTAAATGAACTATGTATATTATCAACGCATAGTCCGAATCGCAGGACATGTGTGGAAAGTGTGTTCTTTGTCATGTGTAGGTATCAATATACCTAATTATGAAAGGACTTTTCGAAATTCACACGGGATCGGGGATGATACGGGGGACGCATACTTAGTACGTACGAAATAAAAAACTAATACTCATCAGGTACTTTTTTTGTTAGCCCAGCGCTAATTTGGCCTCTTCTTAGAGGGGTTAGGCAGTAAGACGCCACAAGAGTCTACTCCAGATTGGCGAATGCCATATGCCTACTGACCGTGGGCAGTCCTAGGACATGTCGGTTTCTCCTGTAAGAGCGATATGTCAAAAGCCGCACTTCATGAAGAAAAATAACATAGGTTTGCTTCTGACGGGAAACCCACGACCTTCGGAATTAAAGTCGGGGTATCTACAGCTAGACCAAAACCTGTCTATTTACTACTTTAGGAAAAATGGAGGCTAAATAATTCTTGAACAATGCGGTCATAAGCGGAAATGTGTCTATTTATAGTCCAAGCGGACTCGTCCGTGTTCCGAAACGTAGACCACTGCAGCCACAGTCACTATGGAAAACGGGTAAGATCTTGTTCCACTGCTGTCTTTCTATCTTCTACTTGAATGAGCTTAGGCCTTACGCCGTATCATCACTTACCATCAGGTGAGACAGTGGTGAAACCGCTCATCTATCTTTTGTAATTAAATCTGATAAAATGTCAAAAGTTCTCTGTTGGGACTTAATTATCTACTTGGGTTATGTATGACGTGTGACCCTGATAGGACCTAGGTAGACCTACACCTACATAGGTAGGTAACTAGGTACCTAACTGGATAATCCAACGATATCCTAAGCCAATTTATCTCCAGTCAATCCCCAAGCAATTATCTCATAATACCTTTAACACGATTCAATTTTCCCGTTGATTAGTCGCAAAACAAGACGTTTGTAGCAGTCTGAAGCATTTGGCGGGAGGTAGGTACTATCTGATTAGGATAGGATGACCTAAATCTACTAGAACTCCTGAGAATTCCATAAATCTGGGGCCTTACTCTCTCTCAGGTCTAAATTGTAGAAGCTAACTCGTGCAGGGGCTCTATTTTTGAATCGCTTGTGCCACTTCGAGCGATTGAAATAGCTCGATTTCTTTTGATTTTCGTTCGATGTCGGTAATTTTTCTAAGAAAATCGCACGCCCGCAATGAGTAGTCTCAATCACTCGCTTGTAGGAGTCCTATACCTATCAAACGAGAATCAGCAGAAATCAAGCTATTTAATTAATGATCCGAAGTGGCACGAGCGATTCAAAAATACTTAAGGCTTCAGTTCTTCTACAAATTTTCAAATTTCTTTTTCTATTTAAAAACAATCGCAACATTCAATTTCAGTAGCAATACGCTATCTACAAAAGCAATGGCAATTTGTTAGCGACTGTAACTGTCAAATTGTTTTATCCGTGAACACAAAAATTACGTGAAAACAATTTCATTACCTTCAATCGAGATTTGTTAACAACAGAGTAACATAATCAGCTAGCAGATCTTCAATTTAAATTAATGAATGAATGTTAAAGCACATAAAGCAGGCAATGTTCAATGATCGTAACATTTCACCACTCAATTAGCTCTCGTAGAAGTGGGTGTCCTCGTCTCGCCAACCAACCGATTCATTTAGCGCTATAAATTTGGTTAACGTCGCTTGCCTACGCTATTTGGCATGATTAGCGGATCTCTGTCGTGGACATTTCTGAATTAGAGATAGCATGGGATAATGGTTGGTAGTTACGTACTTAAATTTTATTGCACTTTTAGTGCTCGGTTGAAATTAGATGGAAATTTAGGAAGTGCTACTGAGTTTTACGGTGCGACTTGATTTTAACGGTCAAGCTTTCTTGCTCTTTTAATTGAAAAGGTGCTGTTGCAAAATTTAATTCTTTCGATCGGATTTGAACCCGTGCCCTGCGTACCTATTACCTACCGTTGCGCTCCTCTACCAACTGAGCTAAGTAAACGGACGCATATCAATGGGGTGGCACAGTCAATATTTCGTTCCTACAGTAAGCTTTAAATTTCAGATTATAATCTGACTAATTTGCTATTTTTTCTTTAGGGAGATGTGTCAATTCGTAGTCTATAATTAAAAAACGAAGTACCTAAGTATACCTACGTCGAGATTCACCAAAAAATAAATCTACTTACCTATCCTTAGGTAGGTACTTTAAATAATCAAATATTGGCTATAAATATGGCTATTGAGCCATAGTGCCAAGTAAATTAATTGACCTAAGTATTTTATATGAATTAAACATCAAGATACATACGCATTATACCTAGAACCTAAGCTCATACACATCCTTAATCCAAGTCTTGTGCAGATGCACAGCTGTCACATGAACTATGAAGTCGCAAACAGCGTGCATGCCTTTGATAATATTATGTGTGGAACCCAAGTGGAACCCAGTTCATAACAATTGTATGTACTCGTAGCAACTCTACGGACGTGCCTTTACCGTCTTGGGGTGGGCTGATGCGGCGCGTCTGGCGGTCAATGCGTGCCGCTTGCTTTGTACCACCCTTTTAAATATTACAGTTCTGTGTTTGTCAGAGGAAACAGTCTTCGTTGAAAACTGTAATATTATTTTTACAGGGCTTTACAAAGTTTGATATTTTCTCGTAAGAAAGCTTAGACGCTTATTATTTTACCTATTTGTCTAACTAACGCCGAAAATGAATAAATCCGTACGTACAGCCGTTGTTTGCGTGATCCACACACAATTCACAAACATCCATACAAAAATCTAATATTTTGCATTTTAATCTATTACTATTATAAATCGGAAGAGTTTGTTTGTTTTTTTGTTTGTTTGTTTGTTTGAACGCGCTAATCTCAGGAACCACTGGTCCGATTTGAAAAATTCTTTCGGGGTTGGATAGTCCATTTATTGAGGAAGGCTATAGGCTACTTTTGATCCCGATATTCCCACGGGATCGGGACTTATGAGGGTGAATTATTAATAAAGCCTCTCATAATATACTCGTACTAAATGTAGGTACATGGATATAAGCCTACATGGTACGTAGATATGGTAGCATGTATAAGTAAGAAACAGTCATATTTTGAGCCTCAGTTTGGGACGTGCCCAAGAGCGGTCGTTAGCAATCCGGCTTGAGCAGTACCTACTCGAGTTTTGAATTAATGCCTTTCCGATCGCGATTACCTGAGTCGAGGAAACGGGCCAACAGCCACTGTCTGACGTTCGTGACTTAATTAAACGCGGAGAAAAACCAACTTCAATTATTGGTCCTTCACGAATTCCCTTTGTCCTACTCATCATGTGATCATATCCTATTTTTGGCCTTTTGCTGACTTTGTTTCTTGCTCCCTGATTAAATTAAATTCAGATGCTTTCAGACTATTTCAGACAGAAAATTGGCCCTGCATTGAGCGTCATTAGTGTTGTAATGATGTTGGGAAAACTGATGCCGGGAAAAATGCAGCTTCTCTTACACATCTTCGCTTTCCCTTCGAAGCGGTGGGGATGTGTGGGGTCTTAGGTCCTACTGGGCTGAGGAGTGGTCGTCCAAAGATTACCTTCCCTCTAAAACTCCACCGGTTCACTCAGTATGAAACCACAATGGTGCCGAAGTTAAATATTTTTAGTAAGAATACTAAAAAAACCGACCAAGTGCGAGTCTGACTCGCGCACGAAAGGTCTCGTACCTTCATCAGTATTACAATTGGGTACGGAACCCAATTGTAATACTGATTACAATTGGGTTACGGAATTGGGTAAAGTTAACACTGATCAAGCGATTTATCACTAGATGGCGCTAGTAGTAAAAGTAAATCGCGCTTACGTTGCGTTTTACGGTGAAAAATCACGTTTGTTGTATTGGAGCCCCCCTTAAATATTTGTTTTGTTTTTGTTTTTAGTATATTGGTTGTTATAGCGGCAACAGAAATACATTTCGTGAAAAATTCAACTGTCAAGCTATTCTTGGTTTATTAGACACAGCGTTGTGACAGACTGACGGACGGACAGACAGACAGCGAAGTCTCAGTAATATTGTCCCGTTTTAACCCTTAGGGTACGGAACGCTAAAAATGAATGGTACGTAAATATGGTTTACCTACTAGACGGCTTTCATTGATTTAAGGATAAGTATAAATTTTTAATCATAGTTAATGTGAGTGACGTTTGCGTTAAGTGCTCCTAAATACAATGTTGAGTTAATTTAAGTACTTTAAGTAAAACTTTCAGTTAACTGTTCACAGTTCATAAGGAATTCATGTTAGATGTTCTCCATAAACTTTGACGACCTCTACGGTGCGGTGAGGATTACCGGCCTCCGATGCGGAAGGATGCTTGTTCACTTCCTTTACTGTGAATAATTGTATGATTTATACCTAGGTACCGACGTATTTTTAAGTAAAGTTTTATAAATAGAAAGAAAATTGTGCCAATAGCCATTTGTTTAGCCAATATAATACAAGCATAATTTGGGCACGGAATAAGTACATAATAGTTGGAGCTAAATGGTTCTGAGGAAATATTTGTATTTTTGTGCGTGTGTGTGTCGTATATTTTTAATGAATAAACTCAAAACCTACTGGACCTATTTCAAAAATTATTTCACCAAAAGAAAGCTACATTACCGCGGACTTTTGATCCCGATATTCCCACGGGATCGGGACTTACGCGGGTGAAACCGCGGGACGCAGCTAGTAGTCCAACATTTTTGTTTTAAGTCTATTAAATCTCGAGTTTCTCTAAGTATAGATAAGGTACCGTACTTAGTCCATTATTCGTGAACCTAAACTTTTGTTCATAATACCTAAAAAAAACATTGTTAGACTTTACACCACAGATGCATGAAAAATATGAATCTGGGGGCACGGCAGTGCCCCCGCCAAGTCGAGCAAAAACAAGCGGCACGGCCGTACCATTCTTTTCTCGAAGCATTTCAGGCCATTTTCGACCTCCTATAACTTCGTTGTTAACGAAACTAGGAACCTGAATTATCTGTAACCAAGCAGGCATTGTATGAAGACGGTATATTTCAATTTTCATTCAATTTGAACCAGTAATTTAAAAATTATAACTAGTCAAAGTTTCTCAATTTTGTAAATGTTGTCACTCATTGACTGACCGATCATCAAAAATCTAAAGGCACTTCCAGCAGACATAGAAGCTTCAAATTTAGAATACAATTAGGGTTTAGTGTATAAATTAAGGGAAAATTATAAAAACAAAAAAAAATCGCTCCCGTCTTCCCGAAAAACACAAACTTCATGAATAAGTTTGTAATCCCATACATATTGTATAGGACTACAAAGTTATATTTGCAGTATTGTTCTATTTTATTAATACTTAAAGATACAGACCTGTTCAAGTATTAATAAAATTTAAAAATAGGTGTAGATAGGTATACTTAGGGATGTTGGGATTCAAGAACTAAAACAAAAAGAAATGAGATCCCAACGAAAACGTGCTTGTAAAAAAGCAAGTCTCGCAACTCAGTTCTTCTACCGTAAAAAGTTGTGAGATCTATGTATGTTTTTATTTTTCTTTTCTAAATACATACATATTATACATAGAGGGACACCCAGACCAGACCCGGCGGGAATCGAACCCGCAACCTTCTATCGTATCGCAGTCGTGCTTTCGCACGACGCGCCACAGAGGTCGTCAAATTAAGAAATCAACCTTTTTCCTTGTTTATGACGGAAACGAAACCATCGACACATGCTCATTTTGAAAATTGAAATATTTTCCTTAGCGTTGCCAAACTATCGATAGTTTGACTATCGATAGATGTCGTCAAAAATCAACTATAATATCGATAGGCCCATGAGTCTTGAATATTGGAACAACACTATCGATATTATTGATACTATCGATAGTTTTATATACAATCTATAGTAGGCGGTTATTCAATAGCTACATACTCCAACCAATACTATTGAAAGAAAGGTCACCATCGATAAGTCAAAACTATCGATAGTAACGAAACTATCGATATTATTGCAGTTCACTATTACTACCAAAAATAGATGGTGTACAAGAAGTAAAACAAAAAGAAATGAGATCCCATCAAAAACATGCTTGTAAAAAAAGCCAAGTCTCGCAACTCAGTTCTTTTCAATTTATTAGTAGTTAATCAATAGTTAGTTAATCGATAGTTAATCAATTTATTTGAAACATAACTTTTATTTTAAATATTGTTATTATGGTCTCTATATGATCTTGTTAGATTTGCTTATTACGTAATAATAACTTAAGACAGAAGGTCCCTAACTAGGGACTGAATAAAATAACCGACTTGGAATTACATGGATCTCACAACTTTTTACGGTAAAAGAACTGAGTTGCGAGACTTGGCTTTTTTTACAAGCATGTTTTTGATGGGATTAAGCTATTCTTGTGTTAAACACAGCATACCTATTTACTCACCTTACAAGAATGGCGCCGTAATGAAAGCAAGTGCCTTATTTAAATGGCTGCCCCTTATTTGAGTTAGGGCTACCAACCACCTGAGCACGGGCTTAGGAAAGGATGCTGAATAAATATTTTCCAAATGGAAAGGATAAAGGGCACGCTCCGACGATAAGTTTCCTAAGGAACCGTGAACAAGGGTACCAGTTTGCGAAGGAAGGTTGAACAACATTTCTAATTAAGCGATTGATACTGGCTCACGCCTGCCTACTCGAGAATTATTCATACTGATTGATGTCTGTTTCAATCATGAATTCTTTATGTTGTCGGTTTACATGTTTGTCTCGGTAGCTAGACTGATAAACAAATTATTACTAGGAGAATTGCAGTATCAAAAATTCTCCCGGGACAGGTTTCGAACTTGTGCCTCTCGCTTGCCGAGGGAGTGCGCTAACACATTGCAGTTTTATTTATTTACTAGCTGGGTCCCGCGGTTTTACCCGCGTAAGTCCCGATCCCGTGGGAATATCTGGATCAAAAGTAGCCTATTTTACTCAGGGTGAATGTAGCTTTCTAATGGTGAAGGAATGTTTGAAATCGATCCAGTAGTTTTTGAGTTTATTCATAACAATCATACAGACGCACACACTCACACATAAATACAAATCTTTCCTCTAAATAATATTAGTATAGATTTCTCCTTATAAAATATTTCTATTAAAATATTAAATTGTTACTAGTTGTGCCCCTCGATTTTACCCGCGTTAGCCTACGGACAGGCCGGTATAGAGAATCAAATAAATAGTACCTAGCTGGTAGGTACCGAGCCGATACCTAAAGGAGCGAGACTCCTTTAGGTATCTAAATTTTGATCTAGTTCAGTCGTTTTTATTTGCCTAGCTAACAAAAGGACAAACATGGTATAGAAAAGAAACGGATGGACTAAGTTTAACTCCCGGATTTGGCAGTTGGCATTCTTTGATAAGGTATTCTGTTGTCCGTCGAAAGGGTTATGTTTTGAAAAGAAAAATTAGGTGTTAAGATTCGATATTTGCTCATTCGTTTAATGTTAGGTCTTTTTACCCTGTAATTGTCAAACAACTTTTTATTTAAAACTAACGGTCTTACTTACAAAAATCTCGTTTTTTAATATATAGCATAGCTTAGCTTGTTAGCTATGTCGATAATAGCTCTTATTCACTGCATCAAAAAAACTTTACTCACAAACACTACATAATGCCTTGCTAACTATATGAACGTAAAACTTAAAACATTACAATAGCGTATCCATCATATTGAATGCGGGGAGTGGTCGCGGTAGCGGTTGTCGGTGTAAAATCGCAAAATTGTATGACAAATCGCGCGTGCCGCTACTAGCTCGATGTGACCACACACTTGTATGTTTGTGGTCACACCGAACTCTATAAATCTTCTTTTCCATTACATATATAAAATTCAATGTCCTGGCTGATCTATATAGGTATCAACGCAGAGCCCAAACCTAGTCTCTAGGACCAGCCTACAGACATGGAATTTGGAGTGTGTGTTCTTTGTATTTATGTAGGATCTAAGTAACCACTAAGAAATGTTTTTTTGGAAAATCCTGCGGTATCGGGACTTACGCTAGTGAAACCGCGGGACTCTGCTCGTTATTTATCTATACTAATATTATAAAGAGGTAACGTTGGTAACATGTTTGTATGCATGTATTTTGGACCGATTTCAACAAAATCCTTCAACAATAGAAAGCTACATCATCAAGGAGTAACATAAGCTATATTTTAGTTCCCGATATTCCCACGAGATCGGGACTTACGCGTATTTGAACCTTTGTATATGATGTTTCCCGCGCCCGTGCGTTCATCGTATGCAAGCTTGAGCTCCCCGAACTACCCTTAGATTAATAAAACCTGTTGAAAAGGCTAATTAGGTTAATGCGGTAAAAGCAGAAATGCAAACGGTTACATCTGGTATATAACGCAGGCTGCAACTACAGTCGGTGCCTACTGTATGAAGATAAACACTTTTAGTTTACGAGCTACCTACTCCAACGAAACAACGCTAATATAGGTAGCTACCACGGAGGTAGGGATTTTTAATTAACTTTTCATTTTATTTTCTAAAGTCTTTTACCTTATTTCTGAATTGTTTTTTTAATTATTATTTTTTATTGGTTGGTTTCAAGTAGGTAATATAGTATTAGACGAGCGCACATACATACACGTATACCTACTATACGCAGGTAGGTATATTATTATGTACACTATTGTAGATGCGACCGCAGTGTTCATTTTGTGGATATATTAGTAGGATAATTAGATAGGTTGCGGGTTCGATTCCCGCCGGGTGCAAGTATTTATGCTTAAAAATAAATATATTTTTTTCATCTGTGTTTTTTCTATGTATTTTTTGTATATAATTACAAAAAAAAGTATTAAATATACACACATCAACATCGTCTAGGGATATTTTATATAAAGTTCTTAAACTTAAAAAATACTCGCCGATTTAAAAATAATTTTAATGGAACCTTATTGTGTAGGCCTTATTATATGATTCCTTTGAATTTTAAAAAAATAATTAAAAACATAAGATTAGCGCGGCAATTATTGTAGCGAGTTCGAAGGTTTAAATTTACTTAACGCAGTTTTAAGCATTTTGTTTAAACAAATTGAAGTTTTAATATTTTTTTTTTTGATTAATTACAATTTAATACAACTGTATGCATCATGCAGCGGCGTCATTTAACAAGAAACGAAATGTTAAGGGCAGTAGGAATGCTCCAAGCTGGGGCTACTCAACGGAGTATTTCCGAGGAGATTGGAACAAGACAAAACGTGATATGAAGATTGTGGTCACGTTATCGTGCTACTGGTGAAGTGGCTGAAAGGCATCCAGGCGGAAAGCGGATAACTACCCAAAGACAAGACCGATTTTTGCAAGTGGCCGCGAGAAGACAACCAAATGTTACGGCCATGCAGTTGGTTCAAACGCTCCAGTCAGACCACCAGGTGCTTGTCAGTGACCAAACTGTGAGGAGAAGACTGCACGAGGCTAACCTTCATTCTCGCAGGCCGCTTCGTACTCTAGCACTACGCAGAGGAAATCGTGGACGAAGATTACAGTGGGCTAGAGAACATTTGCCTTGGGAAGATATCGAGTGGTCGGTAGTGTTGTTTACCGATGAGTCCCGATTCGGATTTCATCCTGATTAACGTAGAGTACGCGTAACCGTCTGCAACACCCTCAGGAGGTCCATCCATACCATGGCGGAACAATTATGGTTTGGGCGGGAATTCGTATTGGTGGAAGAACAGACCTCGTTTGGATCAGAAACACTATGACTGCCGAAAAATACCGTAATCAGGTGCTAGCACCAATAATCTATCCCCATCGACTGCAAATGGGCCAAGTTTTCACGCTCATGCACGACCAACGCCCGTCCGCACACTGCGCGAGTGGTGACCAGCTGGCTAGAGGAGCACGACGTGTCGGTCTTAGACTGGCCCGCGCAGTCACCAGACCTAAACCCCATAGAGCACGCGTGGGATATGCTTCAAAGAAGGGCTTTGAGGAATTTGCCTCCAAATGTTGCGACTGAAGAGCAACTTTTTTTGCATCTTAGCCGGACCTGGGACAATATTCCGCAGCAAGATATTGACAACCTGATTCAAAGCATGAAAAACCGTTGCAGGGCCGTGATTAACGTCATGGGTGGTTTCACTGACTACTAATTTTAACTTCAAATAAAAAAACCTAATAATTTCGTTTTACTTTATTTTTTTCCTTAGATAGACATTTTATCTTAAATTTAACATTATTTCACTTTTTGCGTTTTTTTAAATAAAAAAATATTTAAGCATAAAACAATATTTTGTTGTATTCTAAATCATAGTCTGATAAGTAGGCTTTAAAAAAATATATACATGTTGTTTGTTAGTAAACACAATTTTTGAGTAAATTGAAAAATTCTGAATATCCCTAGACGGTGTTGATGTGTGTAGTAGGTATCTGTATCCGTTGTCTAGTGCCCATAGTACAAGCCTAGTGCTTAGTTTAAGGCTAGATTGCGCTGTGTGTAACGTCGTGAATTATTATTTAGATAACGGAATCTAAGTTCACATGTCGAATTGTGCACTAATATTGAAACAATTTCCCATCGTCATATTTGATGAATCTAATAACAATCTTGGCAAGTAAGTAATTACGAAATTATGTTGTCCCAATATGTTCGTAATGTCATTAAGATTCAAGATGTAACATTTGCCGGAATATGTTACGAAAGATTGTTCTAAATGTACCTATGTGTATTTTCAAAGGTTAACTTTATAATACTGGGAATTGTTTGAAATTGTACGTAGGCACCTACGTAGAATGTAATAGTGAATTAGTGATCTTTAAGTTCAGTCACAGAATACGTAATAGTTGGTTCAGTTAAATATTTAAATTGTTTTTTGACTTAACCTATTCATGTCATGTTTCTTACATTTAAAAATATACTCAATAACATTTGACAAGTAACTTATTATCGTTATCATTAAATAATCTGTACCTGTATCATGTTCATTGGGAACAAATAAGTTGATATGGTGGGCTTGAAACAGGCTGGGGTATTTATTACCTATGTTATTACTTTAGGGCTATGACGTACGTAGGACGTGTAATAAAACCCTAACAATATGCAAAAGTATTGAAGAAATAGAGCATGGGGAGCCTAAGCTTGGTTGCCGTAAGCTACCGCCCGCCTGCCGCCGCCTACGGCTCTCGCTTATCTGTCTCAATTCATCTTGTAAGCAATAATTCTACAGCCGAGATTATTTTTCACTCTTGACAGCAAGTTTTAATGTCTTTTGAAATAAAATTACATGATACTGGCCGCTTCAGTTCTTTGTCCATCAAAGCGACCTAGAAAATTATTTTTAATCAACTTAAATTATGCATATTTTCAAAAGTAGATCACTTTGTGGAGAAATCATTTTGTTCTGAGGTTGGTGATTTATTTCTAAGGACTTTTTAGTTTTTGTTCTTTTGCCCAGTTATTTTGAATATCTAGCGGATAGTAACCGCGGCGGTCTAAGTCCTAGCGCCAAGCGGACTCGTCCTTGTCGTTATACGTAGACCGGTAGCAACTTGAATCCATGCTATTTATTGCGCTGTAGTGCCCGGGCCATTATTAGGTAGAGTAAGCTTGCCCAGCACCTAAACCAGGAGTGGTTTAAGCCTAGCCAGCCATGCCCTAGCTAGAGGGATGTTAATTTCACATATAACTTCGTAAGAAAAAATACATTGGTAGTAGAAGATTACTTCGACTTTCATCCCGAAGGTTATGCGTTCGAATCTCAGCCGATAGCGCGATAGGTACTTACTAGGTCTACTATAAATATTTCAATCACAATGGGGAGTCACAAGTTAAATATTTAATGTTATAATAGCCTCCGCTCGTGGGCGTTAAAACAAGACATTGAATTTGTTATCGTTTGCAAATGATTATTAAGGTCTCTACCGACAAGATGGGGGGGAAACACCTCAACATTTATGATGAAAAATGTTAAATTCTGAACTTTATCTTTCGCATTACAAAGTCTTGCAATTTTCTCACCCGAGGTGAACTCGTAATTAGCATAAAAATTAAATCAACATTTCGTCCGTGAACAAAATGACAAGTAATTATTTTGGAAATGAGTCGTCTTGAAGTTGTGATAATGTAAAAGGGAAGTGGTTCAATTAATGGACTCCCATGTTCGACAGTGTCTCGTTCGTGACCTAATTAAGTTTGTTCGTTTCGTATATTCGGGAGCGACTTTGTGATTTGGACACTCGTCCGGTCCTACCACCCGGTTGCCTGGCCGACCGGCAGGCATACCTTACTTCTATTTACTTACTATGTTTTCTATGCCTATTGGCCTTTTTTTATTTCTTTGATAGATTTTTCTTCGGTTTTCGCGATGTTGTATACAAATTAAAGACGTTTTTCGACGACGACAATCACGCAAAAACTACAGACATGGTATGCTTGAGATCTATACTAACACATAGACTAGGTACTATAAACCAGATTTTCACGGGTGAAACCGCGGGGCGGATTTAGAGCTACATAATACTTAGGGATCAACGTTTCGTGCCACACAGAGAATTCCTTAACTTAAATTACACTACTGAACATTCTTGAGAAGACGACAGTGCGGTAAAATATTCGTTGTTCTCGACTTCTACGTCTAGTTTAAAGATTTGTGACTGTATTTATTTTTACAATAAGCTACACTGTACACTGTACGGTCAGTGGACTAATCTGTAAAGAAAAGCAGGCCATAAGTCAAGTTGGAATCGATGTTTCAAAAGTGACAAAAACTGTCCTAGAATAAAAAATAGTTATAGGGCGCTATTTTTGAGAAGCGTGTGAAACTTCGAGCGATTTAAATAGTTCGATTTCTATGAATTTTTGGTTCGATGTCAGTAACATCAGTCATAACTATCATTATTATTAGGCACGGGTCAAGATCACTGAAATGATGATGATGATCACCTCGACGTTTCGGAAAACGCGGGTTATACCTGGCGGCCGTGGTGTGAGAAGACTGAAGCGGCGAACTTCGTTTTTCGGCGATTTAGACCCGTGTCTAATAATGATGGACGGAAAACGTGTAAGTTTAAAAAGTGTATATCTAGTCGAAAGAACATAACTGTATGTATAACAACATACTACATATATTCTTTCGATGTATTGGGCTTTCGGACTAACGTCCGTCACAAGTCACAATGTAATTGTCCGCAGTTTGTTAAGGCGTAGCATTGAGTAACCGAAAATCCGTGACGTAACTGAAAGGCCTTACACCAAGATACCTAATCGTTAAAATTGATAAATTGACATAAAAAACGTTCATGAAAGACGTTACGTAATTTCTTTGTGTATTTTTCCTCTGTACCAATTACCTATCGCTAAGAATATTTTTACCGTGATTTTACAGGTAGCTTGTACAGGGTTATTGGCGATTGTTACTAGCTACCTCTACTGTAGATATAATTTTACCATACGACTAGGCGACTTTGGGAAAACAAATTGAGAATTCATTAAAAAATGCATTTATGCAAAATGTAATACATTTTTGCAACTATTTATTTTTGACATTGTGTCAAAAATAAAACTCGATATAACTTGATAGCTCTACATGAAGTACACTATACAATTCGCATTATGAATCCACTTTGATAAGTAACGATAAAATATGAATTATAAGATTAAAACACATTTTGAAAAAAAAAGTTTAAGTATACTAATAGATTTTTTTTTCCAAAATAAAAACTATAATTTCGAATTATCTATACTTAGGACATGTATTGTTTATATACTTTTAAATTCACACCATTTGTTAACATAGTTACATTTTCCCGGGTTTTAATCGCGTAATATTATTTATTTTCTTACCTCGACCATTGAACCATGTTACAATGGTGTTGGTCGCGAGGGAATTTGGGAAATGTAACTATACTAAGTTTGGAGAAGGTAGTGTACTAACCCCTGGGCCTAAAGGTATCTAATGACTATAAGCTAATGAGCTATAAGAAGAGCTAAAGCTATATGAAGCTAATTAAAAATACCTAATTAAAACGCATCCCTAACCTACCTGAATTAAAACGATATAATACCTAATTAATTACGATCAATCTGACCTACCTATCTAAACTACCTAATTATGATTGTGTGATGTACCTTTCTTTGTTTTTGGCTCGTGAAAGTCTAGTGGTTCAGATACCCTCGTTGTGTATTGTAGTTAACTCTAGGTTCCATAAAGGTAGACGAGATTACAGAAAACCTACACCTGACCAAATTATCCTAAGTATTATCTGTACTCCTGAACCAACTTTAATTGAAACGTTAAAGGAAAATTTAAGATGATCTTTTACTGTTTTATGTGATCAAAATTGTTGCTACTTGAATTTAATTGATTACGCTATAAAATGACTGGAAGATGTCTCTACTATCTATGTCAGATCCTCAACTCTAGTCTACAGAATGAATGTTATAAGGTAGCTAACTTAAAATTAAGGGAATTAGGTATAAATAATGATGGTACACAATAAATTAGATATCAAAATATTGGTTTGATTAAATCCGGTGATTCTATTATCACGTGGTGAAAGAATCACCGAAGAAAACACTACGGACCTAGCTATCAAAGTTAACAATATCGGACTTTAATTAATTGAATTATGAATTTTAATCTCTGTAGTAACTTGACCAAAATGTATTAAGTAAATGGACTGCTGACAACAGTGGAATTCCACAATCCTAAAAACTATTATAATAAACCTCATTATGAGACTTTATAGACTTCATGCAAATACCTTATCTATTAACGCGAAATAATCCTCTTTATGAGAGTTTTATAGTTTGATAAACTTCATTCAGTACACCTGTACTCAAGTCTCTTGTCGATTGCGTCCCGGATTCGGTTTGCAAGTATAGCAGAATTGCCAGACCTCGAAATCCGATCATCAAACCAATATTTCCCACAAATAGAGATATAAAAAGAAGGTAAATTGCTTACGTATAGATTATGATTTGAATTAATCTTTATTCATGTAAATTCCACTCGGAAATATCAAAATATATGTACCAAACGTACTTAGGCTTTGACTTAATCTTGGTCATTTTACTACAGTAAAATTAACTGATGGATCTTGTCCAAATATAATTTAGAATTAAATTTATTAAAAGGAAACCTCCTTACGAGCGTTTTCCCATAATTTTGTCCTCAAATATGAACTTTAATTTGAAAAAGTGAATTTACAATAAACAGGATTCCTTTATAGAATTTCCTGTAGACTGTCTTTAGATAGACTGGTTAAACAATTATGAATTTACATTAAAGCTGTAAGCAAACACATACAAAATTGGGTGCTCCCTCGACTTCATTAGAGTCTAGGAACCAAGACAATAAAATATATTACAGTGTACATTTCCACCAGCACTTTAGCGTCAAAAGAACAATTAATCAGCGCAGGGATTGAACCTCGCATTTGGTAGTATAATTATTGTATAGAAATATAAAGTACTCTGTAATCAAATAGTACAGTAGGTATATCTCAGTATAAATGCAGGGTGAGAATCGAACTCACGAGAGCTGCATATTAACTTATAACGTCAAATTAACAAACATAAGCTTAGTGCGGGAATCTAACCTGACACAAATGGCATAAAATCATAAAATATTAGTAATTAACATATTCAACATACACAAAAATAGGTACATTTTATACATGTCCCATAATTAAGACTATCGAAGTCTACTCTTGGAGAAAAGTCGTTACAATTCAAACCTCCTCTAGTTTAAACAATGAAAATAATTAATAATGTACCTTATACGCTCTACAGGACTAGATACAGTATAGGCATCTTGGCTGGATCAAAACTGACTCTAATAACTAATTAACTTGCAAACACTGACTCTCATCTAGCAAAATTTATATAATTCAAACTTATGGCACGCTAAAAGCCCTATACGTGACTGCTTCTAAAGACCTCCGAAAAATAAGTGCGCGCCCGCTTCTCGTTCTAGGAACGCCAAGCTCTCCAAGTCAGCGTCATTCCCCGCAAACCTCTGCTTAGTCCTTCATGATTGGTCAGCTTTATCGTGGGGGCGTTTACCTAACAGTGCCATCTACTTACAAGTATGAAGTTAACTAACTAAAATCGATATTAGAATTTGAAGGAGGTTTGAACTATCCCACAATGATTTAATATATCTATATTTATTTAAAATTCATGAATGTGTAATGGGTGGCTTTTGCGAACCGTTACAGTAGGTTGAGAAATACAACCTGTAGCGGAGAAGCAATACACTGACAGACGAATGAAAATTTCGCCAGACTTGAAGCACAGACGCGTCGCACGCTCGTTTAATTATCAATGACCCTGTACAGTAAACATTGCAATCGCTTTTCCTTTTCCATTACTGTGTTAGCGAAAACGTAACCTACGTCGTTTCCGGTGACAGCGAGGCTTTCACAAATCTCGGAGGCTTCCTCCGTCCCGCGTCTACACAAATGGAGCCGATACGACGACAGACCGTTATTTATTACGACAACCTTTTATCAATTAGTTGAATTGTTTATTATAATCTGTGTACAATTTCAAGGGCAAATTGCAGTCAAAATATTTTCATGAATAACCTACCTAGTTACATTTTTTTAAGTTCTCTGACTGTTCAATTGGTCAGCCTAAACTAAAGCAGGTGTAGGTATAGGTAGGGTTACCTGATGAAAAAAACAAAAGTCCTGAGAAAAGTCCTGATTTCCACCAAAAAATCCTGAGATTTTTTACAATTTGATTTTTTTCCCATACTTATTTACAATTATAATACTCGCAATAATATCGTGTTTATACACTGAGGATCTAGTTTACAGTAGTCTAGTAGTAGGATATATTAGGTATCAAATAATGATTATTAGAAGATACCAAATTAGTATTAAGTAAGATAAAACTGATTAAGTATCTAATTAGATAAATAAGTGTTAATTTTAATTGTGTAATTATTACCGAAGGATGATTATTAAAAAAAATAAAAAATCTTGATCCTGATTGAATAAAAAATCTTTAATTGAGTTGGTCTTTTGTTGAAATTTCTAAAAATCCTGAAATTTTAAGAGATTTGGAAAATCCGTCCGCAATCCTGAGAAATGTCCGAAAATCCTGAGATCTCAGGACAAATCCAGAGATCTGGTAACCCTAGTATAGGTCCCACGGATGTACTTCGCAAGGTTCCGGCGAGGAGTTTTAGTCGGTACTAGCTGTGCCCGCGACCGTCATCCTTGTTTTTATTGAAAATATAATATAGCATATAGCCTTCCTCAATAAATGGACTATCCAACACTGAAAAAAAATTTCAAATCGGACTAGCGGTTCCTGAGATTAGCGCGTTCAAACAAACAAACTCTTCAGCTTTATAATATTAGTATGGCCAACTAGCCTCTGGCCAACTACCATCTCAGGCCAGAGCGGACCCCCAAACTCACCGGGCCGCTCAAAAAGCGGCCCGCTCCCCCAAAAGCGGCCTGATAGTCTTAATTAGATTACTCCTCGTTAAAAAAGGTCTATTACTTCACCCTTCAAAAGGAAACATTCCTATAATAGCAATCTTAGAACCCTACTACGATGGGTATCCATTGTTGACCCTTTAACAAAGGGACATCCTGTAATTTTCAGAAAAAATGGGCCAAGGTCTAATTAGTTGAAAGCCATCTGTGTTTTCTGTAGATACGCAAATACTGCTGAACCGATTGCGATGAATTAAGAAGATACACACGGGACCAGAGGGATAATTACCTAACTATGTTGCTAACAAATTTCGATTGAAATTGTCGATTAGGTAAATACACGTCATTTTTCACGTCATTCAGTCGCTAAAAAATTGCCATTACAATTAGAAATAGCGACTGTAACTCTCAAATTGGATAACCAAAATCACCAATTTCAATCGAGATTTTGTTGGCAACAGAGTTACATAATCAGCTAGCAGGGTTGGAACCGCTAGACGGAGCTAGTTTTCTTCTTATTTTTGTATAGTGTTGTGGCTCACCTAGTGTTAGAGTTTTCAGGTCGCCCTAAGGTCTCTATCTTGACCTAACAACTGCTATCAGAGATAACAACAACCGAAACCAACTGCTTTTAACGTGCCATCCAAAGCACGGGAGGAGCTCGAGAAAATCTTTTTTGCCACACAAATTATCGGTCACCCATCCAAGTAATGACGGCAACGCTCTTGTGGCAGCCGCCAGAGAGTGGTACTTTAATTTTAATTTATGTTTTTGTTTTTAAATATTATGGATGTAAAAATCTGGAATAAACAAATTTCATTTAATTTCATTAACCAGCACGATTATTCAAGATCGGCAGGTACAGCTATAGGCCAATGAGCTCCTCAGCTAGTTGTAACAACTGCGTGGGTCTAAAATATTACAACATACTCTACCCTATAGCATTATTCCTGTAGGTACCACTTCAGAGTTCATAAAACGAAACTGCTAAGTACCAATAGATACCTATTACAAAGTATTTTCTACATTTTAATAATCCCACTTCCAACCGAGCAAAGCTTCTTACGTAACACATTCGAGATTACAGCTCGGAGCTTTCGTTTTACCTCCTAATAAATTTATGTAGAACGATAGTTTTTTTCGTTGAGAACGATATATTACATTACTTTGAAGATGAAAAATAAAAATATGTGGGTATGTTTTGAGAGTCACGTAAAAGTATTGGAATTCATCAAGTTGTTTTGGTGTTAGGTTCCCAAATGGAGCGAATATTTCACTTAAAGTACGCTGGCCAGAATAGTGGGAGTACATTGATATTTATGAGTGACCCCTACGGACAACGTATAAGAGAGGGTTTTACTCTAGAACACGAATATAAAATGCATTGAGATTCGTTTTCTTTCTCCACTCATAATGTTTATAGTCAAGGTAGGTAAATGTGTATTGTTGTTGTTTGGCTATTTAGACAATAGCTGAGAGTTATTATTCATAATGTAATTATAATGCATCGGGAAATGAACTAATATAATTTAGCTTAACCTTAACTCTCTAGTTTTCTAAACGAGTGAGAATAGCGCTACATTTTAGACCGGTCATCACTTGCTAAAAGCAGCGCTCATTTTGATGGCGCATTGGGCGAATATCCGGCTGCAACACAGAAGGTTGCGGGTTCGATTCCCACCATAGACAAGTATTTATGATAGTTGACCATAAACTCTGTTTTCTGGTTCGTTTTCTTTAGATATTCATTATGTATGTATTTACAAAAAAAAGTACCTAGGTATTACATGTGGTATATCCATGGCATAGTAGACTACCCGTATCAATAGCTTTGTTGTTTAATTTGGCTAGATTGCGCTGTATGCAACGTCCTGGAATATTTTTTATCTAAAGATGTTAAGAGGAGTATATACGCCAACGACCTTGAAACTGAAAATCCCTGTCGGGCTCATCGAAAATTGTTGATTATTTCATGACGGAATGTCGTAGAACTTTTTTTTGTGCACAGATTGTAGGTGACATTGTTTCCTACATTTTGGTGTAGTTTTAAGACAAGAACCTCCTATTGGTGCAAAGCCTATCCAAATTTTAGACAAAAAATGTCTGATTTGCCTAAAATGTCGACAGGCTTCAATACGTTTCGACATATTTGTATGGAAACTGCACTAAAATATCGGAAACAATGTCGCCTACAATCTGTACACAAAAAAAAGTTCTACGACATTCCGTCATGAAATAATCAACAATTTTCGATGCGCCCGACATGGATTTTATTTTTATTTTATTAACAGTTATTTACTTTTTTCTAACACAGGATGATTACCCGTTTTATTTATATGTACCTACCTACTCATGTATTATATTTTATTTGTACAGAATACGTGTTGGTAAGGCTTCTTTCTCAAAGTAAAAATTCAATTTCACAGTTCTTAGCTAAAGGCGATGATGAGATTTACTAAGCTTGCTTGTTACGTTATATTGTTTTAAAGCGCTTTATTTTCACATGCGTGATATTTTTGAGTACTTTACAATTAACATGGATTCCAACATTGTATACCTACTTATTCTTATCTATCTATATCAGCGGTTTAGCCTGTGCGTTGATCCCTCAGTGAGTCAGTCAGTCTGTCACTCAAAGAGTTTTATAGATATAGATAGATTCAATGTCCTGTCTGATCTATATATCAACGCCGAGCCCTACCACTGGTCCTAGAGACATGAAATTTTACGAGTGTATATTCTTTGTGATGTGTAGGCATGCACTAAGAAAGGGTTCTTGGAAAATCCCGTGGGATCGGGACTTACGCGGGTGAAAACGCAAGACACAGCTAGTCTACTTATATCTTTAAAAGGCTTTGTCCTAACTGACTGATCATCACACAGCCTAAACCACTGATAGCAGACCTGAAAATTGAAAAGTGTGTTCGTTAGGTATACGATGTAGGTAATTAGGCATCCGATAAGAAAGGATTTTTATGAAAATCAATGGGATCGGGAGTGATGCAGGTAAAACCGCGGGATACAGCAAGTATATATATGCGTTGTCCTGACTTCTGACTGATGGATCCACGCACAGCCCAAACCGCTTTAGCGAAACTTTGCAAAGGGCATCTTAAGCCCATGTGTGGGCTTTGGCGTAGTCGGCGGCATCCGTCTGGATTTTTTTTCGATATTTTGTCGCACGATAAAACCTAAATATATTTAGATAGAAGAGAGCTTAAACAGAAAGTATCATCATGCCAAGGTATTCTTGAGACGTCTTCGTTATAGAATAGGTACCTACCCTGATCATCATGAAAGAAATCAGTATAAAAGTATCAATCACTTGTAAAATCTTTAAATTGTCAGGTATTTATAAAAACAAAATAAATGCGAGGAATCCTTTAAACTATGAGTTCAAATGTCGAATATCTGAAAAAATATTCACATCTTTCTATTGAAATGAGGAAAATTTTCACAAAAAAATCAAAATAACTAGCATTTTTTAATTACCAGATGTCTTGTAGAGGAAAAAAATCATGAAAATAAATCGGTTAAAAAAATAACTCTTTTAACAGAGTACCTTTAATAAATATTCGTTTTTAATTAATTAACTAACGAAAGCAGGATCCAGACGGGTATAACGTGTAATGTAACCTAACGTGTAACCTAAGAGATCACCAGTTCTGTATGAGGGTGAATGGTACTATTAGGCCTAACTCGCAGTACAATACATTTGTTGACATGACCACAAAATAGGCTACAGTTACTTAGGGTTTTCGCGACACGCCTCGTCTCTACGCCGCTGCGACCTTTCACTGCGCGTTGCGCCTTACAATAACGCACGCGTCGTTTTCGTCGCGTCGCGTCGGTTACCCGTGAAATTCAGGGTTTGGTGGGTTTTCCCACGGTTAAATTTCCCCCTCAAAATAAAATTAATCACCTATAAAAAGACAATTTTCCATAGAGTTTATTACATTCATTCTAAATATGTCCGTTTAGACCACCATCTGCAAATTCGGTGGCCGATGGGAACAAATGGAAGGGGCAAGATTACATTAAAAAGTTCCCAACGGCCACGGTAGCCGAGCATTCGGCAGCCGTTGTCGAATACACGGTTCTTCTATATCTTGAATCGCCTGAATACAGATTTTTTTAGAGATTTATACGTGTAATAGTTTCAAAGAGAGATATTTTTTTAGGGGAAAACGCAACCGTGGGATAACGTATCTAGCCCAAATTACAATACGCGTTACACCCGTCTGGGCCCGGCTTTATTACCTAAATCCAAATAAAAAGTTAATAATCGACATCAATAATCTACAACAAGGAAGTTTTATTCTCAGGCATTGTTTGTTTCTGTAACGTTAAACAGATAAAGAACAATTTCGGTCAAAATAATTAATAAATCAAGCGTTCGCGTTATTTTATTATAATCGCTAACCATTTTCGGAAATTTATTATGCTTAAATGGTGTTTAATATTAAAAGTTTACAGTCAAAGTAAAGTACGGTGAAGTTTTATCATTTATTACTTTGGATAAAGGGGTTTTGCTAGAAGTTGTTTAATACACCTACCTGTCTTCGCTGGTATCTACGTAGCATTAGTAGAATTAGTACTTACCTACATTGATCATAATATGAAGATTAATCAGAACAACTACAAGTGACTACAATCCCATATAAATAAACAAAAGAAATTAGGCAAATGTGGGCTTATTCCCATTCGGGCCATTTTTTTTCCTATTCGGGCCAAAACAAAATTTCGAATACCTAATCTTTTGTCCTCAACGGGCCAAAATGTTTCAAGTACAAACAGCAAGAAAATACTGAGAATTTGTTTTTTCAAGCTATTACATAGCTTTTTTTGTGCCTTGTCGAACCAAGCACAGTGCAGGGTACTTTTTCCTTAAAATTGACAGTTCTTTGTTTATATTTTTGATCTAAGTTTCTGAAATAATAGTAGGTATGTAACTTTCAATGGCATGAGTCCAATAAACTACCAATAGGTACTTTTATTGAGATTTCTTGTTCAAAACTATGTGTATAATATTATGTTTCTAAAAACTTGAATCGCAGTTTATTTTTAGAAAATGTTGTCAACTTCTAATTATCAAATAACCATTAAGATTGCCTATTGTACATACCTATAAGAATCACGACTTCGCAAACCCTTATCTTCGTAATTCTAATTCATGAGGCGATTATGTAATCCGAGATTAAAATAAAACTTTAACAACAACAATGAGATTTCACGGTATTATGATTGTAGCCGAATTCGGCGAGATTGAGAAGGGTAAACGTCCCAAGCGTCGACTGCGCGACATCGAGTTTGTTAGCACATACTTGTGAATGAAGAAAAATGTCTTTGCTTAAGCCTTTCCACTCGGCGAGCGCGGAATTGTAAATAGAGATTTATTAAAACGGGACATTGCGAAATTCACAGTTACACCCTTCTGCGTCTTTTGCGGGAAGCTGAAATGGTATACAACAAAACTTTTGTGTCTATTTAGGTGGCTGTCTCGCATGACACTTTATTGCCCATATTCCCGTCTATGTTACGTCTTTATAGCCAATTTCATACATTTCAATGGTACTTTAATTCTAATGGTCTAGGATTTGCTTTGGTAAGTTTGTTAGATAGCGTTAGGTTTGCTATCTTGTTATAATCCGTGGAAACTTAAGCTCTAAGTTCAATTTATTTTGTATACCTAACTTTAAATGGGTACAACATAGTACCTAGGTACATAGTTACTATTATTTGGGACAAGCTACATATGTGCAACGTCCTTAAATATCCATTTATTTATATTCATTTCATTTTTTAGTTCTCTCTTTTTTAAAGGAATAGCTGTTGGTTTTCTAAATAATAAATGACCGCCGTCACAGGACGCCTGGCAGATGTGAAACATCGACTCGCTAACGTATAGTACATATATATTCCATCATTATAGCGTGGTGAGGCATCGCCACGGCCTTTATCGCCACGCCAACTTTTAGGTTTCTCGCCGCAGATGTTTGACATCAAAATTATACCCCTCTAGCATCTATGTAACCATGTATCTATGTAACTTAAGGAAGTTATTGGCTGAACGTTGGTCGACAAAAAATACAATATCTTTCCCGACACACGCACTTTCCTACGATTTTTGGTGTCAAGTTACGTAGGTAATTTTATATTTAGTTAGACTCAGTTATATGTAACATACGTACAAGCACTCGGCACCTTTAGAACTACTAACAAGCATAGAATCTAGCCTCAGAAATGGAGGTAACTCTGAAAGTTTGGGACTTAGTTAACGTTGAATTTCACGACTATTAAGTTGGTATTCTACAAGTCCTAATGTGGACTACGTATATAACTATAATATATACACATATATACCTACAATCTTCATGTTTCCGAAATGTAGGTACCTTATACATTTGTAGCCGGTTTCAACACTTCAATTTATATATTTAAATTTAAAGTCCTGACTGATCTATATATCTACGCAGAGCCCAAACCTAGAGACATGAAATTTCAAGAGTGTATTCTTTGTGGTGTGTAAACATCCATTAAGAAAGGGATTTTGGATAATCCCGCGGGACGCAGCTAGTATACCATAAATGTATTACACTACAAGTCTTACAAAATACCTACATCCTCATTAACCTTGTTAACCTCATACAAATCAAAATCAAATTAAAATATGTTTATTCATTTGCGTATTCACAGAACACTTTCAATCGTCAGTAATTTAATGTGTCTTCGGAACGCGACCTCCAAGGAGAAGAAGACACAAGAAACTCACGAGGTTTTTTTTTGCAGTGATCATGTGATTCACATTGTTGCATATTCCAACTGTCCACTACATCATATTTACTATTGAACAATAGTGGAACTGGAGGAATAATCTATACTATAATAATCTTTACTATACCATTACAAGCGCGAAAGTAACTCTGTCTGTCCTTTTAGGGAGTCGGTATAAAACGTTACTCAGAACCACTGACCTCCATGGTACAAGTAGCTGGACAGGTCATACTGAATTTTGCGCACTGAATTTTGTGCCTATTTGATCTGCGCCATGTTGCGCTGTTGTTGCGCGTTTTCTATTGAAAGTGATGGTCGCCGTCCGTGGAACTAATAGTTCCGTGGTCACCATCACTTTCAATAGAAAACGCGCGACAACAGCGCAACATGGCGCTCATCAAATCGGCACAAAGATCTAATGTCATTTTGTATGGTATACCAATTCCAGCGTACTTGTATAGTTTCATTTCAGTGCTCAGTGCTCTCCCTTTACGCAACGTATATTTGACAGCGATAAATATACTGTTGGCCCGTATACTCGTAAAGCAGTTACGTGGCATCCGCGGTTACCTGTTGAATGAACACTGATTGCGGTTCTGAACTATTGTTTTTGCGAGAACTATTGCCCCTCCAGCATCACTAACGAGGAGAGGGAACTATTGCCAGCTCTTATTTTTGTTTATAGGTAACTAGCGACGCACCCGTATGACCTCTTCTAGTTATATTTTTTCCAAAATATCATTGCAGACAATCTTTAATGTCAAAGGCGTTTGTAAAATAGCTGTTGACATTTTTTGATGATCATTATCTTTGGATAATACCATTTATCTTTAATTCAGAGAGTCGATAAAGGTTTAGTTGTAGTCCAATTGCAAGTTATAGTGCTTAGTTTAGTTAAGTTGCAAGTTAAATTTTACTTTGAGTGTATTGTTTGCAATGGCAATAATTTTGAAATGACATTTTGGACAATTCTGTTAGGTAAAGGAATAACCCCCTTGGCTTCTTACGCGGATAGAGACTTTGTTTTTTACCTTACGTACCTATTCAATAATATTAAAGCTACTTATTCAATTTAATAAAAAAAAGTAAGTTACAATCTAATAAATTCAATTAAAATATTACCTAACTAAAAATTAAAAAAAATAAACAATTAGGTAGGTAGGTAAAACCATTAACTGTAGTATGCCTATTCTTAATCTATGGTACAACTAAAAATTCAATAATTTAGTGCCTAGATAAGATATACCCAAAAGACTGGAGAAAGCATTGCCTCTTTGGATAGCAATACCTATCTTTACTTTGGCCAAAGTAGCAACCAACCCTTTGGTAGGTCGCCAGAAAAAATACAAATATAAAATCCATGATTACGTTACAACGTATGTACATATTTTGAGTTCCTGAAATGTTATCAAAATATTACAAGTCCTCAAGTGTAGCTACTTATTATACCTACCAGTAATACATTACAAACAAAAATAATTATCAAAAATAAACATTTTACCTAGCAATTAACAAATTACAAACACAAATATTTTTAACGTGGTGAGCATGAAAACTTTTTAGACGATTGCTTTCAGTTCTACTCGTATATATTTGAATTCAGGTTTCCAACTTGGGAATACCCACCGTATGTTAATTCAGGACAGTAATGTAAATAGGCAGTAATTTATGTCATTGAATCTCCCGCAGGAATAACTAGGGGCTACCCCGATAGTTGCCGATCCCGAGAAATCGAAAACTGATTATTCAGTCATCCATTCCCGCGTCAATATGTTCAAATACCCGAGTGGTACTGCTTTATTTTTACTTTATCCGGCTATTTAAATTATTTTAAAGGGTTTTTTTTATTTGATTTGTTAAGGTACTAGCAGTGCTCCGTGGTTTCACACGCTTGTGTTACGATTTCGCGGGAATATCGTGATTAAAAGGGCCTATATGTGTAAGTTTTGGGCACCTATTCTACAATTTGCTTGACTTATTTATACCTCAGCAATGTATTTTTTTTCAAAATCTTTTTCTTTTTTTTAAGATTTCTGGCCAAGAATGATTGAACCATTTTAGAAAAACAAATGAAGGCATATTTTGACACATTTTAGTTGAAAAGTACATGCCCAGGGCTCTATTTATATTCCAAGGTTCAATATTTTGGCATGAAGAAGTACCTAACAAACACATACACTTACATAAACTTTCAGTAAAAGTCTTTCACCTTTTAATATTTACTAGGAGATATTCAAGTTTGTCAAGTATATTTTTACCACATGTATGTACGCAAGCGACGACGTATCACAGATATCGGAAACGTGAGCAACGTTGCCGATATCGTCGTGTGACCCGGCTACAACGCAGTAGTTTCTAGGTTTGATTTCCGCCTAGTTTGGGGGCTAGATGGCACCGTGTGCATTGCCGTCAATATTAAAGTACTGCGTAAGTCTCGATTCTGTGGAAATTTTTAAAAGATCATTTCGTAGCGGATGGCTACGTCATACACGCCTACGATGGATGGCTACGTCTACGAATCTTCGCCCGTCGTATTTTGCTTTGTGCCGTGCGTTGATTAAAGGTAACGTTGATGATTCAAATATAGTACTTTCATTTAGCTAGTAAATACTAATTGATAAAAATTATAAATCCTAAAAAAGTGAGACTTACCTTAAGGTTAATGACCCGGTTATTGTGGTATTATGGTAGATACCGCGACTTTTATTCCGAAGGTCATGGTTTCGAATCCTGGCCGACTGCAAACCAATGTCTTTTTCTTTAAGAAAAATTTACATCGCTCCTACGATGAAAAAAATATCGTGAGGACACCTACGGCTTAAAGTCACACAAAAAGACCCAGTTATATGGCTAGTTGCGGAAATACACAGTAGATAAAAGTAAGTAAGTAAAAAGGTAAATGACCCAAATTTTATAAAGAAGAACTAAAGTAAGTTAGTATTGAGCAAAACATCGTTACTTTTACAAAGAGTTCTACTAAATATACGGATTGGTATTTCGAACGATGAGGGTTAATATAAAATGAAAGTTAGTCTATATTTTTATTTATATTGTATTCTCGCGAGACTCTAGGTCTAAAACTTTGGATTATTTATCGAATAAAGTAGGAACAAAAGTAATTTTGTAAAGCACTTTCGCATTATGATTTGTATTATCTAACCAACATGAGTTTTTAGTGGTTTCATCTCATCGGTGGGCGAGATGCGGAATCAAACATTGCTTATTAAATCTATAAATATTGCACGACTAAGCCTAGCCACTACACCGCTAAGCTGTTGTCTAGTGCCCATAGTACTTTTATAATTATATACTTTTTTTTGTAATTTTATACATAAGATACATAGAACCCAGACAAGAAACAAATATTTATTTTTAAGCAGAAATACTTCCACCCGGCGGGAATCGAACCGTCAGGCTGAAGGGACGAGTGCGAGGCAGTATATTATTATATACCGGATGTTCCGAGGAGGGGTATTAAGCCGAAAGAGGATTGTTCTAGAGGTCTAGGCGAACATCTTTTGTTCTACGACTTTGGAAATTAGAAGTGGTTTTCGTGTTTTACCTGCCAAAGCCATACAAGCCAAACTTCATACCTATAGTCCTTACCTGTGTATAGGAACATGCTCTGACAAACTTTCAGCTTTGATAAAATAACAAAGGTATGGCGTCCACGGGCTTTAAGGCTATAGGTGAACTACCCACATTTTAACCGGTTTTTACTGAGACTTCGCTGTCTGTCTGTCCGTCTGTCCGTCCGTCTGTCACCAGGCTGTATCTCATGAACCGTAATAGCTAGACGGTTGAAATTTTCACAGAAGATGTATTTCGGTTGCCGCTACAACAACTAAAAATACTAAAAACAAAATAAAACAAAAATTTATGAGGGGCTCCCATTTAATTTTTAAATGTTTGAACTGTGTTAACAAATCGTGTAAATTTAAAAAGTTTTATATTTATATCTACAAACATTAAATGGGCAACATGTGAATGGTCCGTTAATGTGTGTTAAGAGTAGTTCATTGAGTTTATCCTCGAATGTTCGATGAGTGAGCCGCATTTATGTTTTTGCAAATATTACCTAATTATCGGTTTTCATGATATTTTGGGTGACTAAGCAGAAATATCTCAGAATCCGGATCGTTAGTCGTTCGTTACACAGAGTGCGATTAATACAAGTGCTTGTAAATGAACGAACATTTATGATAAGTAGGTATGTAGGTACGTATGGTTAATACATAACGTAGGTTCTCAATAATTAACCTAGATAGGTACCTAGGTTAATCATTAAGAACTGGCAAGAACCTTGCGAAGCACGAAAGTTCGTATCCTTTTTTAAGAGCCCTATAGCCGCTAAACTAAAAAAAAGTTCAACAACATTCCGTCATGAAATAATCAACAATTTTCGATGGATTTTGAGTTTAGCGGCTATAGGGCTCTTAACCGACTTTAATATTTTTCATATTTTTATAATTTCTTTTAATGTTTTTTTATTTATGTATGTTTCCCGATTACTCGAAAGATGCCTAGACCGATTTGGATAATTTGTTTTTTATTTGAAAGGAGATACATCACAGTGGGTCCTATAATTTGGTGAGGTTGAGATGAGAATCTTCGGAATGATGAACAGGATTACACAACTAGAGTGCTTTTTAGTGTATTTAATACTTTTTTAAAGTCGATTTTTAATTTTTCAACATATACTCTCGGTACTTTTATACCTACTTGTGGTACAAAAAAAAAGCTTACGATCGTAACATTGAACTTCATACACTCGCACTTTACTTAACAGTCATCTAGACGCTACATACGCGCGACAGGCTACATGTTATACGTGTAAACTTTTTTAAATTCACACGACTTGTTAACAAAGTTACCTACTTATTTGCAAAAATAAATAATAATACCTACGCGATTGAGACCCTATAAAATATAACTATGCCTAATTATGTGTGTTGTGTATGTTTTTTTTTAATTTATCTGTACCACAGAATACATACATAGTATAAGTTTGTACATGCAGTCAGCAATATACCAAAGTGCAGATATCAAAATGGTAGAGTTGTAAAACGATTGAGTAGCTACTGTAAGTTTATGATTGTTTTAACTACTTTAATTGCAAAAGTAAGAGCAAATTAAATACACGGTTGACCTACATTTTACACAGTGTACCTACATTTTTTTTTACAATCTTAAGAGGAAAGTCTACCACTCTTTTCTCCATACGAGTACAAACTTTAAAAACGTAGTTGACTGTCTCCTCCCTGGATAAAAACATCAGAGAAAATATGTTTATGCCATAAAACCTATATCAGTCATGACTATGCTACTATGTTTTGATTTTTTTCATATTTCTAAATTGTATTTATGTTATATTTAGAAGTGAGCTCTTGGCGTCTTACTGTCTTACCATGCGGAGATCTAAGAGAAGACCCTTGCCCAATAGTGGGACAAATTAAAAGAAATTTCATCATAACTATAGTTATAGTTACATAACTCCTACCCCATAAATGTTTTAGCAAAATTTACGCTCTGATAATGCGTAATCACATAATAATTACCCATTTACAAAGCAAATAGGGACGCAGGTAGGTTTGCGCGTACCTTTCTGAATATTAATGCTAAGTTAATTGAACGGCCTGGATTGATAGACGAGCAATACGGCATTTTGTTGTACAATCCATTGTATAAAACAGTCACTGAGGAAGACGCGTCGGATTTGTCACACTGCCGTCTTCTAAACGCTCATCTATTGTTATAAAAAAACACGTAGGTACCTTTTAGAATTATGTATGTATACGTGTGCCTTAAATAATTTCTTGATGGCAAATGTTACTAGCGACCCGCGACATGTATATTACGAAATACGAGTATAAACTAACATGATTGTGTTCTCTACAAATATTGTTTCAAAATTAAGCACGTGGCACAAGGAAGAAACAAAGAAAATGTACCACTAGCCAACCGAAAACTCTTTGTAGAAAAACATATCCCGTTTTAAGTTAAGTTATGTAAGCTTACGATAGTTTCCACAATACCTACGCATAATCCAGGAATATTATTTTCTCTGATTTCTGTCACAGTAAAAGCATTTTCTTTGGAAGACTCGTTCTTAAATTTTAGACTAAGACATTTCACTGGATCATAATGAACGAATCTTAATTAAATTTACCTATATTATTTTGATTTGGTTTGATTTGCCATCTGAAAGCGTATGGAGCGTGCCATGCATCAACAATGTCCATTGTTATGTAACTCGTTAGGTTAAGTTAGTCCAGCTACAGACCAAAGCAGCAAAGGGCCTATGGTTACGCTACTTCAAAAGAAAAACATATTTTTTCCTATTAACATACCGATTCCACTGATTAGTCCTCTTAAGTAAATTCCGCCATGCTGTTTCACCACAATCTCCTGTCATCTGCGCTTATTGACTTGTTTATTATAATATTTCTCAGTTAGATTATCTTCGGACGTGTTTGTTCAGGATTTAAGCGCTGCTCCGTTAACGCATATTATTATTCATGACATAAATTTTCTTAGCAAGGAAGGCATTAGACGAAAACTCATTAAGACGGGGACGCGATCTGACTTTTCAAAGTAGACACGTTAAGTCCACGCGTGACACAAGATGGAACTAATTGCTATTCGCAACAAGTAAGCCGAGTTGCTTATTAAAATCCGCTGTAGTAGGTAAACATTAATTTATACTTTGAAGTTTGTAGAGGTCGAGTGGGTTCCGCGAATAAACTGCGGTGCTGTTTTGTAACAAACTTTATTATGGTACTTCGGAGGACACGAGCGACCGCTGTTTGTTTCTGCGTATTGTTCGATTGGATTAACAGCCCTTTGTTGATTCTGTTGTGTTGTAGTTGTATTGAAAAAAGGTTCTTCGAAGCTACGACACCGTAGAAATTTAGAAAGAGGTTCTTATTAGCACGTCTACAGGTGCAGATACAAGTCCAAAACCGAATCTCTTTTTAGGGTTCTGTACCCATGGGTAAAATTTGGGGAAGTGCGTGGCTTGTCCGGTTTCGTAGTTTCCATAAAATAACATCGATTATAATTTGGAAAAAGTCGTTACAACTTCATAAGTATACCTTATGTAATTTTGAACTTTCAATTTATTTTATTTACTCGTAATTTTAAAAGACTAAATTTAATGTTACTCAGCTGTGATAATTTTTATTTAAATTTAATTATATGAAGGTACTAACTATCGTGCAAAGATAGAGCTTCCGTCTCTGAGCTTAGCCGCGGACAGACGGACAGACGGACATGGAGAAACTATAAGGGTTTCTTGTAGACTACGAAACCTTAAAAATGAAATTTTGACGGATGATGTATTTGTGTTCCGCTGTAACAACAAAATACTAAAAACAAAAAATAAAAATTTGGTTTTAGACAGTATTGATCCGTGTAGACTTTGTTTCATCCAAATGTTTCTTCTATTTACACTATTTTAATAGTTGATTAAAAATAGCAAAGCAGGTAGTAGGTAAGCAAAAGTAAGCTAGAAAAGATAGCTTTTGATGACCTCTGTAGCGCGTCGGGGGAAGGCCCGACTGCTATGCAGAAGGTTGCGGTTTAGATTCCCGCCGGGTGCAAGTATTTATGCTTATAAATATTTTTTGTGTCTGGTGTGTGCTTCTCTCTATGTATAATTAATAGAGATGGGCCGCCCTAGTCGGCCCATCTATAGTTCTGCCGACTAGCAGACTAGCCGACTAGTCGGTTGAAAAATGGCAACGCAGATCATTATAATTCCGAGATTAATCATGATCACTCGGCGATTGTTGGTATTTTTGGATAAAATTGCACTTCGAAAGATGTAGCGAAACTTCCAAATCATGGTTGAAATAAAAATAAAGATGGAAAAAAAATTAATGGATCTGAAGCATAGCAAAATGACATTTTAGATGTATGATGTTTTGTAGATGTATGTAGGTTATGACGTGTTTTGTTTACGTATTTCTAGTCAGAAATGCGTAGGTGGGTAGTCACCCACCTTCTATTTGTACTACTAATTCAATAAATATTGGTTTTATTGCATAATCGTTAGTTGACGACTAGTCGGCATAATTTGCCGACTAGTTGGCGACTAGTAGAATTTTGCATGTACCTATGTGTTTACAAAAGAAAAATAAATGTAAGTATTATATCCGTTGTCTAGTCACCGTCACACAAGCTTAGTCGCTTACCACGGGGATCGATGGCACTGTGTGTTGTTCAGAGAATTTATTTACTTACTAGCCTTCTTTGTATTTGTCTTACTTTTGGTGTAGGTACGTTATCCAAATGTTAACTGTAATATATTTTTTGTTGTGTAAATAGAGCATTCATCTATGTATCTTCTTCTCATCTGAACGATGTTTCCGGTTGCATCCCTTTGGAGCCCAGGGGTCCGCTAAACCTCCAAATTATTTGGGGCGCCACAGTGTGGGTAAGTCATCATTGACCATATAGGCACCTACTTACTTCAAATAGGTGTAATAGATTAGGCAAAAAAATTTAGGGCCGGCCGCCCGCCTGACACCAACTATCCTAGGGACGAAACAGTTTACCCGCCACCGGGTAGGAAGAACTCAAGAACTCGGGATCAAAGCATTTACCGATTAATCTATCTATCTAAAACTCAGTGTTGAATTTTCCTGATGTCCTGGCTGACACACAGAATAAATATATTAAAAAATTAAAGGCTGGGCGTTATCCGCCGCAAGGTTTTTCTTCATCGTGAGAGCGATGTCAATAGGGAACATAATATTTTCTTACCTAAATAAAAATACATTGGTATTTAAGACAGACATACGGCTAATTTTCATATCGATATTCCTACAAAACAGAGACATACAAAGATAAAATTTTATTGCACGGAACAGTTAGTATCAGTATAGATTGTAAAGAATCTACGTACACGCCTTCATTTTACCCGTGCCACGTTTGACTTTGCTCAATAAGTGCAGATGGTAGCGAACTAAATTGAAAAATGATCTTCTTCGTAACGTTTTTAACGAGAAACTGTCTAGATATATGAACCTAACATTACTTACGTACAGAATCCACATGCGAGCTAACAAGGACCACGTGCGTGCGTGGGTGGCTTCTTACAAAGCTGGAAGCTTCCTATAGGTAATTTAACAACAACGTTAAGGGTTGGTGTTATCATAAGCTTACTTATAAGTATAATTAGTCAAGCTTACTTTTATGTATAATACTGTAGTCTATTATTCATTAGTTATAGTCTCCTTGGCCAATCTTTCGCATTAAATAACACATCACCCATCCCCTTCCTTACGTCTTGTCCATTCATTGGTTGCCTGGTTATCGCCCATAGGTGATAATGATAAGTTCGCCCATTGTGCCACTTTAGTTTTAAGTTATTCTTTGTAAAATTTGTTTTATGTGTTGTTGGTGCAATACAGTGTTAATCTATCTATCTACGAAGTATATCCGTTGTCTAGTTACCCATAGTACAAACCTAGTGCTAAGTTTGGGGCTAGATTGTGCTGTGTGTAGGTAACGTCTCGTGCTTTTTAGATATGTTATACTATATACATTATATTTTTAGTAATTACTTCTTAGTACTAAGTGTCTCTGAGCTAAGCCGCGGAGAGACGGACAGACATGACTAAATTATAAAGGTTTCGTGTTTACTCCGAGACCTTAAATTGCCTTCGTATTATTCTATCTACATAAACTACGTTAGTAATACATTCATGATATGCGCTACATACCAAGTTTTATTTGATTCAGTGATCTTTGTAGGAAAACTATAATAACATTACTTTCAATTTTCATCGTATTATTTCATCACGAACGGGCACCTGTGGCGCAAGCGGAAGAAGTACTCGTATTACATCGGAATTGTGAGGGTTGCAGGTTCAAGTCCTGTCAGGTGCAGAGTTTTTAAAAGCATTTTTGCAAAAAACTAACGTTCCAAGTGTAGGAAACACTTTAAAATAAAATCAAGAACTATTTATTTCATATTTTACATGATCCATTTACAATCTACATCATAATTCACGTTTCTAATTTAACCAGAATCAATTGATTGCTATCTAAACGTTTTTTGGATATGACCTTCGTCTCACACCACTAACATGTAACCAATTTAATTTGGTATTCGATAACCTTAGCTTAGAGGCAATTGGGGGAGGTTGTTTGTGCGGCAGATTAGATGTTTACCCCGTGTAGCGATGTCCCGCGCGATAACGCGACCGAGACGTGCCTTCTGGGACCCAATATGTGTACCCTATACCCGTTGCCCGTAACATTGACGACTCCATTGCTATATGCCTTATCTATATTCGCCCCAACTGGCTACAGGTGTGAATTGGCGTGGAATATTTTGTTTGAGGATTTCCTTGTAGACTTCGTAATGTTGGTACTTATGGGTAGTTATTTGTTTTTAATAATTATATGGTAATTAATTAGTGAAGTGGTAGATGCCGCGACTTTTATTCCGACGGTCGTGGTTTCTAATCCTGGCCGACCGCGCACCAATGTCATTTTCTTTAAGATAAATTTAAGTGCGCTTTTAACATCGCTCTTACGGTGAAGGAAAACGTCGTGAGGAAACCTACGGTTTAAAGTGACGCAAAAAGGCCCAGTTATAGGGCTAGTTGCGAAAACACACAGTAAATGTAAAAGTAGTATGTATGGTATACAATTTAATGCTTGATATTATGCAACGGGGCACGCTCTACGCTTTATACCCACAGTATATCTACACTACATGTTCGCCCAGAGCTTAAAAGCTATCTATAGATAGGTATTAGTGCTAGGGATGTTATTTATTTAGGCATAGTAAAATACTAGTAAAAAAAGATTACCTACAATACACCATCATAATTCACTAACACAATTAAAATTAAATTTGTAATCCTAAAATGTGTCCCTAGGTTGGTACCTAAAAGGCTGGCTGCATTGCCTCTTTCGATAGCAATACATATTCGTTGACCAAAGTAGCCGGCAGCCCTTTAGTCACCAGAAGCTTAAACTAATAATTTTGAAACCTTTTTATAAAACTTTAAAGGCTCGTATGCCCACAGGTCTAAAGCTTCGATTGCAAACGGCAAAAATATGTGCCCATCGCCAATTGAGGGTAGTACCACAGAGTATTAATCTTATAGAGCATCAACTTCATACAAGCAAGCGACAGCGTCCACTACCTACGCAGCTATGTGTGCGTGACTTGTCACCGCTTTCCGCTCGGATTTGCCGAGGCCGCCTGAAGGGCCTACTCGGGTCACGTACGTGAACCCGTCGGCACACTGTCGGTGAAAGAGTTCAAGCGCATGTAGTGAAGTACCTACGCCGCGGGCTTGTATGAAGCTGTTTCTCTGTAGGAATAATACTCGGTGGTAATACTAGGGTAGTTTCATCTGGATCGTAATTTCAGCCTACTTTTGTAGTCATAAGATTTTACGTGACTTCAGGTAGGTCTATTTTTCTGTGAAGAAATGAAGTTGAAAAGGAACTGATTATCTATTTTTCTTCGACTAATTATACCTTAATTACCTATTTAATTTTAATTAGGAAGGTAAGCCTACTTACTTAAACATTGTAGGCTAGGCTTACCTAGCTAATTAAAAATTATATAATTGGCATAAACCATATTGGGGAACAAAGGTCCTCCGTATATAAATGAACCATGGTATTTTGTCGATTAATGAATGATGGAAGACGCATGTTGTCTGATATCTCCACGTGTCAGGTTGTCACAGCTTACGTCTATTGCTCGGCGCCATGCCGCAGCCGCCGTCGCTTTCCGCATAATTTAGATTGACTTGTTTGGAGGCTCGCGAAATTGTTTCCAGGTCGAACCATATACAAAACAACCACTCCTACATACTGTTGAAGCACGCAATTTATTATTCACAAATAGACCGGGGAAATTGAGTTTTAACGAAGACAAATTGAACTAAAGCGGAATCAATTACGGGAGATTTATTTTCACTGCGAGAAAGAATTAAGTAACTGCGAAGCAAGGAGATGTAAATTGAATTTTTGTCGTAGCCCCCAAAAGAAGGAGTTCTCCAGTTCTCCCAACAAATAGAATGGCGCGTGATACATTAAAAACTTTACCATCTCAATTTGTCTCTACCTTATAACAATTTCCTTTTATTGCTTCAAGTTTTTACGTTGTATTTGGAACCATTTAAATGAATTTGTTACTTGTTTCGCCTCTCGTTAAGATACACCTCCGTTTTTACATCACCCACATATAGTGGCGTAGGTATATGTTTCGTGTAGTTGGTAAGTTACTCTTCCCTACCTTTATGTTACGATACTCGCGCCACTGTCTGTGGCCTGATGCCGTCATGATCTATTTTGACCAGTGTGTAGAAACATGCCTAAGTTGTAATAGATGAAGCAATACTTGCGAAAATACAGCGTATGAGTCACCGACGCCGGTAGACTAATTGGTTCAAGTCGTACTCCCGGTTTGAGTAAGATGCGGGTTCGAATCCAGCCAGAAAGCGTCTATCGTGCGTTGTGTTTTTGCCAGAAGTATTGTTTCTTTAAAATATTTCAGTGCGTAGAATTTGCACAGATCCTATTTTTAGGCTTATAAAACAAGCCAATAATACTCTGCTTTGTTTCGTAGCTTCTGGCCACGTGGTTCGACCGTAAAGTTCGTAGAATATGCTCATAGTAAATGTCTACCAAAAATAGGTTTCTTACGCAGAGCCAAAATAACGAGGGATTTTGGAACCTAATTTCAGTAAAGCAGTTCACGGAAAAAAAATGAGTGGGCTTCCAACTTGCAACGCGAACAGTTACCAGAAATTTTCCAAACGGATTGAGTGTGACATAACTTTTCGTCATCCTTTTAAGAATGTGGCGACTGTTACCATTTCCATACAAACTTAATACCAAAATAAATTATGAAAAATTTAGTTTTCTACCTTAATATCGATATTATACTTTTATACTTATACCACAAGGTTTTCCAAAATATTGATTAGAAATGAAAAAAAAAAACGGAGAAACATTTTTTTCATTTTTCCAGCGTAAATCACTAGTTTACATCTCATTTACTCATTTGTTTTATATTATTCCCAATAAAAAATAATTTACGCTGTAAAAATGAAAAAAAAATGTTTCTCAAAAATATTTTGGAAAACCTTGTGGTGGGGACCCTATAAAAGTAAAATCTTAATCCGAATAATATCGATATTAAGGTAGAAAACTAAATTTTTCATAATTTATTTTGGTATTAAGTTTGTATGGAAATGGTAACAGTCGCCGCGTTCTTAAGGTGGGAATAACGAAGAGTGCCCATGCCCACTGCTCATGATGATTTTATGGTGTTAGTTATGGATTTAACACATAAAATCATCATGGTTGCCATACCCATATTTTATGATAACTTTGCAATATTGAGCATTATGTTCCCATAAATATAATATAATATTTTCCCATCGAGATCGGAACCTATTGTTACACGTATCTGCGCCATTCCCTAAGCTCTTACTAAAGTATGCTTACGTCTGCAATTTATTTATTTAAAATGTATCGTACTTATATACAAGGACCTACCTATGAAGAGCTTTGAAGTGTTCTCATCGATGCTTCTACATCCCACTATCAAACTAATATAATAAATGCAAAAGTTTAGATGTTCGTTTGTTTGGATGTTTGTGTTTCAATTAGGCAATAATTACTGAACCGATTGCGATGAAACATAGTATGCAGAAAGCTGGAGAATTGGATTAACATTTAGGCTACTTTTTATCCCGTTATTCCCACGGGATCGAGACTTACGCGGATGTCAACGCGGGCGCTGCTAGTAATATGATATTTGCAGTATCGAACGCAAAGGTTTGCACGCATATAGGTACTATATTGATACACACATATTGATACACCTACACATTATGTTACACAATGTAGACTATTTTCAAATGTCACTGCCAAAGGGCGGCTTATATTGCCTGTATGAGTTAAACGCCGCGTTTATTAAACATGAATCTCGCTCGTGTGATGTCATAAATATTCTTCTACATAGGTACCTAGGACTGTGAGCTTTGGAGTAAAAAATATGTGTTAGTATTTATATCTATAAATAGTAGGTATTTATTGAATAAATCACAGTGAGTTACATGTATTTATATACTTCTATAATCTACATCTATCTACACTAATATTATGAAGAGAAAAGATTTGTATTTTTGTGTGTGTGTGTGTGTGTGTCTGTAAGTTTGTAATAAATAAACTCAAAAATACTAAACCGATTTCAAAATTTATTCTTCTTCCATTACATACCATTAGATAGCTACATTCACCCTGATTTACATATGCTACTTTTGATCCCGATATCCCCACGGAATCGGAATTTATGAGGGTGAAACCGCGGGACTCAGCTAGTAATATTAAAAAGAGGAAAGATTTATTACCAATAGAAAGCTACATTATTGAGGAGTAACATAGGCATCTTTTGATTTCGATATTCCCACGGGATCGGGACTTACGCGGGTGAAACCGCGGGACGATACCGTGGGAAATTTCAAAAACCCCTTTCTTATCGGATGCCTACATCATATAAAGAACACACAAAAGCGGTTTAGGCTGAGCGTTGATCAGTCAGTCACTCAGGACACATTTTATTTTTACATTTTTATTTACAGCATTTTATAGAAATAGATGGATAAGACAAGGTTATTTTACCGAAATATTTAAGCTCGCAGTACACGGCCACGTCCGTCCGTCTGTCGCAGCAGATGTGAGCGGTATCACCTGGCGCGTGCGCGCGCGCAGACCGCACGCGACGCCCGCGCACCCCACGTGCGATGCGTCCATCCATCACCCTTCCGACTCGTTTATCACTGTTTACACGCAACACGGGAGTGTTAAATCGATAAGCAATACTTTACTTACACTTATATGTATGGGAACATAAACAGTATGAATTATTTCAATTTCGTTTTTAGATAAGACCTACTTATTAAAAACTAAATTGTAATAATTGGTACTTATTCGTAAAAGTAAATGTAAAGGTAATCTACCTAAGTCCAGATCCCTCGGGAATCCTATAAATGTGAAATTTTGTGTATAAGTTATTAAATTACTTACAACGGGTTTAGCAACGCTTGGCGCGGTCATTACTTGAATGGGTGACCGATAATTTGTGTGGCAAAAAATCATTTTCTCGAGCTCCTCCGTGCTTCGGAAGGCACGTTAAGCAGTTGGTCACGGTTGTTATCTCGGATAGCAGTCGTTAGGTCAAGTTAGAGGCCTTAGGGCGATCTAAAAACTCTAACACTAGGTGAGCCACACCACTACACGAAAAGAAGAAGACAAAGAATTACTTACATTCACATTCATACTAACTGAGTAAAGAATGTCACACTTTCGCTGACACTAAAATCACTAACAAGAGCGGGACAAATGCATTACTTACTCCAAGTAATTATTCTAATTGTTTAAAAATACTGGTGTAACTCCTTCACTCCATCACGCCAAAACTACTGAACCGATTGCAATGAAACTTGATATGTAGACAGCTAAAGATCTTGATCAATACATAGGATATTTTTTATCCCGAAACACCTATGGGATCAGAACTTACGCGGGTAAAGCCGCATGGCGCAGCTAGTATGAAGATAAAGGATAACCAATATGTAATTCTTGAACGCCAGCTGTCGTTCCCGATTGCGATGGAACTTTGAAAGTTTTCTAAAACATTTTTTCGAGTTCGACTTTTAAAACTAACGAAGAAGAGAATTTTTTGTTCAGCTGCGAAAGTGACGTTCTGCTAAAGTCCCATTCTGCGAAAGGCACTTTTGAGAGTGACTTTTTGCGAAAGTTGCATTCTGTTTCAAGACCATATAGAATGCTAACTTTTTAATTATCTAAAACACTTTATAATCACTCTTGTTTATGTCCTAGGGCACCTTGCATTTTAAGACTATTTAAAAATATATTTAGCTAAATCAATTAAAAACTAATTTACCTACAGAAATTCGAACATTAGACTCTATACATGCTTTATTAAAATAATTTTTAAGTGCTAGACCTGGTTTAAACCATGATTTATTATGCCTAAATCATGGTTTATATACCAGGTCTGGCCTTAAAACTCATTTTATAATACCAAGGTATGTATGTATACTTATACCTAGTTTTTATACATACAACTGGCTTAAAAATGCTAAAAAAGATATGGAGAGTTATGTTCTTTGTGGTGTGTAGGTATCCACTAAAAACGGGTTTTTGGAAAATCCCGCAGGTTCGGGACTTAAGCGTGTGAAACCGCGGGACGCTGCTAGTCATAATATAAAAATAATGATGATGTTATTTTTGACACGCAATTTGTCAATATTTTTTTTATACAGAACTGCCCGAGTTGAAATATTTGGTATTGTCACAGTTCAGATAATACTGTATTATTGAAAAAGTCTATCAACTTGTATAAGGAAAATCAATAAAATAATCTAAGAATAAAGCACACAGAAAGACGATTTATTCAGCTCACCTGGCGATGTTATTGTCCCTTAGGTTACGTACCTATCTCTTGTATAAATGCAGCTTGTAACTACGTAAGTACACCTACTTGCCCACACAATATTTGATATCTATAAAATACTGTGTTATGACTGACTGACTGCCTGATGGATCAACGCACATCCTAAACCGCTAATAGTGAAGAACTGAAATATGGATAGTGCATGTGTTCTCTATCATAATATAGCTGCGTCCCGCGGTTTCAGCCGCCCGATCCTGTAGGAATATCGGGATCAAAAGTAGCCTACGTACGTTTCGGTGAATGTAGCTATCAAATGGTGAAAGAAATTTTGAAATCGGTCCAGTAATTTTTGAGTTGAGTTTGTATTGACAAACACAAATACACATACAAAAATATAAATCTTTCCGCATTAAAATATTAGTGAAGATGTAGATAAAGAACACACTAATTTCTCAGAAAATGTAATTTTTAGTAGGCATCCGATAAAAGGGAAATCCCACGGGATCAGGACTAAAGGCCCTTTTATTGTCACGCGTGTTAGCGCCCGCATGCGAGCCGTGGGACGGGCCCATTATTTTATTATTTTTCAACTTTCTTATTATAAGAAAGTTAAAAAATAATGAACTTTAAGAACAGACCTATAAATTTTGATTCCCTGTGGGATTTAAGGGGACAGTCTACATACTCTTTTCTCCATACAAAATTTACAAACGTAGTCGACTGTTTTCTCCCTGGATAATGATATTAGAAAAACTATCTGTTAGCCATAAGTCCTATGAAAAAAAACAAAACGTAGGAGCATAGTCATAGCAGATTTAGGTTTTATGGCATAAACATATTGGCTCTAATGTCTTTATTCAGGGAGGAAACACTCGACTACGTTTGTATGAAGAAAGATTAGGTAGACTGTCCTCTTAACCCACGAGCTGGTTCGCGGGTCAGCGCTCGCGTGCGAGCCTATCCAGGCCACGGATAGTTCTCGAAACACTCTGTATAACCATCTAGTCAACATACCAGTGTCTAGGTCGATTTTCGTACAACTAAATTAGTCGTGGTTAATTTTTAGCAGTATAAAATCAGTATTTTTGGCGTGTTCTTGATAGAAAATGGTCAATAATCAGTGTATTGCAGATTGTATCCCGTAAAGCGTTCTGCTCATCGAGTATACGCTCGCTCAGAGCAACGTATTCAGTATTTGGTTATTCGTGCATTTTGATGAAATTGCCTTTGTGATGATAAAAATTGTGTTCTGCCGGGCGAGAGGGGACGACCGCTCGGAAATGAATTCATTCATTTTATTTCGACAATCGTTTTTATTTCATTTAAATTTAACACACAATGCGACAGCAAACAGCAAATGAGAGGACGTTTTTGTATTGTTTGAAATTTCTGATGTTATTAGGTACCTACCCACATACCTACAACCCGTTGTCCTACGTGAACGACGCGACGCGACGTATGTAATGGCGGCAATACTTCTGATTGACAGATTGACATAAACTCCCATGAGTTTCTTATGGAATCTTCAATCCCCATTAGTTTCCTGTGCTTGGTTAAATCCTCATAAATTTCCTGTGCTTTTATAAATCCCCATGAATTTCCTGTGCTTTCTTAAATCCCCATGAGTTTCCTGTGGTTTCTTAAATCGCCATGAGTTTCTTGTGGTTTGTTTTCCTCGGTGAGCGCGTTCCGAAACGACACATCATTTAATTTTTAAGACGTTTCAAAATAATGATATATATATAGTTGTAATACACTTTCCAAATATTTAAATTTTATATATACTTTTTTACCGGAATGCTGGCTTGTATTTTGCCCAGAAAATAAGTATTTGTATACAACGGGGCAATGCAGCCAGTATTCCGGGCACTTTTCCCTCCACCAAAAGTTTAGCTGATTTAGATTTATTTTAGTTTTTAGTTAGTTTTATTTTAATCAGTTTTAGTTTTAATTTAGTTTTTAATTTTAATTATGTTTTATAGGTGTTTGGTTTCATTATAAATAATAAAGTTATACTTTCCAAATGGATTTCAATTTATTCGTAGCATTGCCACGCTGACGTTGACCTTAGGACAACGGGTAGCCAGCGAAATGTCCGAAAAGGCAAGGTTAGATCCCTTCACAGCCTAGTGGCTAAGTTTGGGACTAGCTAGAGCTAGGGTGCAACGTATACCTACTGCAATATTTATAATATTTATATATAATAGAGCAGATTTTATATATAAAATCTGCTCTCCAGCTCTCCGAGCCGGTCTGTGTTAAAGGCTTACTAGTTGGACCTAGGTTTGAGTGAGCTTCGTGTTTTACCAACTCACGATAGAAATAATGTTATTAACGTTTGGCACACAAAACGTAACAAATACTAATTTAACGGTTGGTTAACAGTTGATTATGCGGGTGGGCCCTGAATTTCGGCCACATATAGGGACCGGTAATGATGATCGTATTGATATTAAACTCATTTGCCAGTTTTAATCGCGTTGTTTTTAATATTTTTAGCATTTTATCAGTGCAGAACTTTCGACATCTTTACAGATGTCTTCCTTAAGGCAGACCCTGCATGATATGTTTAAATTAAATTAATAAGTAATTTTTAATGTTTGATAAATAAAAAAGGATGTTGTACGCAAGTTATATAGGTACTATCATAGACGAATTATCCTTAATCTATGGTACTATCGAAAAAACAGGTCGATACAAATATGCCAAGGCCTAAACATTTGTTAAAGATCTCCATTTAAGAGGAGTATATACGCCAACGACCTTGAAACTGAAAATCCCTGTCGGGCTCATCGAAAATTGTTGATTATTTCATGACGGAATGTCGTAGAACTTTTTTTTGTGCACAGATTGTAGGTGACATTGTTTCCTACATTTTGGTGTAGTTTTAAGACAAGAACCTACTATTGGTGCAAAGCCTATCAAAATTATAGACAAAAAATGTCTGATTTGGCTAAAATGTCGATAGGCTTCAATACGTTTAGACATATTTGTATGGAAACTGCACTTAAATATCGGAAACAATGTCGCCTACAATCTGTACACAAAAAAAAGTTCTACCACATTCCGTCATGAAATAATCAACAATTTTCGATGCGCCCGACATGGATTTTCAGTTTTTCAGAATAGGGCCCTTAATTTCTAATGATGTTAAATAATAAAATGTCTATTTCAAATCCCATTTGATACATAATGTCTATTTTATTATATTTTCTCCTTGTTTCTAATTCCCGAAGACTTTACGTACGAAACAAGATTTATTAGATGACTAAAATACTCATACAATTACATCAAAATGGTGCTAAAAACCTAACTGTATTTATTTGTATGTAGCACTAGTGTACTTTATTATAATAAACTACCTGAAGACGTATTTGACATGTCCATTACAAGATTCAAAAAATATATTAAACTTAAATTGTGTAATAAGGCGTACTATAGCACGTCGAAATATTTTGATGAGAAGAATCCATGGACATGATTGTTAACTGCTCCTGTTCAGATTAAAGATCTGTATTATGACGATTGTAATATAAAACATGATAAAAAAAAATAAGTAATTGAAAAAAAAAACCCCATGAGTTTCTTGTGGTTTCTTCTCATCGGAGGGCGCGTTCCGAAACCTCGGTAAATTAAAATCTCGACGTTTCAAAACGTACGTATGTGTGTATAATATACGTTCTAAATGAATAAAAAAATTTGAGTTTTGAGTTTTGAGTTTTTATTTATTTATTAAGCAACTATCTCGCGATGAGACACCATGAACCATGTATATCTTAGATACATGTTTTTTTTTTCATCGCTCTTTGTCTGTTTTTCTTGTTTCGCTTTTTTTTATTATTAATGTTCACTTAGCAAGTATTAAGCATCAGTGGAAACTTTGTTGGATTAAGTTATATTATTCATAAGTTGTTTTTAGTTGTTATAGTTCTGTATGTTTCCCTAATAAACCTAAATAAATAAATAAACTGTAGCAGGCACAAGTAGAGCTCATAGTCTAAACTTTACCTTGCTTGATAGATGAAGCTTCGAATCACAAATAGGATACACAGAAAGCTTAAAACCAACCGCGGGTTTGAAATAAAGTTTGAAACGCACGAAACACTGTCGGAGGCCACAAATCAGTGAAAAGCTTACTAACGAATGTGAACAATTAGACTAACGACTCAGGATGTTAATTTTTTGGTCATGGAAAGTTACGTTAAATTAAGTTTTAGTTTAGTTAAATCCTAATTATAAGGTTCGCGAACGTGTTTGAAATAATGAAGTTAACATATATAAATGAATTGTTTATTTCAGTAGCCAAATTATTTACCTACAATATTTATACTTATTCTATTTAAAACCTAATAGCCTAATAGCCCACAAATAAAGGTAATCGCCACTGCCAGTTCCGAATACTCCCTCGTCTTGAGTGGCGTTTCTGTATTCGGCTGGAAGTGGCAGAGTCCTGCCACTTCCAGCCGAATACAGAAACGCCACTTAAAATTTGAGGCGTGCTTAAAGAATTGAGCAGCTTATAAATTTGAGAGGTGCTTAGTTGTTCAAGTAGAACTCAAATTTTGAGATGCGTTTCTGGATTCAGCCGTTAGATGGTTAAAACATGTGATTTATAATTGACTTACGGCCAGTTTCATCAGCTATGACGTACCAGGACCAAAATTTCTTTTATGACGTCATTTTTAGCTGTCCTTTTGACTCAAGATCAAGAAACTGGGTCATAGATCAACGACGGAGCTATTACCACTATCACCATATGCAAAATTGATTACCATTGTCAATTTAGGGCCATAAATCATCTAAGGCAGCCAGGTATTGGCTGTAATTATGACCATTATCTACCATTGTCATATCACAGTATGTATGTATGTATGTTTACGAGTACCGAATGAGCTTACAAATGCTAGTTAATTAAAATACGAGTAGGTATTTAATCGACAGTCGTTTGTTCCCGACTTAATATTATAATGAAGGTAGCAATCAAAACTGTTTTAAGTTGGTAGGGGTAGTAGGGGTAGTAAACACTCTATATCATTATGTAATGTAAACATAACATGTTTTAATATTAGAATAGTAACTGTATTTTCGCATACAAAAATACAGAAAGAAAGAAATACACGGTAGAAACACTAAATAAGTCAATAAATATTTATTGCACAGAGCCATCTAGCCCTATGGTAAGCTAGGCTTGTGTTACGGTGACTAGACACCGGACACAGGTGTTTAATGTTAAAATACTTAGGTACTTATTTCTCTTTTGTAAATACTTACATTAGTATACATAGAGACACGCAGACACAATGCAATGACACAATAAAGCAGACAAAGGTACAAGAAAAAAAACACATATAAAACAAAATTCCACATGTAAAAGATAATGCGTATAAGGAGCTTCGAGCTTCCAAAAAGGTACGAAATAATTACAATTAACTTTTTGAATTCACACGATTTTTAACCGTCTTTAAACAAGGAGGATTTTTTTAATTCGACCATTGTTTAACATAGTTACATTTTGCCGGGTAGTCGCGTATCTTTTCGCATATCGCGTTTAGCTTCTTACCTCGACGTTTCAACTATGTTACAATAGTCTTGGTCGCGAGGAGACTGCGACTAACTACTGTAACATAACATAGTTAATAAAACATAACCACGTTACAGTAGTTTACGTTAAGAATTACACGCAATAAACAGAAACGTTTTGTTACCTTTTTAATATTTAATTTTTGATAAGACAGTAGTTTAACTGTAACTTTTTAATCACATCTCAGTCAACCCTGAAGAAGAGACCTGAAAAGGTCTTGAAACGTTGAGAGTTGAAACAATGCTAAAAGTAATAAACAACACGCGATTAACACCGAAAAATATCTCTAACTTCAATACAACATCGCGAAAACCGAAGAAAATTAAATAATACGCGATCAAGACCCGGTAAAATGTAACTATGAAATACCTACACCATAAAGTTACTGAAGTACCTAAATACGTAAACAATGAAGTATTCCTGAAACTCCGGATCAGTCGTCGATTCCTGTTATCAGTACAAGGTGACAAGAGCACGAGCTTATGGAGCACCAAGAGGGTGGTGCCGGTGGCTTCTGTGGGCGGTCCCAAGCTCATTCCCGTCGCGACACTCGGGGCCTCCGCACGCTCGCCCGTGCTCTCTCGCCGACAAACTTTGCCGAGTCTACGTGCGTGTTACGTTGGCTACGCTACGTGGAGCGTGTAGTGAATAAAGTGCAGTGTTGTGCAGTTGGACTTTGATATCGCTCGGATTTTTTTACTGGAATTGACTTTCGCTGATCTAGCAGGTAATTTTATTTTTAAGGTTATTGAATGGTAATTGTATTAGGGTATCCTATCTAGGTAAGGGGGTAAGTCATAACACATCTTACCCCCTTATTATTAAGCCCCTTATATTAACGGTTTGGTAATAATACACCAAGATAAACTTATTAATCGTAAGTTTGTTATTTGCAAAAATAGAAAACATTAACTAAACTAAAATTTTTATTTATTAATCCTAGTTTATGCTTCGAAAATACCTGGGTAGGATACCCCAAAACAATTTAATTTTCATTTAATTTTTAAATCTAAATACCTATATATTTAAGGGCCCTATACTGAAAAACTGAAAATCAATGTCGGGCGCATCGAAAATTGTTGATTATTTCATGACGGAATGTCGTAGAACTTTTTTTGTGTACAGATTGTAGGCGACATTGTTTCCGATATTTTAGTGCAGTTTCCATACAAATATGTCGAAACGTATTGAAGCCTATCGACATTTTAGCCAAATCAGACATTTTTTGTCTAAAATTTGGATAGGCTTTGCACCAATAGGAGGTTCTTGTCTTAAAACTACACCAAAATGTTGGAAACAATGTCACCTACAATCTGTGCACAAAAAAAAGTTCTACGACATTCCGTCATGAAATAATCAACAATTTTCGATGAGCCCGACAGGGATTTTCAGTTTCAAGGTCGTTGGCGTTGATACTCCTCTTAACTATGTATACCTTACCTACAACTTTGGACCTACAACCTAACTACGAATTTGGAATGAAATGTAACATTGCCTGAAAATGCTGGAATTTCCAGTTATCAGCACGAATTATCTTTTAAGAGTAGGTAAGAGCGTATTAGTAGAAAAATGTATTTTATACCGACTTAAAAAAAGGACAAGGTTCTCAATTCGACGCGTATGTACCTGTATTGTTTGTACCTATCTATACTTCTATACTAATATTATAAAGAGGTAACGTTGGTAACATGTATGTATGTATGTATATTGGGGGTAATCTCTGAAACTACTGGACCGATTTCAAAAATTCTTTCACCATTAGAAAGCTACATTCACCCTGAGTACTCATAGGCTACTTTTGATCCCGATATTCCTACGGGATCGGGACATACGCGGGTGAAACCGTGGGAATCTGCTATGTAGGTATGTGGATGGATATGTTCACGCCGCGCCGTACTCGGCATATGAAGTCCGCTTTAGATAATTCTTTTTCATACAATGGACCTTTTAATATCATTAAATTTTCAATAAGTCGGTGTTACCGCTTTTAAGTTGTTTATAAATGTGTATCTCCTAAGACTCCCAAGATCATAGACGTGCGTGATAATTGAAAACATCGTTATTTTTTGTCTGTAAAGTTACTCACGGTCTATTCCCATAGAAAAGTGCACATTTTTCGAAGTGCGCTTTTTGCGAAATGGTCATTATAAGAAATGCTCCTTTTGAGAAGTGCACATTATGAGAATTGCCCCATGTGAGAAATGCACATTCTGCGAAATGCTCATTTTTTGGTGAGTGCTCATCTTGCGAAGTGCGCCATACACGTCAGAGCCATTCCCATTAGCCTGACTATTTTGCCAAACAGAAACAAAAGAGACTCCAAATTATTACATTTAGTTTTTATAGTTTCTGTATCGATCCTCTTTTCTTAGTAATTTCGATTACCTAATAAAATAAGGTTCCGTTTATACCTTATGCAATACGAAGCTCTTAAAAAGATTATCCGTTCACACGATGCTTTTTGAACTGACGGCGCGCGGGTTTGTCGAGGTTTTTAAAGACCGTTAACATTAACGGTCGCGACGGTCTTGACGATCTTTTAAAATCTTTTAAGGATTTTTTTTTTAAATAGCACAGTGCAATTCTATAGATTTTTAACGATCGTTAACTTTAACGGTCCTTAAAAATCTCGATAATTTAAATTGTGTTTTAGAAAGTTTAGGTAAGGTAAGGACCGGAGACCGGTCCTTACCAGGATTTATAGGCTCTTGGTAGGCATGTGGATTCATGCCGGGAAGTGAGCGTGCCTTTAACAGCTCCGGTACCACACATGGAAATGTGGTAGGTGGCCTCTCCGCCGGCCCCAGCGAGGTTGTCGTTAGCTCCTCTTCCGAGGGACGAGTGGTGAGCGGCTTCATTGCTCCGGTACCAATCAGGTAGTGCCGTTTTGGGCACGGGGAAGCTCTCCCTTATCAGAGAACCGAAACTAGCGTTTTGGGGACACGATCTGTCTATAACTGATCCCGCACGGTTGCCCTCCGGGGTGGCCGGACGGAACAGCGGACCCATCTCTTCATACCCTAGCTGGTTATAGCTTGGGACGCTATAACATATATGCGTAGAAGTCATGGAACGGGTTGCTGTGCCATCTAAGAGAACCGAATCTAGCATTTGGGGACACGAGCTGTCAAAAACAGATCCCTGACGGTTACCCCTGGGAGAGGCCTGACGGTACAGCGGACCCTCTTAGTGATGGGTCAACTGGAGTTGCTAACTCGAGTTAACTCGAGTTGCGATCAACTCGAGTCAACTCGAGTTAAACCTTGCGAACTCGAGTTCAATAATAGTACTAATATTTTTAACAAATTTTAACCTAAAAAAAATGCATAATTGGTGTTTATTTTATTCGATAAATTAATTTTTATTTCGGTCCAATTGCCTAATCTCGGTAAGGAGAGACCGAAGGATTAAAATGTAAAAAACTACATGCCGTGGTTTCACACGTGAAAGCCTCGTTCTTGCTGAAATATTGAGATTGAAAAATTTCGATTCTGTGGGAATATCGCGATAAAAAAGTAGCCTATACAATAATTTAAGCCTCAAGCTAATTACATACTAAGTCTCATCAGAATCGGTTCGGTTTTTTTGGCGTAAAGCGGCAAAGTATGAAAAATAACTAATTGGGTAACTCATGCCTACCAACTCGAGTTGCAACTCGAGTTAACTCGAGTTAACTCTAGTTACGTGCATTTTAACTCGAGTTGACTCGAGTTACGTTTATTCCGAGTTGACCCATCACTACTCTCTTTATACCCTTGCTGGTCACAGTTGGGGACGCTATATCATATATGCGTAGGTTTAGAGAACTGAGTTCTGTTGTGCCATCTAACAATAACTCCTGAAACTATTTTATAAACAAAAAGTGTTCAACCGCCGCCCGTTAAAAGAAGAAGTACGCTAGGAAATCGTCACCGTGTGACTGAACCATGAGTACAAAAGGACAGATAGACCGACAAACGTACGTGGCGAAACTTTACGTGCGCCTTATTAGGTAACTTTGAGAACAATAACTTGAATACACACACAGTATTACCTGAATTGTAGGATAAACCTAGCCCCAACTTGAGCAGAGCTCGCTACGTTTCATACGAAACGTAGCGAGCTCTGGTATAGTCGTAAGGTATACCTACTATACTATAGCTACTAACGCAATTTATATACTAATGCATTTAAAGTGCTTCTCAATTCAGTCGTCTAACTTTCAAAGTCCATAATCTACTTTAGATATTGCATACAAAGGGGATCCAAGTAATTCTACAGAATAACTTAAGCATAAAGTACTTTGGTTTTAAAGTGGTTCTCACCAAACGACTGATTGGTCTGTGGTATTGTATTAACAGTATGTAATTATGTGCGTTTTGTGTTTGCAATTTATATCACAAAATTAAAAAAATACAACATTTTTGTGCACCTACAAGTTTTCGCGAAAATCAAATTTGCCCATAGCTTTTTCGCTTCTATATGTATATTTTCTTAGATTCTAAATTAAACACATTTTTCGGTTTAATCGCCTTTAATCATTGATTTGATATACTATTTTCAGCATTTACAGTTTTTTAATCGTAGGTTACATACCTTGATAGGTAACTAAAAGTATCTACTTAATATCAGTTTCAGTTTATACAGGGTGTCCGAGAATTGGTGGATAATCTGCAAGTGCGTATGCGCACGGGGGCGAGGTAGGGGAATTTCAGTTTTCTATTTTGAATTTCTGTGAAATAGAAAACTGTTTTACACATTTATGGGTACCACATACACACTTCAAGTCATAGCACCGATTTCTTTTCTTATAATGCCTCCCCTAATAATGGTGTCTCTGAATTAGCCACAAATTCTAGAGCACCCAAAAATATGAAAAATCTCAGTACAAAATATTACGTTTCTTATTATATTAGAAGTAAAATAAAAGTCGGAATATCGGTTACCAGACTGTCCCTTCACCGATCAATAGAAATCTATCTACTTACAAAATTTATTGAACAAGTATCTACTACCTACCAAATTGTTCCGAAATTAAGGGAACAGCGTTGTTTGCTTTCCATTACAACCGTTTTATTGAGATACAACTCAATTAAAATTATATTACAAGGGTATAATTATATATGCTCGTAGCTAGATTGTATTTACATATAGCTTGAACTTTGTCTCGGAATTAACTGTAAGAAATGTTTGGGATTTAGTCGTGTGGAATGCCTTATTTATACCAATTAGATGGGTAACCTACTATGTTTTGTTTGATACAATTTATTTGAATACTATCAGCACCCGCGCTTTTACCCGCGCAAGTCCCGATCCTGTGGAATTTACGGGATCAAAAGTAGCCTATGTCCTTCTCCAAGGTCCTATCTATCTCAATATTAAACCAAGATTAATAAATATAGGTTCAGCGGTTTGGCGTGAAAGCTAGACAGACCGACAGACAGAGTTACTTTCGCACTTATAATATTAGTAAGATGAATATTATCATAATGCGAAAAAAAGTGAGTTGTAAGATATCGATAAACAGTTAGGTACCTCCGGTGTCGGAGTTTGTGCAGCCGCTACTTATATATGTTGTTCTACACGTCTAGGCAAACTAGTATTTGTTCTACGGCTTTTGGATATTAGAAGTGGTTTCAGAAAATTTTAAAGTTTAGAGTTTACTTGAAAATCAGCTGTTTCTGAGAGTTGAAGGTCATTGGCCTTAAGCTGTCTTAGTTTACTACAATCTAAACATCAATGAGCTTTATTATAACAGCTGTTTTTCAGTAAAAGATAACCTCAATATTTTGAAAAAAAAAAAGTAAAAAGTTGTTCGCCAAGATGTGTGTTACAACATATGTTAGCAGCTGTCCCATAAACTCTAACACCCTGTACATTAATTTTATTAAAGTTGAAGTCTTTGATGAATTCATCATCTAGCTCTACATTGGCTAATTTTTACCCCTGACACAAGAGCCCAGGTGAAATACAATGTAAAACAAATCTGATAATTTAATGTTTCAAACAACAATTAAAATGGAAAATGAAAACAATTTGATTAACGGAAGCAGATTACCGCGGTTTCACCCGCGTAACTCCCGATCCCGTGGGAATATCGGGATCAAAAGTAGCCTATGTTACTCCCTGATAATGTAGCTTTCTATTGGTAAAAGAATTGTTGAAATTGGTTAAGTGGTTTCGGAGATTACGCTCAATATACATACAAACATATAGGTACGTTACCAACGTTATCTCTTTGACGACCTCAGTGGCGCGTCGGGGGAATGCCCGACTGCAATGCAGGAGGTTGCGGGTTCGATTCCCGTCGGGTACAAGTATTTATGCTTAAAAATAAATATTTGTATCTGGTCTGGGTGTTTTCTATGTATCATATGTATGTATTTACAAAAAAAAAAAAGTATAATATGTAGTATATCCGTTGTCTAGCACCCATAGTACAAGCCTAGAGCTTAGTTTGGGGCTAGATTGCGCAGTGTGTAACGTCTTGCAATATTTATTTATTTATTATTTATTTATTTATAAGTAGGTAATATTAGTATAGATTAGGTAGATACATGGTTAATTACAAAATGGTTACCTGATAATTGATTATCGTCTGATACTATTACCCCCTTACGAATTTTATAAAGGATGACTAAGTTTATGTAACGTTTGTAACTGTCTATTAACTTTGAAACTTCATGTCATAGTAAAAGACAAATGTTACATAAAGTTAGTCATCGTTTATAAGTTGGGGGTTAGTATCTATGTTACAGTTAAAACCCGTTATTAGTTAGAACGCGTTTTAACTGTAACGTATATATCTAACAATACGGCTTACATTACAAACCCTAACCGCTGACCTGTCTAGTAGAAACCTGTACCTAATAAAGTAAATTCTATGTTAATTCAGTACATCAACAGGGCACCTGCTGCCAAATAACCGAATAAGGCCCCAAATACGCGCACTTTGTGCCTCTGATATTAGAGGCTCGGAGACAAATGCCGTGTATTCCAGTGGCAAAGGGAAGAGGAAAACAACTTTCATATAACTTGTGATTGGTTCCAGTTGGATGATACAGAAAGATGTTTCTGAAGAAGATAATGTGAAACAACGGTTGATAAATTATATTCGTGTTCGATGAGTTATATTATTTGGATTGGATATATACTTACACTAGGAGTGACCCGCGGTTTCACCCGCGTAGGTGCCAATCCCGAAGAATTTTCCAAAAATCCGTTCTTAGTGGTTTCTTACACACCACGAAGAACACACTCTCTAAATTTGATGTCTCTAGGACCAGAGACTTTTGGGCTCTTCGTTGATATATTGATCAGTCAGAACTTTGAATTTTATATATACAGGTATGTCGTAATATGTTATCCAAATTATAACATCAGTAATTATATCAAAAAACATTAGGTACTCAAGTTAACTCAAGAGTAAAAATAAAAGACGCAATTAGGTATCATAAAGATTATTAGTTTGCATATAAAAACGCTGCTTCCTTTCAAAACCAATTTTGATTCTGAAATTCTTATATGATCTATCTTTTTCTTATATTATGATTTATTAACTTTATTTTAGGTTATATTTATAATATATTAAATAACTGGTTATTTTCTAGGACAAATTATGTTAATATAAGTACCTTTATAGTTAGGGAGATTTCAATTGTATTATTGTGTTTTAGTAGATTTTATTGTCAAAATACAAGAAGGTATCTAAACCTATTCACAGTTTGGATTCATTAGAATCGCCCTTTTGAATTTTAACACTTTTAGCTACAGTTTAGAGGGGTAAGTTTTAATTTTGAAATATAGATTATTGAAGGTACAATTATTATACCTAATGGGTTAATGCTTTGCTTGATGTTCCAATATTCCCTTGGCATCTGAACCTTTTCATGCCTATATTCCCGTATAAGGTACTCTGACCACGTTTGAGTAAATTAAGGCTTTTACGTATTCTGTGAAATTGTGAATGAAACATAAATGCAAAAATTAATATTTCCGCTTGATTGAGTCCGGTTCATTTTTATTCATACTCACAAAAAGTACCTGCCGATGAATAAAGGACAGGACATTTTTATTAATAGGTAAGATAAACTTACTCTAAAAATGTACCAACTCTTATTAACTTGAACCTTAGGTGCTATTCGGCTGGGTGCTCTTCTCGGAGCACATCATTTTGACCCGACTACAAGGAAAGGGTTATGTTTTTTTAGGTAGTGATCTTTAAATAGTTTTAAGCTATTGCATAGCTTTTATCGCGGGCTTTGAGCACGGCTACCGAATCAAGAAAGTGTTAGCTCGGCCGAGCTACATGGTAACCATGGCAACATAGAACATTATAAATAAATAATTATAATTGTATAAATTGATTAAAAATGCTATGCAATAGCTTTACCGCGGCAGTCCCCAAGTGCCACATGTTTATTTTTAAAGATAGATGAGGTTTTGACCACTATCCCACCCAATGGTAAGTGATGATTTGGTCTAAGCTGTTTCATGCTCATCTAGAAAAAGGAAGACGGTAGTAGGACAAGATCCCACCCGTCTTGCTTAGTGATGGTACCTACCCGTTTACGTTTCGGAAATTCGGAACACGGAACTGTTGGCTTGAGTGGCGCTTCGACTAAAGGCGGTGGAATGAAACTATACAAGTACGCTGGAATTGCTATACCATACAAAATTACATTCGATCTTTTTGCAGATTTGATTAGCGCCATGATGCGCTGTTGTCGCGCGTTTTCTATTGAAAGTGATGGTGACCGTCCATGGAACTAATCGTTCCGGAGACGGTCTAATAGTTCAGTGCGAGACCTCCTGTCCACATGATTCAGGTCAGTGGTGATAAATAACAAGCCGCGGCCATAACATCCCACTAAGAAACTCCTCTTTATCCGAGTTCAAAAAAGGAGGAGTTATTAATCCGGATGGTTTTTATTGTGCGTGCATGTTACCGGATATCTCCCTTCTTTTTGTTTTTCTATTAGAAAGATATTATCCAGAATACCGGTCTTTTAGACCCGGGCTGTACCTTACAAAATAATAGTTAATTAAGTAAGAACGTTTTATACTCTAAAAGCAAAAAACAAACGTTACACGTTTTTGTTCTAACTTAAACAAACTAAGGCGCCCCATTTAAAATGCACTATGTTCACAAGATCTTAGCCGGTGCAAATTACAACTATAATACGTAAGCTTTGGATTTTCACGTTTATTATATTATTAAACATACGTCTCTGAAGTGAAATTATGAAACCAAATGTAAAATACAAAGTTTTTTGAGTTTTGGTCACTGACCTGAATTATATAGAAAGGACATAACGCACTGGACTTGACCAGTTGACACTCTTCGAACTTTAACTGTTGACTGTACAAATCACCAAAATACATAGGTACCTATAATAAATATTTTTCGGGGGGAATCGAAACAGGGGGAAACGGAATTGGGGGGAAACGGAACGAACCCGAATTTTGTGCCGATTTGACCTGCGCCATGTTGCGCTGTTGTCGTGCGTTTTCTATTGAAAGTGATGGTGACCGTCTCCGGAACTTTTGAACGTCTTTTGTTTTCGTTTCAATTGTCTTTCGTTTTTTTTTCATTAATCGCATCAATTTGCAATTAAATTCAATAAGTATTTTTCAACAAAAATACAGTAATTTATACTAGAATCGGTCCTTTGTATTTCGAATCGGTAATTTATAGAATTGTACATTTCGAGAATTCGTCAATTATAGACTATGTAGTCATTTCGAGAATCGGTCATTCCTAGATTAAACCGTTAAGCTTCGCAGACATTTTTTTCTTTTGCACGGATATACTCTATAATTTTTTTGTAAACGTAGGTTTTTCGTTTGTTATTTCTAGCCCTCTGGCTAGTGCACAGTGCAGGCTTTTAAGCCTTAAAATAGAATATTTTGAGATCTAGTTTAACACATAGGCTAATATATATCCCTATGTTCCCGGGGGATCGGAACTTTTATATGGGAAATAGAGCAAACAATTATCCATTTGCATTTGCCCTTCAATTAATTGGTGTCCATCTTTGAGACGCTACAAATAACGCTGTAGAGGTCGCCTCATACTGGGCGGAATACGATAAGTTCCTCAGGGATGTGGCATTGACTCGAAAAGAAGAAAATATATGTTTATTAGGATAAGCACACAGCAAAAAATACAGAACAGAACAGAACAGAAACAAAAGTAAACAAATAAAAACAATTTCACAATAGGTACATTCTAAAAGGGATCGTGTGCGGAGCCTAAATGGCCCGGTCCAAGCTGAAGAAGCAGATACCCTACTTTATTTCGTCATTTAGGAATTATCGGTCAATCCGACCGATTATTTTCTTCAGCAGTTTCAAACAAATTTGAATTTCGAACGTCGAAAATATCGGTCGAAAGAAACGCAGTAGCCCTGCTGATATGAAGAAGAAGAAGGCCCTCTGAAAATCGTCATTCCAACGCAATATAATAACGATTATCCTAATGAAATTGTCCTTTAACTACAATATTTATTGACCCCGAGTAGTTTACCAATAAGTCAGTAGCGTCCAAGCAGGGCGTGCGTTTCTCAAGCGGTCAATTGATTAAACGAAGCAATTAAGCAATCAGCCGGCAATAGCGGCGGCGATTGTCGCAAATGAGTGCGGGTTCGACATCTGCTACGTCGTTAACTCACCCACAATACACGACACACAGTTTATATTTGAAATAAAACCATTGTAACTCGTAGGTATACCTAAATCTATATTATTATTATATCGCATGCAATCCGTATGATTCCGCTGTTTATATTATGACGTCGTCAGTTTTTAAACGTTCGGCAATTTGTTTTATACCGCCGCGCCTTTTACACATGGCGTCGTCAGTTTAAACACTATTTGCCGAAATTGTTTGCGACATGTTATATAAAACCGAACTGAAGCAATTTTGTAGCTGCGAATATTATATCTTACTAGCTGCGTCCCGCGGTTTCAGCCGCGTAAGTCCCGATCCCGTGGGAAAATCGGGATCAAAAGTAGCCTATATTAATCCTCGGTGATGCGTCTTTCTATAACTGAAAGAGTTTTTGAAATCGGTCCAGTAGTTTCGGATTCTATTTGTTACAAACAAATATTTTTTCTCTCTTTTAATACTAGTTAGATGCAGAAAAGTTTTTGACTTACTGATAGATCAACGTACAGCCTAAACCGCTGATAGTATAAAGAGCTGAAGAGTGTATTTTCCATGTAATTAAAAAAAACCCTCTCTTATTTGATGTCTCAATAAGAGAGGGTTTTTTTTCATTCTCACGGTATCGTGAATTACCTAAGTGAAACCGCGGGACCCAGCTAATATTGTCATAATAATTAATAACAAAAATAATAATAATAATAATTATCATAATATGCATTAGTATTATCATCATACATATGCACGCAAATATGTGCAATATTCACACATTGCTGTTTTAATAATTTTACTAATGCAATGGGCTAGTGTTAAGAGGACAGTCTACCTACTCTTTCTCCATACAAACGTAGTCGACTGTTTCCTCCCTGGATAAAGACATTAGAGCAAATATATTTATGCCATAAAATCTATATCAGCCATGGCCATGCCCCTACGTTTTTTTTATGTTTTATTTTTAATTAGAATACAAATAAAATACAGACAAAAGAGAAAATGAAAAAAAAAACAAAACGTAGGGGCATGGTCATGGCTGATATAGGACTTGTGGCATAAATATATTTTTTCTAATATCTTTATCCAGGGAGGAAACAGTCGACTACGTTTGTAAAGTTTACGAGTATATGGAGAAAAGAGTAGGTAAACTATGCTCTTAAAGGCTACCTCATCTTTGTTTATTTTTATTGTTTTAAGTAACTACACATTCGTAGAAATTATGGTTCGGTAACATTTTGCTTTGCATTTTTTTGTACAACGAAGCTGTAACAAAAGGGTATTGAATTTAATTATAAAATCTCTATGGGAAAAATACAGTGTAGCTAATTGGTTTTCAGTTTCATTTGTTTAAAATGTACAAAGCTTTTATTTTGAACTACAATGGATATTTTCACTGCAGCTAATATCTAGCTATTAAGCTATTTATACCTACACAAGACATAATATTAATGAATTATAGGGAAACAATGGCTGGTCCTTAATAATAGCATGTAAATTTTCAATCTAAGCAACTAATCTCGTAAAAGCGGTAATAGACACTACATCAAATCTCAAATTCAAATAAATTAAACGCATTATTGATATCATTATATTCTAATTGTATCTGAAGTAAGATTTAAAATGTAATGTTAAGTATCATTGCTATACCCAAATAGGTTTCATGGTGAAGCTCACCCTAGAATGTAACACCTTATCGTATCTACACATGATTATGCAATAAAATCTTGAATCATGTAATACTTTACTAGGTACACCTACATGTATTACTTTTATGTTATAAACACATAAATATATTATTTATGACCTTGATAATTTGGTAAGTTTTTCAAGAAAAAAGCTGTCAAAATACATAGATGGAGCGCTTATAATACCACAGAAGTCTACTGCGGTTTCAGTTCCCTGCGTAAATCAACAATTAAAATAAAATACTCCTTTACTTAGTCAGCAGCGTTAAGAAACGATCTTTATTTAAGCGCACCATTTTATTCTCTCTCTTTATAGCTCAATATCGTTTCGAATGACATTGTGGACGCAATAAACAAACGACTGGATATCTTTATAGAGCTATGAATATAGTCCTTGCAATCGTACGAGGAGATCTGTTGCGAATTAAACTAAAATTAGAGTATACTAGCTGCGCCCTGCGGTTTCACCCGCGTAAGTCCCACAAGAATATCGGGATAAAAAGTAGCCTATGTGTTATTCTAGGTCTCCAGCTATGTATTTTCAAGTTTCATCGCAAGCGGTTGAGTAGTTTTTGCGTGAAAGAGTAACAAAGTCACATACATAATATACATACAAACTTTCGGGTTTATAATATTAGTAGGATGAATTGAGTCCTTGCTATCGTACGAGTAGATCTGTTGCGAATTAAACTAAAATTAGAGGATATTTATCGGTAACAACAGTGGCAAATCTGCTTGAAACGACTATGACATCCGGAGTGATCAAAGTGATCGAGAAGGGGTGTTGACGAGCTCGCCTGACTCAGTTGGTCAGTCAGGCTCCAGGGCTGGGGGCATACTTTGGTTGTACAACGAACTAACTTTTAGGTGACCGAAATTTAAAACGAATTTTTACTTGCTATAGCTTCTATAAAAATCTTATTCAAATCGGACTTCTAAGTCCGAATCCAAATTCAATTTTTCTTCTGCCTTTTTTTTCAGTTTTCTTACGTCATACAATATCATCTTATTTTAGAAGATAATTGAGTCATACGGTCTTTCCCCGTATCCGATATTACCTAACTATACTCTTTATACTTACTTACATACATAAAGAGTTTTATCGTAAACAATCCAGCTATTTCACAGCTACAAATGGTTTCACTAACTAGAACTAGTTTTATTTATAGGTACAGATTAAAATACACGAAAGCTGTACAAGTCTAACACCCCTAAAAGTTTCGCTTGTAACTTGTATGGAATTTACAAGCTACGTTTGACAGTATAGTGCCAGACATTTATCTAGTTAAATACTAAAACTAGAACCAAGCGAATCTATGTAATATATCTAGCTAGGTATTTTCTTCATTACTTGGATTGGTGACCGATAATTTGTGTGGCAAAAAACATTTTCTCGTGCTTCGGAAGGCACGTTAAGCAGTTGGTCCTGGTTGTTATCTCTGATAGCAGTCTAATAGGTCAAGTTAGAGGGCTTAGGGCGATCTGAAAACTCTAAAAGTAAGTGAGCCACACCACTATACGAAAAGAAGAAGAAGAAGACCCGTATTTTTTAAACACTGGAATTAAATTCGTATACGAAAGTTCGAGTTCTGCATGCTTGGTCTCGCTCGTTGTGTATGTGCGTGAGCGAGACCGCGCACTCATTCATTAGCTTTTTCCATTAGAGTTTTCCAAAGTTTCAAAAATACCTCTCCAGATTCGGTGTGATAACAAAATAGTCAAATTGTTACCAAGTACCTAATTAGTTCTACAAAAACCTATCGGAATTATCTTAGGTAAGTTGGTATACGCGCGGAAGGAACCCGACACTCGCTGCCACCACTGCCCCAGCGACGTGGATACTGCCGACCACACGCTTGAGGTATGTGTGGCCTGGAATGTCGAGCGGGACGAACTGAGAGCGGTGGTGGGAGCGGACTTATCCCTACCGGGTGTTGTGGCGGCGATGGTGGAGGACGAGGTTGCATGGACAGCTGTCCTTCGTTTCGCCGAAACGGTGATGACTGCAAAGGAGGTCGCGAAAAGGGAGCGAGAGGCGTCCTCTCGAACCGACCGCATCCGCAGAGTACGACCCTCAGGGCGTCCGCGTCGTGATGACCTGATGCCTGCATAGATGGGCTCGTAGGCGACAGGCTCGGGGGAGCCTGCTGCCGTGTAAGACCCGGGCGGGGCGCACGTGGTTCCCGTGCGCCACTCATGGTCGTAAAACTTCTACGGAGCGGGGTCCGGCCGAATCGGAAGATTGCCGTTGGGTACCGCGGAAGACTCGCAAGTGCCCGTAGTCCCTGACATCAAGGCGAGTGAGGAACCGGTGGAGCTTTTAGTGGGTTTTTATGGCTGCCTACCACCTTTAGGCCATAGGGAGCCCCACACACCACGCCGCTCTCCCCCGAGAGTTGCGTGATGGTGCATAAGGGTGTATTTTCTCCACCTTAAAAAAAAATCTTGAGAAATAACTTGCATGTATTGCTTGCTATAAATTGCATGTAAAGTAGATTTACATGCAATTTATATGAAAAATTAACTTCTGCACATCCGCAACTTTTATCAAGTTTGCTGGAATCTACACTAATATTTTATACAAGAAAGATTTGTATATGTGTGTGTGTGTGTGCGTGTGTATGTGTGTATGTATGTTTTAATGAATAAACTCAAAAACTACTAGACCGATTTCAAAAATTCTTACTTCATTAGAAAGCTACATTCACCCTGAGTAACAAAGGTTACTTTTGATCCCGGTTTTCTTACGTGATCAGGACTTACGGGGGTGAAACCGCGGGACGCAGCTGGTCTGCAATATAATAGCTTTACATGTTGTATCAAAATACTTCATAACAGCACCCTGAACATATTCTGTATAAACTCCAGCATAGTTTCTTGAAGATAATTAAAAAGTTTAGTTATTAAAGAAGGTTAAACCTACCTTATACAACCACTAACATGGTTCCAAGCGGTAATCCCAACGATCCCATTTGTGACCTTCACTATAATTATAATATGTTTCATACAATGGCGTACTAATAGTAATAGACTGTTGGGCCATTTCTAGATTGGACCACTTCTACATATAGAGCCATTTCTGGATTGGACCACTTCTACATATGGCCATTTCTACATTGGACAACTTCTACATAGATCCATTTTTTTAGGGTTCCGTAGCCAAATGGCAAAAAACGGAACCCTTATAGATTCGTCAAGTCTGCCTGTCTGTCTGTCTGTCTGTCCGTCCGTCCGTATGTCACAGCCACTTTTCTCCGAAACTATAAGAGCTATACTGTTGAAACTTGGTAAGTAGATGTATTCTGTGAACCGCATTAAGATTTTTACACAAAATTAAAAAAAAAAATACATTTTTGGGGTTCCCAATACTAAGAACTGAAACTCAAAAAAAAATTACATTTCAAACCAATACATGTGGGGTATCTATGCATAGGTCTTTAAAAATGATATTGAGGTTTCTAAAATATTCTTTTTCTAAACTGAGTAGTTTGCGCTAGAGACACTTCCAAAGTGGTAAAATGTTGGTCCCCCCCCCCCCCCCCTGTAACTTCTAAAATAATGGAATGATAAGACTATGATGTACATTACTATACAAACTTCCAACGAAAATTGGTTTGAACCAGATCTAGTAGGTAGTTTTTTTTTAAAACGTCGTTTACCTTTCAAAACAAAATCTGTAGTATAGATAATGGTACGGAACCCTTCGTGCGCGAATTCGACTCGCACTTGACCGGTTTTTATAAATTATAAATTATCTCAGCAACACACAGCGCCATCTAGGATAGGGCCATTTTTAAATTGGACCACTTCTACATAGGACCACTTATTTACAAGTTGAATTTTCTGAAACAGAAACAAAAGAAAATCGAGGCAGAAACAAAAGACGATCGAATTCTTCCTAAGTCATCCTAAGTTAACTAGAGGGAAAACACGACATTTGTGTCAATCTGCATTTGCAAGGTAAAACAAAAAATAATGATCACATTGTTAGATTAGATTAAAATGTCAATCCAAAGCTTAGATGAAAACAAAAATTGTAGATACGGTGTATTCTAACATTGCGTATTCGAAAAATGAGCTAGAAACACCTACATGCATTTTCATAAAATTATTGTATTTAAAAACATTTGATTTTAAGAATAATTCAGGCATTTGTAAATAAGCAAAAAGGCATTCTTATGGAGTTCAAAAAGATAATCGTAGTGTGACAGCACGTGCTCACGCGGCAACGGTTCGACATACGACTGAGGCCAAAATGAGACGTAGTTTTATCGTCTCATTTTTCGAGACTAGGTAACGTATCTGCTGTTTTTTGTTTTCATCTAAGATCCAAAGTGTAAAATTATTCTACGTTACGTATGATAGAATCACTTTGGATTGTCACGGGACACATTTTGTCTAGAAAATGCTATGAGCCGAAGGCGACTTCACATGTCTATAAGAAAATGTATCAGAAACGTTATCAAATTCTGTACCTATAATTTATTTAATGGTTTTAATACCTATATAGGTATTGTTTGTTCAGATACGAACTTTAATTAGTAGTAGAAATATTATTTATTTAGATACGACACGAAGAACATCAAAATAACTGTAGACTAAGTAGTCTACAGTTAGGTAAAGAAGTTATAGTTATTAAGTTTTATTTTGGTAAATGTTACAATAATATATAGATCCATTTATCTAGACCTAACTGGATATCTCGGTTTAACCCGCGTAAGTCCCGATCTCGTGGGAATTTTGAAAATCCCATTTTTATCGGATATCACCATCCATAATATAAGGAAAACACATACAACAGCTCTCTACTATCAGCGGTTTTCAGTTTAAGATTATAAAAACAATTCCTTTACTAAAATCTACCTTTTGGCTAGGTACTGAACTGATAGACATTATGCTTTGTCACGTTTCGCAGCAACATAATTCAGCATAAATAAGTTTGAATAAATCGTTATTTATATTCTCATCAATATCAGCTAGAACCAACGAGGTGGTTGGGGTGGTAGCACACGAAAAAATGCGTTGGTAAAAAAAAGACAGAGATTGTAAAAAGAGTTGGCGTAAAATTTTAGGTAATAAAGTACGTAAAATCATGGAATTTTAAACTTACATGGTTGTTTTCACTACAAATATATTATTAAACTAGCTGCGTCCCGCGGTTTCACCTGCGTAAGTCCCGATCTCGCGGGAATATTGAGATGAAAAGTAGCCCATGTATTATTCCAGGTTTCCAGCTACCTACATACCAAGTTTCATGGTAATCGGTTCAGCGGTTTTTACGTGATTGAGTAACAAACACACCCACACATACATAGTCACAAACTTTCAGCTTTATAATATTACTAGCTGCGCCCTGCGGCATCACCCGCGTAAGTCCCGATCTCGTGTGATAAAAAGTACCCTATGTGTTATTCTAGGTCTCCAGCTATATATATTCCAAGTTTCATTGCAATCGGTTAAATTTTCAACCCCTGCATTTAATTATATTTGTCGTTTTAAATCATAGATTTAGAATCCTGGTGTAGAATTCACAATTCGCTAAATTCAATTGTGGATTCTATAACAGACTGAGAACCTGTCCCACATCCAATGGAACAAAATACGCGACGAATTATTACGTCAATTGAATTTTATTTAACAAGTCTTCCTGTCGAAACATATCAGTTGCAAAGGTCGAACGTATGGCGAGCTGTCCATATGTTTCGACCGACATTTACAAGCTTATCCATCGGGGAGGCCGACGGGTGCCGCGGCCACATGTCGACGGCCTATTAAACACAACACCCCTACAAAAAATAATTACTTCACCATCCATCCATGGTACAGCTCTTTATTCTAACTCGTTGATTTTGTTGTCAACTTAATCTTTTTTACTTATTTAATATTTTGTAATGACTTTACCATGGTCAAGTTTAGAATTAAGTGGCTTGCATGCTGGTAGCTACGGACATCAATGACCGGGTTAATTTATTTTTATGACCTTAGCAGTGAAGGGTTAAAATTATTTGGAACGTGAATTTAGACGATTTTTTTTATTTCGTGCTTTTGTTGATTGTGGGTGGTAAACAAGAGATAATAATAATAATAATAAATAAATTCTCCGAACTACACACAGCGCCATCTAGCCCCGTGGTAAGCGACTAAGCTTGTGTTACGGTGACTAGACAACGGATATAATACTTGTATTTATTTTTCTTTTGTAAATACATACATATTATACATAGAGATACCTACTCGTTCTGTATACAAACGTAATCGACTGTTTCCTCCCTGGATATAGACATTATGGCAAATATGTTTATGAAATAAAACCCATCTCTGACCATGCCCAATAGGGTATCGTCAATGGTCATGGCAATTTTTATTGAATAGAAATAAAATTTAGAAAAAAATAAATATGAAAAAAAATCGAAACGCACTTCGAAGTTCAGTAACAGAGTCCGCAGCGGCATGGTCATGGCTGAATATGTTTTATAGCATTGACATGTTTTCTCTAATATCTTTATCCAAGGAGGAAACAGTCGACTACGTATGTAAAGTTGGTATAGAGAAAAGAGTAGGTATCCCTTCCCCTTAATTAAATTTCTGATAACTATAATCAGCAATAATATTTATCCATTTATTAATATTGTAAAATACATATGAAATACAAGAATATACCTATTGATCTTTAACCCTACGCCTAATCTCTTACACGCGAATGACTAAACAACAAGTAGATATCTACCTACCTATCTATCTAATAATATATCTACTTATATGGAAAACTACTAACTTATTTCCATTCGAATATAAAGAAATGTGTGAGCATTTGAGCATCCAAGTCCTTTCTTGAGTCCACTTCAAAGCTTATTTGCGATAACGGCATTCGAGCGTTAGTTCGATTGAATGTTATGAAAGTTTAAAAGGTGTTGCCGAGGCGACGATGTCATGTGCAATGTTATCAAGTACCACGTTGGAGTAAGAATAGGTCTTTAGATATTTAAAGAGGAAACATCGGAATAGGTATACTTACCTATTATATAGTAGGTGTGGGGCGGTAACTATAAGTAAAGAAAATATCACAAAAACCTACCTACTTAAATATTTAACACCATTTGGTAAAATAGTGATTGAACGCTCAGTTATGGATCGTTTATACAAACCCAGTGCGAGCTAGAGTCTAGTCTAGCCAGCGAGTCAGCCAGTTGAGTAGTTACACTGCAATAATTCGCACCGTTTGAACTTCATGCCTTCGGATTGGCGAATGTCGCATGCCTTCGGACCGTAGTGAGTCCTAGGACATGTTGTCGATTTCCTGATGATGTTTTTCTCCACCGTAAGAGCGATGTTTTTAGCACACCTAACTTTTTCTTAAAGAAAAAGACATTGGTGCGCGGTCGGCCTGCATTCGAACCCACGACTCTCGGAAGAAAGTCAGGGTATCTACCACTAGACCAACACCGCTCTCTTGATATAACTTGCTGAAAAGTTTGTCTATCAATATCTCAAACTCGACACTAAATCTACTTTGAACTTGTTAAAAATGACATATTGAGTTATTCTTCACCTTGACTTGCCCTATATTTACCAAAACCGGTAACGGTTGGCTTTGCTCCAAAATTTACCTAATGTTATTTCTATTTTGTTATAAATTAATTACAAACTATTTTAATTTCATACGAAAGTATAACTGATGATGTTAGTTTTATAATTAACAGGATCGAGAATAAACAAAACTTAAGATTAACGTTTCTTTTAATCATAATAATATATAATAATACTTCTGTTGGTATATCTTTAATCTTTATCCAAGGAATGCAATATTTAGGTAGCTCAATCAAGTGTTAAAATGACCAGCTTTTCAGCAGGACTTTTTATTTCTCCCGTGTTAAAGATTTTTCTCCAGTTTTCGCGATGTTGGATTGAAATTAAACTCATTTTTACAAGCTTTTATTCTTGTTTTCATCGCGTTGTCTTATTATATTAAGTAGGTAGTTTATCAATGCCCTACGTTTCGAGATCTTTACAGACTTCTTTTAACAAGTATATCTATTGATATCTTTTTTACCCGACTACGGTGAAGCCAAAAGGAAAGGTAATGCTTCTAATATGCGGTAAAAAAACTGGAGAAAAAAAAAATGTGTATCATTTTCTTCAGTTTTCTCAGGGGTAGACCTGAGTTAGATTTTCTTGAATAAGTTTAAATAGATTTTTCTTCTGTTTTCGCGATATGGTATTGATATTATTAAGGTAATAAACACCACGCGATTGAAACTGAAAAATGCCTTTAATGACAAGTTTTAAACTTAATAATTGTATATTTTACTAATAGCTTAGTAATTGACTAGTATCAGTAGGTTCAAGGCGGGCGGGAGATTAGAGGCGGTATGCGGCCATCCGCCTTTGCGGTCGGCACGCAGCCGGCGTGGCGGCCGGCCGGCCAGGCGCGCAGGCGGTGAGGCGGCTGTCTGCCTTGACTCCCATCCCGACAAATAAAAATAACATAACGAGAGGAACTTGTAATAACATTTGTCCTAATATATTACTATTGTGACTGGCGGCAGCGAGCCGGATTTATGTACTGCCGTGCGAAGTCACCTTCATATTTATTAATGTTATTAATGCCGGCTGTCTACACCCAAATTATTTTTCATTACATACGTATATATCCGAGAAACGAAAGCGGTTCCCTAATGTTTGTTACGCTAATATTGTTCTTTTGATGTACATATTTATCCTTATTTAGTTTGTTTCGCGACGAAATGATATTATATTTACCATTCACCAAGACAAAAATTAAGTCTGTTATGAATGATTCAAATGTTTTAGGTACGATATTTATGTTAGTAACAGAACATCTTAAATATTTTTTGTAAGAAACATCAAAAAAATCTGGGTGGAAAATTAATTAACTTATTAAAATATTGTACCTCTGTAATTGCTTTATTTATTTACTTTAAGTTATAAGGTATAAGCCTAATTAATTTATATTTAACTGAATTCCGCGAATTCAAAAGGCCTTAAGGTAGGTACGTATAGGTATGTCCGTGCCCAAGGTGCCAGTATTTCTGTAGGTATCAAATAAACAGACGTATTCGATGTACCGAATTTAAGAATGTTTTAGTATCATATATTTTAGCAGTTTTCTTCTTCTTTCGTGTAGTGATGTGGCTAAACTAGTGTTCGAGTTTTCAGGTCGCCCTAAGGCCTCTGTTTTGACCTCCCTAACTTTAAAACACTGATTAAGTATACATATATTACCTACCTACTCGATCGAGACAAATCATTCGTTAACTAAAATTACCCTTAGGAACATTCCTGAGTACAGTCCAAAGAACGAAAAAGGCACATTCTCGCTATATTCTAATATTTATAATAACTTAATTATGAAAAACTTTGAAACTTTTTACTCGTATTCATTTTAAACATTTTATGCACGTGCGTTCTCCCGCGAGTGGTATCAACAAAAACTTCATACGATATGTTAGCTCGTAAAGTATGCACTGGAATGAAGTAAAATGTACACATAATGCATATCTTATTTAGGTAAATTTCGTACGTTAAAATATTAAGCGGGGAGATTGTGAGTGTTCGCGCGTGAAATACGCTTGACTGTTACAATACAACATGAAATGGAAGTCAGCAGCAGCTTTCATTTTCACTGTGTAGGTATTACGCTTTAAATAACTTTAATATTGAAAATAACCATGACAATTTGAGCCCTTGTAAACCCGTATATTGGATAGGTGATGAAAATTAATTATTAAATATAGGTAGGACGTCATAATAAAGTGAAATTGAATGGATCAGAGGATCTAAAGCTGTAGCTACCGGTTACGAAGTTACGAGACAACATCGCGATTAGAACGCAATGCGATTAAACGCAAGCGGTTAACAATTAGCTGAAAACGCAGAAGCGCGTATCAACACGCAAAATCAGCTAATGCGTGGGCTTGTATAGAAAGCTATGTGTTGCATTTTTTGCAGTTTCAGATCTACGGGAAAACGTAGGCGTTTTATCGCAGTGCGTTCTAAGCCTCAGGGTAAGGTTAGGTTGGGTTTTGTTTCTTGATCTAAATTGCAAAGTGTACCTAAAAATTAACACTTTTCATAAAACTCGCAAATTCTACCTCTACATTAGAAAAGTGCTAGTTCTCAAAACTGGTAAAAAGTTTTTTATAAATTCTCACGGGATCGAGACTTACAGCTACGGTCTACCGCCAAAAGTTAATTTAGCTTAGCTTCGCACAGTTGAACTATTGTCTCACTCACGCACGTAGGACATTTAGTTAACATTGCATGTAAGTGACAACTAAAAATGACAAAATAAAATAAAGAATTTCTTTGAAACAAAATTTCATTTAACATTTTGCAAACCGTAAAGTGACACATGGCCCGATCATACTTTATTTAATTTTAAGACCGAATGTAACTCATGTTTGCGAAAAAAAAATGTAATTTAATTTAAATAATTCCTTTTGTGTAGGAATGGTTCTGGTGGCCGAATACTGACACTCTACTCAAAATTTGAGGGCAACTCAAACAATTAAGCAGCTCCTAAACTTAAAAAATCACATACAAATTTGAATTTAGAAGCCGCTCAATTATTTAAGTACCGCTCAAATTGTATGGAGTTTTAATATTCGGCTGCAAATACCGTCGGAGCATAGAATAGTTATAATTAATAGTCAACGAACTCGGAATATTGTCCCTCGTAGTTAATAGTAGAGGCCAACACCGTGTTTCCAAATAAACATACCTGTAACTTAATAGCTTAATACTGCACAATTATACTACCACCATTATAAAACAAAAAAGAATTTAAATAATATCTAAAAGAAATATTTATGAAAATTACATTCTTCGTTGTCCTTAATCAAGATGGATCGAGGCAAGTTTTCCGAGATTCAATTTCTGTGAAGCTTTAGAGCTTGAGAGAGTAATCCGCAAAAGATGTACCTACCTACTTACATACAAGGGGCGAGAGGCGCTGGCGTAGCGCGGTGTGGACGGGACACGGTAAAAGAGTCAATGGAGCAATCCGCCTACAACGAAGAATGTTAAGAATTGTCTTAGTTAAAATCCTGGACAAGGTACAAATAAACATAATTAAAGAAAGGACAGAGGTTTAATTGCGAAAGCACGGAAATAAAAAAATCCAAGCCAAGTGCGATTGAGCCAAACTCAATGTCCTCGCTCTGAGCGTCTATCGTCAATTCGTCATCATTCCGTGAAGCGCATGACTTCTAGTTGATTATTAATCTCTGATTTTCCACAGAATCACAGAATGACAAGAAACTTCCATCTTCAGACAGAATCAGAAGTCAATACTTATAGATAATCTCTTTGGTCTCTCGCCACGTGTACGCTTAGGCCTTTTATTATCTCTGTATGCTGGCAGTGCTGGCACGCCGACACAGAACTTCTCATACTTTCTAAGATAATGTTAAACCTTTTTATGATGGAAATATTACTTTATTATTACGTTAGACAAGTATCTACCGATATTAAACATTATATCTGGGTTTGTTTGCGTCAGTGTTCACTAGGGCATGAATCCCGGGATCCCGGGATATCGTAATCCCGAGATCTCGGACGCAAAAGTTCGATATTATAATCCCGGGATTGAGTGATCCGATATCGAGATTTGACCAATTTACTATTTGGGTTCATATTAAGGGTTTTAGCTATATTTTGCCTCATGGAAAGATTGAATAGAACTATTAAAATTAAACCCAAATTAGTCTACCCCTGAGATTTAGATTTAGAAGCGTAGGGAATTGGTAAAATGATTAAAACAATAAAAGTAACGTGATTCATTGCAATTTTTAAGACAAGTATTTTTTATACAAGCTCGCATGCTAAATTTTACTGCTAACATCATTTTAGTGGTGCGCCTAGAATTTGGCGCGAAAGTTTAGATACTTTCGGGTTTAGGCTAATTGCCCGCCATATTTCCAAAATGATGGGGTGGACGGTCCTTGGGGTAACTTATTTACGTAATGAAACCACTAGAGTCTTAAATATATTAAATATTTTAGATTTTACATATTTTTATTGTATTAAATTCGCCTTTTTAACGATATCTAAAACCCCAGTATCAATCCCGGGATCCCGGGATTGAGCTCTTAATATCGATATCATCTCGAGATTGAAAACCTTGTGATATTGCATGCCCTAGTGTTCACCCTATTATCTATTTATCATGAAGACGTATAGTCTATCTAACTAATCCGGAGTAAAGAAATCACTGTCTGATTTATAAAGTAAAAGGGGAATCGTGTTATTGTTGGTGGACACTGAAATTAAACTATACAAGTACCTACGCTGGAATTGGTATACCATACAAAATGACATTAGATCGTAGATGTGCGTATTTGATTTGCGCCATGTTGCGCTGTTGTCGCGCATTAATTTCAATAGAAAACGCGCGACAACAGAGCAAACATGGCGCAGATCAAATAGGCATAAAATTCAGTGTGCTATGACCTGTCCAGCGACTTGTACCATGGAGGTCAGTGTTGGGTTGGTGGACTATTATAGTGAAATAGTGGAATCTTTGTTAGCAGATCACATACTTTATTTAGTTAATGGAATAGATAGACTGTCCTAAAGGCAACATTAGGTAGGTAGGAAGGTACTTACCTACTCCATTATATGTATAGTTTTTGCGGTTCAGAGGTCGGCTAAGTATTTTGCTCAAACAGACTGGTATGACCGTGTTGTCATAATACGCAGTAAGATCCTTAGATAAAAACAAAAATAGTAGATAAGGTACATTCTAACATTGCGTATTCGAAAAATGAGCTAGAAACACCTATACATGCATTTTTATAAAATTGTTGTATTTAAAAACATTTGTCTCTAACAATGATTCAGGCATTTGTAAATAAGCAAAAGGCCATTCTTATGGATTTCAAAAAGATAATCGCAGTGTGACAGCACGTGCTCACGCGGCAACGGTTCGACATACGACTGAAGCTAGTGCGTCAGCTAGACGCAGTTTTATCGACTCATTTTCCGAGACTAGGTACCGTATCTTTACTTTTTTGTTTTAATCTAAGGTAAGATCTGTATTATAGTTTAGTTTGATATTACTATATCATATTGATATACCTACTATTCTGAATAAAATATAATCTATTAAGCCTACCTATCTAAATCTCATACATTTTCGAATTAAAAGATCCTTTTTTTCTGATTAGATCAGAATTTCATTAGTTCTTTCAGATTTTAAATTCTGTGTGAATTATACTTATTTCGCGTAAAAGGCAAGTGAAATATGTTTGAGGCATCACCTCTAGTAACCTACTATTACATAATTTGAAGATAATCCTACGTTATTGTCCATCTGGTGCTCGTGCAACAGGATTTAATTTCTGTATTGTAATTATAGTCAGTATAGGTAACAACCAATTTCCTTGAAATGTCATAAACTATCCGTGAAAGATATGCAAATGATTTTTAGGCTATTGCATAGCTTTTATCGCGGGCTTTAAGCGCGGCGACCGAATTAAGAAATTCCGTAACGAAAATAAAACCTAACACCTAACGGAGTGGGGACTCTGCCTACCATGTAGCCTAAGAAAAAAAATGCTATGCAATAGCTTTACCGCGGCAGTCCTCGAGTGCCACAAGTTTTTTGTTTATTTATTTTTATTTTAAGCCTATTTGTCCCACTGCTCGGCAAAAGCTCCCACAAATGATGCCTATAAAAAAAACACTAGTAGGTATCCCTAGCGAATTGAGGCAGCAAAAAATCCATAGACTTAATTTTATTATCATCACACTGGGAAAAAAGTTAGGTAATTACAAACCTAATCTAGTAGGTTAATGTCAAAAGTAGGTAAAATGTACCTAATTTAGGTTAAATGTACCTAAAAACATATTAGGTACGTAGGCTAATTCTACCTAGTGCGCTTGGTAATGCAAAAAGTCGGTAGATTAAACCTACTTTTTGGTAAAACCGTGTTTTAACCAATAGTAGGTACACATTAACGCATTGAGTCGGTAAATGCAACCTACTTATTAAGGTTAAAATAATCTACTAATTGGGTTTATCACCTTGCTCTTTAAGTAGGTAGAATTAGCCTATTGATTTGGTAATAATTACACAATAGCTTGGTACAATCAACCTATTATTTAGGTTAAAAATACCTACTTTATAAAGACCCAAAATAACCGACTTAGTAGGTATCGGCAACCGACTATTTTGGTATGTTTACCAAAAAAGTAGGTTAATTAAACCTAATTTAGGTATTTTTAGTTTCGACATTCACCCAATAAGTAGGTTGGTAGTAACTAACAATTAGGTTAGTTGGGGGCTACATAGCGCTTAGCTTATTACTAACAAATTAGTTGGTTAATACAACCTACTAAGTTGGTATATACATTACCTAGTCATTTTGCTAATATTACCCATTAAGTAGGTTAATAATACCTATTGAGTTGGTGAGAAATACAAAGTGATAGATGATGATGATAGATGGCGGGACAACATAAACACTCGTATCTCTGAATCGCGGTATCGTTATTCACCTCTATCGATAGACTACCGCTCGTACATTTTACTACAGTATCGCTTCTGGCCTTTTGGCTAAGATCAAAGTGTAGTATCTGTTCTTTTCAGCTTAATATCTGAAAGTTCCTCCATTGGAGGACCAGTATATTAAACTGATTTTTGTAAAGCGACGGGATGTTCGGAGCTCGCTCCACTCCCGTCACGGGTCGGCCCGGCATTGCAGTGCCGTCGGGATCAAAGAAAAACAAAGGTAGTTCTAACCTACTCACTGGGTATATCCACCCTACTATAAAGGTGTTACTAACCTACTTGATAGGTAATATACACCTACCCGCTAGGTAGTTCTAGCCTACTAAATAGGTACCATTAACCTACTCACTGGGTATATCCACCCTACTATGAAGGTATTACTAACCTACTTTATAGGTAATATACACCTACTCGCTGGGCAGTTCTAACCTACTTACGCGGTACTGTTACCCTACTTTCTAGGTAGTTCTAACCTACTTAATAGGTATCATTAACATGTTCTCACCAAGTGAGTAGGTTAATGGTACCTATTTAGTAGGCTAGAACTACCTAGCGAGTAGGTGTATATTACCTATCAAGTAGGTTGGTAATACCTTTATAGTAGGGTCGATATACCCAGTGAGTAGGTTGATTTTACCATGTATAATGAATATGAATATTCCATTACCTAATAAGTAGGTTAATTACCAAATCATAGTGTTTACCTAATAAGTTGGTTAATAGTGGACTAGGTAAATTTTACCGACTTTTGCTTTACCAAGTGCACTAGGTAGAATTAGCCTACTTAGTCGAATGTCTGCGTTTCACCTAATAAGTCGGCAAAATTAACCTAAAAATCACCTGTTTTTTTTCCCAGTGCATGTGATATCGCAGCGTTAGATAGGAAGTCGTACGGGACGGGTTGTTTACGTTAGGGAACCGCAACGTGCGCGCGCGCATGCCGCTTTATTGTTTATTTTTATACGCGTGCGGCAATCGTCAGCTAGTTTTTATCGTACGCCGACCACACAAAATATCATGTTTGTGAATATTTCACTAATATTACCTATAATAATAATGATCTGTCTGTCTGGGATCATCATCTGCTTGGTGTCTGCTTTATACTTTGCGAGTAAAATTGGTATTAAAAAGGGCCTGTGTTGGTTTCGACTCCACGCACGCCTTCCAAAAGTCCGGGGCTTCATAGCCCCGTGATACTGGACATATAACAGACGATAATAATTATCTGTTTGTCTGGGATACCGCAGTGTGTCAATTTCGCATTGTGCCTAGACCTAACGAGAAATGGGCATATTGATGTATAGACTTATTGCGTATTAGTTTATGAGCGAAGTAGGTAAATTGAGGTTTAGTCATATTGCGCATTAGCTCTAAAGCGAAGTAAATGAATAGAGGTTTAGATATATGGCGATTGGCGAGTTAGGTCTAAAGTTTAGACCTAACTCGCCATATAACTATATAAACTCGTTTAGACTCTAAACCGAAGCAGGCAAATTGGGATTTAATTTGTAAGCTAGGTAGGCACATTTAAATTTATTTTTAGTGGGCTCTCTTAATCGGTAGTATCTAACACGAAATCTGCCAATTTCGCGTTGTGCCTAAAGAGACATCAGCACATTGATTTTGAACTTGAAAAAAAAAAACTATTTTTCGTATTTAAGATTAATTCAAAAGAAATACATAATCTGTGAAAATTTTAATTAGCTATCACGGTTCATGAGATACAGCCTGATAACAGTGGCAACAGACGGACGGACAGACAGCGAAGTCTCAGTCAGTAATAGGCCGGGACCCTAATACTAAGACTTCGCTGTCTTTTTTTTACCCTTTGGGTATGAAACTCTAAAAGTACATTTGAAAATTCGAACATGCTGGAAGGAATATCGACTTAGTCGTATCGCTAAATGGGCACTACGAGAAGTAGACCTATTGCAACATAGTCATACCGCTAAATAGGCACTACAAGAAGTAGATCTATTGCGACTTAGACCAAACGCTGATTTTAAATGACAGTATGGCACAACGCGAAATTGACAGGCTGCGTTTTAGGTACTTAGAGACTAAACGCTCTGTGGGTTGGTTTCGGCTCCACGCGCGCCTTCCAAAAGTCCGGGGCTTCATGGCCGTGATACTGGACGTAAAAAGTTTTAAAAGTGTTTATATAACTGGGTCTTTTTGCCTTAAAGTCACGCAAAACCACATAAGTTTCCTTACGATGTTTTTCTTCATCGTAAGAGCGATTTTAATAGCGCCCATAAATTTTCCGTAAAGAATATACTTTGACCTTCTGAACGAAAGTCGGGGTATCTACTACTAGTTTTTAGGTGTGAAAACGTAAATAGCTATTCAATTATTTATTCTCCCAAACGGGCCAGCTAAATGGATCCGATGCATGGAACGTGTAACTAAATGTTTTAGCGAAGGCCACTAAGTAACAAATTAGGTAGATATGTAGGTGCGAGTACCTATATTGAGTTCTAATTGCGAAAGCGACCGACATCGATCCTCATCGGGCAGCTTCCAGAAATACAAATAGGTCCAGTAATAAAATATACCTAATTACCATCGAGTAATGAGTCTCAATCTATTAGCGGAGCAAAAGCCGGCTGTCAAATCCTTAGCTGCTGCGGGTAAAAGTTGAAACATTCGAGTGCACGCTTAATTGGACTTTTTTGAAACATTAATCAAGTGTTACGTCTGGGGGAGAATTTTTATGTGGAGCAGAGACGGGCGATAGGCGCGTGACGGATGACGGCCGGCGACCCTCGCCGAAGACGTACAGCATTCATCAATGTATACAAATGACAAGAATCATTTTGCCCTAACTTATGGTACTTCTACGCGTTGCGTTGCCACACGTTTCCTAATCATGTATAGGTTGTTTATTAGCAATCTATTATTTTATAGCTATTTATATGGATGTGCAGGCGTATTGTCATGTGAACGTATAACAGGGCGCCCGCGAGGCGCTCCAACTATTAAGTAAACTGTAGTATAATACGTATAACCTATACCTAGCTATAAGCGGCATGCTTGTATCTACTAGACTAGTGCAACTGCACAGTGCACATCGCACTATAGGCGTGCAGAGGTAGAGACGCTATGTGGCTACGTTACTCGCCATGCTACTGCTGAAGCCTATATACAATACTACCCAAACATTTTATTCACTCAAGAAGATGTATATACAAACTACATAGCCGAGTCCCGCGGTTGTCCCTGGAGGTATCGAAGCAGGTGCTTCGATACTTTCACAGCACAAAAAACATACTCTCCAAACTTCATGTCTCTAGGACCAGCGGATTGGGCTCTGCGATGACATATAAGTCAGTCAGGACTTTGAACATTTATATATATTTATTTACATACGGGAGCATTTTAAAACGTCTATACCTATATTTATTATACCTAGTTTAAGTGTGGTGTAGCGCGAGAACTGCGCGAATAGCCTAATTTTGTAGTTTAGTCACACAATACCTACTAGGAAAGGTTCCCTCTATAAGGGATCCTATACTATAGGTACAGTGTGTCACAAGCACAATTGGACCGAGTTATGCAGAAAACAGCCATGTGACCAAAACAAAATCTCGAGATATTTGAGTTTTTGTGTCGGAAAATTCAAATCGATCCTCCTCTGTCGTATATTAAGTTATTCGTTCAATTCTTTTTTTATATGAAGGAGGAAAGTGATAAAAATCTTTGTATCTGACTCAGACCTCTGTATCGTTTCTCTAAATAGGAAAAAAAAAAGGTATTTTAGGTGGCTGTTTTTTACATAATGCATTTTTTACTCAATAATGATAATGAATTAAGTAAAAGTCAGCCACGTCGATATGGCTGTTTTTAGCAAAATTCAAAGAAAGAAATAACTCGATAAAAACAGCCAAGTAAATCTTATATATCATTGAATCTTTGATATTATCGTCGTTTTAGCTATTCTTTTGTATAAAAATTAAAATTTAACTTATAATAAAGCTATACTGAGTTGTTTTAAATAATACCTACGTATTATTCTACTAATATTATAAAGCTGAATCTTTGTGAGTATGGGTGTATGTATGTTTGTTACTCAATCACGCAAAAACTAGTGAACCGATTGCAATGAAACTTGGAATATAGGTAGCTGAAGATCTGGAATAACACATAGGATACTTTTTATCCTGATATTCCCGCGGAATCGGGACTTATGCGGGTAACACTGCGGGGCGCGGCTAGTGTCATATATTTTTAAAGTGCTTAACATTAGCCTGATCTTCATTTAATTGCTTCGTCATTTTATTTTGCCTCGTGTTAGAGTTCTGGGATCCCTTAAAGCCGATACTACCAGGTTAACAATACGATACAATGATAAGATGAAGAAAAATTCCGATTCAGTGGTGCGAACTGCTGTTGGTGACACTAAATCTTTCCCCATTACAGTCGGAGTCCACCAAGGATCCGTCCTAAGTCCGTTTCTGTTTAGCGTAATACTGGACGCACTGTCCGTAATCATCCGAGACGCACACGAGCAGCCCCCGTGGATGCTCATGTATGCTGATGATATTGCGCTAGCGGACTCGGATAAGGGACGGCTTGGAAGGCGTGTGAATGCGTGGAAAGAGTCACTTGAGAACGGCGGTTTGCAACTCAACGTAGCGAAGACCGAATACTTGGCTAGCAATACCACAGATCCCACACCTGTCTGCGTAGACGGTCACATGGTCGAGCGGACAGACCAGTTTAAGTACTTGGGATCTGTGCTTCACGAGTCTGGCGACATCGATTGTGACGTCAAGTCCCGCATTTCGGCAGCTTGGGCCAAGTGGCGAGAGGTAACTGGTGTCATCTGTGACCCGAAAATGCCGGTTAAACTGAAGGGACAGGTCTATAAAACGATCATTAGACCTGTCCTTTTGTATGGTAGTGAGGCGTGGCCATTGCTTGAGCGACATAAGCAGGAGCTGCGTGTCACGGAGATGAAGATGCTGCGCTGGATGTGTGGAGTGACGCGAAAAGACCGCGTCAGAAACTCCCGCATCAGGGGCAGCCTTCATGTCCGAGACATTGCAGACAAACTGCAAGAATGCCGCTTACGGTGGTACGGCCATGTTCTACGAAAACCGGCTAGTTACGTGGGAAACAAATGTCTTGCCATGGCGCCTCCGCCCGGCCGCGGCAGATTGGGAAGACCCAAGAAGTGCTGGCTTGACGTTGTGAGATCGGATATGCGTGCAAATGGCCTCACTACACGGGATGCCCAAGATCGTGCGATGTGGAGACGTAAAAGTAGGAAAGCGGACCCCGGGCTCTCTCGAGAGATGCAACCGGGAACAACGCTCGGATGATGATGATAAGATGAAGAAGAAGCATTTAAATATAGGATGGCTGCATTAAAACGACTGCTTTTGCTTGTTCGACGATCACTAAATAAATTTCATTAAACGGCCTCATGATGGCTGTTTTTTACAAAATTCAAAAAAATATTTTTTCTTACATTGAACAATTTGCAAGAAACAGCCACTTGAGTTGGCTGACTTATGCAATTTAGGTTTTTCAAATTTTGTTAAAGTTGGCTGCGTTTTACACCACGATGGCTGTTTTTGACCAATTCACAAATTCACATGGCTGCCGTTTACAATTTGTAACTCCGTTAATAATAAAGATATCGATACGGGTGTCTTTGCAAAAGATGCGCATTGTTGAATTTAGTATCGTAGTGTTTCTAACTCTAAAAACAGCCATGTACCTACATGGCTGTTTTATGCATAACTCGGTCCAATTGATAGATAGACAGACAAATACAACGCCTTATTGTATCCCTACTTTGTTTCAGGATCATCGACTATGAAGACCAAGACAGCATCTTTAGCTTCCGGGCAGACCTTCGAACGATCCCAGCTGGTAGGCGCGTAAGAAACCAATATGGGGTTTGCTGTCACTCAGTCCCGGCTCTTTCTACTCATTGCGATAATTCTGATACGAGGTGAGTACATCACTATAGGGAATAACAAGTAACTATTGTACTCTATTTCAGAAACTTAGATCAAAAATTTAAATAAAAACCCAATACTTTTGAAAGTGACAGCTCTTTATTTACTTCTTCCTTTAAAATTGACAATTCTTTGTTTACATTTTTGATCTACCTAAGTTTCTGAAATAGAGTAGATATAGGAGGGTAGTAATACATTTTTTTACGTAATAAAATAACTAACGGGGCATTCGTTGTGAAGTTTAGTTTATTTGTTAGTTTATTTTCTTATTAGAATTATTCTTTAATTCAAATAAAGAATAATTCCAATAAGAAAATAAGTTCATTAGATTGGTATAGGCACAGAATATATAAATAGAACGTATAGGTAACATGATAGAGAATGATTTTCAGATGGAAAACATGAAAAAGAAAAAAAAAACCGGGCCAAGTGCGAAACTCGCGCGCGAAGGTTCCGTACCACTATCACAATTGGGTACGGAACCCTAAAATGGTTACCGAAATACATCTTCTGTGAAAATTTCAATGTCTAACTATTACGGTTCATGAGAGCCTGGTGACAGACGGGCAGACAGCGAAGTCTCAGTATAAGGTCCCGTTTTTACCCTTTGGGTACGGAACCCTAAAAACGACTTATAGATTGTTTTCAATCATAAATTGCCTACCTACCTGCACACCATTAGAAATACTTATTTATGGAATAAAAAAACATGTACCTAGGTGTAAATATGTATATATCATCTACTTACATGTATTTTTTTGATTAATGAAATAGGTGTGTATCAGCCAAAAATACAACTGAAATCAATAAATCACTCGCCCCACTTCATTTTCGATGATAGATTTTTATGAAACTACCTGCCCTGCGGTTCCAACCGAGTTTGTCGTGACCATAATTAAAGAATCGGGATAGGTAGGGGGATTCCGCAATGAAACGGACGTGTTTTGAAACGGACACTATCGACATCTCAAGTTTTTAATCATTTTTTTTAGGATTTTTGGGTGTTGGCACCATTGATGACCATAGACAAGGGTCGAAGAGTCTATGGTCACAGGCCCACAGGTCTACGGTCCAATGGTGCCAACACCCAAAAAACATAAAATATTTTCGATAGTGTCCGTTTCCAAACACGTCCGTTTGATTGCGGATTCCCCTTACTTAGTAATATGTGATCTGTCCCCCTACATACATGAAGGGGATAGCTGTGCTTTGCCGTGCCAAAGTGCTTTGTTCGCTGGAACTTGGGGCACTTCGGCCTACAGTAAGTATAAATAAGAGGAGAGCGTTTGAGATCGCATGGGGGCACGAACGGCTGCAGTGTTTCGTTGATCAATACCCCCTATATTTGTACTTTTATTAAGTAATTGAAACAGCAGTATTAGTTGAATATTATTGCAAAGAATATTAGCAATAATTGGTTTTTGAAACATTGACTGTTGGTTAAGAAAATTTATGAAATCGAAGGAGGAGAAATTATATAGGTAGTAGGCAAATAGCAGCGTTTCGCAGTTTCACCGGCGTAAGTCTCGATCCCATGGGAATTTCCTAAAACCCTTTCTTAGTGGATAAGTTTTTAATGTCCCTAGGACCGGCGATTTGCGCTCTGGGTTAATATTACAGTTCAGTCGTCCAGTCAATAATAAGTTTCCATTTAGTACCTACTTAAAAAAAAAGTTACGTTCAAACATAAAATTGTACTAATAAATTAGCAAAGTAAAATTTCCACGAACAATGCACTAATATAATGTACCTACCATTCCTAAAGGTAATAACGTTCGTATAGAGGAGAGTTCTGACAAGTCACGCCATCAGAATCAACCAGGAGCTTTTAAATAAAATATAAACATATTATCTAGTGTAATAGCGCTTTGAAAGCGAGCGATTGACTTGTTGTTTAACATTTTATAGCGGCTGTTCTCCCTTACTACTTACTGCCAGACATGAAGCTTTACAAGTTTCTTACTGCTCAATTGCACTCTAAGTTGATAGGTGCCTTACGTGCGAGGTATCTTTACTTTGGATTGTTATTACCTTTGGGGCCTTATTCTCTTATATACTTGCAGTTCAATCGTCTCGTCTCGTCAATCGATATACCTATGGGTAAACCAGCTGCGTCCCGCGGTTTCACCCGCGTAAGTCCCGATCCCGTGGTAATATCGGGACCAAAAGATCTCACTCTTATTAATTCATTTTATTCGTGACGGTTAAGTAGTGATTACGTGAGGGAATATTATTTGACACATCGTGAAGAAACCAACATGTCCTAGGACTCACCACGGTCCGAAGACATGGGATATTCAGTGTTTTCTATGTATCATATGTATGTATTTACAAAAAGAAAAATTATAATATGTAGTATATCCGTTGTCTAGTACCCATAGTACAAGCCTAGTGCTTAGTTTGGGGCTAGATTGCGCTGTGTGTAACGTCGTGCAATATTTACTTACATTCTCTTTTGCATTTGTATTAGGTAGAAATGCAAAAGAGAATGAGAAGAGAACTATTAGGTAAACTATCACAGTTTATCTAATAGTTGGTGCGCGTCGCGGATATTACCTACTGGTACACTAGAAAAAAAAAGCAGAATTTAAAAGGTTGTTTTTATCTTACTAGTAAACATGACATAGCCAAAAGCAACATTTGAAACACTGAAACATTACACAATTTGAATTCGAAGTTAGGTACGATTACGAGAATATAAAAGAATATCTCATTTATGGTATATTCCCAGTAGTCCCCTTTAGCCCTGTCCCCCGGAGTGACCGCTGGGAATTTTCTTCCCAGTTGTCTTCGGGGTGACAATTCGTGCCAACTGTTCCCTTTGAAAGCTGACTAGAGGGAACAAATGGGAAGTCTGTTTCCCAGTTGTCACCGGTGGGGTGACAATTGCTACGATTCCTTCCCAGAAAGAAACGTGTAATTACCATAGATTTCAGATTTTTCATTTGTGTTGTTATATATGTCGTAGGATTATTTGATAAACCGAATAAATAGATATTGGTTATGATATTTCTGAAATAAGTTAGGACAAAAAAACTCATTTCTTACGTAACATTGCGAAAATAGGCGTTGGCTGTCATGAAATAAGCGCACTGATTGGTCGATCGGAACACTTCAAGCAACATCTTCTCTGATTGGTTGATGACTTGACGTTTAACATGTCATTTAATTCTGTGATGTACTTTGTTAGCAATGTTCTGTTTCTATTAATGTACGGAGCACCCCGCCTAAGATAGGTTAGGTTAAAGTAAGAACATGATTGTACGCAGCGCTTTAGCGAGCTTTAGAATACTATAAATAATAAGCTTATTACTCTACGACAAATTACTTCAAACCTACAAGGTCAAAAAATAAACGACCTCTGTGGCGCGTCGTGCGAAAGCATGACAACCTTCTGCAGAAGGTTGCGATTCGGTTCGATTCCCGCCGGGTGCAATTATTTTTGCATAACAAATAAATATTTGTGTCTAGTCTGGGTGTCTCTCTATGTATAATATGTATGTATTTACAAAAGAAAAATAAATATAAATGTATTATATCCGTTGTCTAGTTACCGTAACACAAGCTTAGTAGCTTACCACGGGGCTAGATGGCACTGTGTGTTGTTCACAGAATTTATTTTATTTATAAACCAATCACGGTAGAGTTGGTCTGTAAACGAAAATTGAGCCCATCAGATTGAAGAAGAACCAATGTTACTAGAGCAACGAGTTTTTTTTTGCAAAAAAAACCTTACTTACTTATTTCTGTAAGATTGAGAAATATCATAGCCAATCTCTAATTATTCGGTTTTTTTAAAAAAACCTAGGGTTTTTGCAAAAAACCTGTTTATCAAATTATCCTACGACATATAGGTAAAACAATACAAATAAAAAATCTGAAATATATGGTAATTACATGTTTCTTTCTGGGAAGGAATCGTAGCAATTGTCACCCCACCGGTGACAACTGGGAAACAGACTTCCCATTTGTTCCCTCTAGTCAGCTTTCAAAGGGAACAGCTAGCACGAATTGTCACCCCGGAGACAACTGGGAAGAAAATTCCCAGGCGTCACTCGGGGGACAGGGCTAAAGGGGACTACTGGGAATATACCTCATTTATTTACAAACTCTCTTTGTAATAAAGAGCATATTATATCATTTTAATAGTAGTTTATAATGATAATGATAATTTTATAATGTTATTTTACCTGTTTTATAATGATAGGCATTAAAACGCGAGTGTTTTGAATGCTAATTTATGAAAAGTTACCTAAATACACTGCTTTGTCTACACAAATGTTCTAGACAACAACAAAAAATACAAGACGTAATAAAAGTTCACCAAATTGCAGTACCAAAATGGAAAAAAAATGGGTTTAGCTAAAAACAAAAATAGTAGATACGGTATATTCTAACATTGCGTATTCGAAAAATGAGCTAGAAACACCACAAACACATGCGTTTTCATAAAATAATTGTATATTTAAAAACATTTGTCTGGCATTTGTAAATAAGCAAAAAGGCATTCTTATGGATTTCAAAAAGATAATCGCAGTGTGACAGCACGTGCTCACGCGGCAACGGAGGACTTAGGCTAGTGCGTTATGTGCGTAGACGCAGTTTTGTCGTATGATTTTCCAAAAGTAGGTAACGTATCTGCTGTTTTTTGTTTTCATCTAAGATTTTGGGTAGTTTTATTACGTAAATCCATCAGCAGGTGGTCACCTGCTGATGAATTCACCTAACCTTTAACATCACTATATGTGATGATAATATTAAAAGCTTTTAAGCCTCTGTAGTAGGCCAGAACTGATTTTTCTCGGGCGGTTAACTATAAAATTTATTTGAAACATCGGTTTTGAATACAATGCCTATTAAAGATAAGGATATTTATTTATTTTTTATAATCACGATTACAGAAAATTTTCTCGAGAGAATAAAATCACTAAAATCAATAAAATCAGAATAACTTCCCTTTTACAAATAAATAGCAGTAGTCAGTCAATATTTTAGTTATAGATAAATAAAACATTGTAGATGATCTGATCTTAGTTCAATGCAGGGCATCTATGATTTGAAATTCAAAATTAATGTTTTGTTATCTTGTAATTACCATTGTTTGATGTTACGCTCTAATATTTTACGTACTAGCATCTTACGTCCTTCATTAACACATCTGAAATTCGCTAGCGCTATCCCTGTCACGCAATTGGGGTTACGCGACTAATAGAACCTCCACTGTTGTTCTCGACTGTACTTATGAGTAGTTTTATGTCAGAAGCAGACAATATCGATTGACTACCTTTTATTGAAATTTCCTTTTCCAACGAGAGAAAAGCGAATTAAAATCGCATTAGGAAATCCCGTTTCCGCCTAACTTTTCCAGTCTTTGAACGGAGTCCCAGTGTATCGGAATAAATGGCCTTAACTTTTCTATTTATATAGTCTCACTGAATATTTATGGTTTTCTTTTTAATTATGTATTCGTGTTAGTCGAAATACATTTTTCAGAAGAGGATAAATTATATCATTCGGTTTGGTTAGAGGAAGCCTGTATTATTGAACAGATTTGACTTCTGCAAAATTTGCTTTGAAAAGTCATGTAACTATATAATTTTGCCAATATTAAATTAATTATTTAATTATTATTAGAAATGTCTTCAAGTTTCCCGAATATCTCACGACCCGACGTTTTACCCGACAATGATGAAGGCAAAAGGAAGAGTAATTTAGTTCCTATACCTAGCCAATTTTCAAACTCGTAGTTTTCAAGGTATTTAGCACATAATGTAAGATTAAGGGCAATGGGAACGATTACTACAAGTAAATCACATATAGCTATATGGCTATATGTGATTTACTTGTAGTGGAGTAACGTGGAGTAAGGTCGGAGTACTTTTACCACTTTTTGTTCCAGTCTGTCAACTATGAATGATCTCGTCACGGAAAAAGACAAAGCATGTTCTCTATTCCGAGCTTACTCCACGTTTATTACTATTAGTAACTTTAAAAACCTGCCAGCGATGATATTCCTTATTAAAACGATTTAGTAGCGTAAAGCCTTGGAGTTTTCAAGTCTAGACTTGAATGAGTTGATGAGTAGAATTTTTTATCTCTGATAGCAGTCGTTAGGTCAAGTTAGAGGCCTTAGGGCGAAGACTCTAACACCACAGGTGAGCCACACCACTATACGAAAAGATGAAGAAGAAGTAGAATGAATAGATTGATAAAGTAAAGTAGGTATGCACACCTCATCGTCGCTTCCCACCAGGTGAGATGAAGGGACCTTTCAGTGTTTTTTTCTATTTCATGTACCAAATAAAAAAACACCGAAAAAAAACACAGTACCGATACAGTGCAAGCTTCAAAAAACTACCAATATTATTGATTCGATATAACCATAACTGCAAGAGGAAGTAGTAACAATCGTAACGCCTCTAACTCGGTTAATACTCATAAAAAATGCGAGCCGAAGTCACGCCTGTTCGTTATTGCTCACCTAAATAGGATAATCGCATAGTTATTGCCTATGTCTGAATAGACACTAGCCACGCCAACCGCTCGTTTATTTACATGCCATAATCCATGGCATAACTCGTTTGTGTAGAACTAGAAATGTCTTACTGGAGCGCTATGGGCTCCACGCGTGATGGATGCCCGCCACATGTTGTTTCGATGGATGAATATATTCATGAACGTCTCTCTTCAAAGGTCGAGGTGAGGTAGAGTCCATTTCAGAAAAGAAGTCCCTCTAGGCGAAGTGTTGTAGTCGCTAGGCTGAATAGGCGTTTATTTACATGCCATAATCCATGGCATAGCTCGTTTGTGGGGAAATGTCTTACTGGAGCGCTATGGGCTCCACGCGTGATGGATGCCCGCCACATGTTGTTTCGATGGATGAATATATTCATGACCGTTTCTCTTCAAAGGTCGAGGTGAGGTAGAGTCCATTTCAGAAAAGAAGTCCCTCTAGGCGAAGTGTTGTAGTCGCTAGGCTGAATAGGCGTTTATTTACATGCCATAATCCATGGCATAACTCGTTTGTGGGGAAATGTCTTACTGGAGCGCTATGGGCTCCACGCGTGATGGATGCCCGCCACATGTTGTTTCGATGGATGAATATATTCATGACCGTTTCTCTTCAAAGGTCGAGGTGAGGTAGAGTCCATTTCAGAAAAGAAGTCCCTCTAGGCGAAGTGTTCTAGTCGCTAGGCTGAATAGGCGTTTATTTACATGCCATAATCCATGGCATAACTCGTTTATGGGGAAATGTCTTACTGGAGCGCTATGGGCTCCACGCGTGATGGATGCCCGCCACATGTTGTTTCGATGGATGAATATATTCATGACCGTTTCTCTTCAAAGGTCGAGGTGAGGTAGTCGCCAGGCTGAATAGGCGTTTATTTACATGCCATAATCCACGGCATAACTCGTTTGTGTGGGAATGTGTTACTGGAGCGCTATGGGCTCCACGCGTGATTGATGCCCGTAACATGTTGTTTCGGTGGATGAATATATTCATGACCGTTTCTCTTCAAAGGTCGAGGTGAGGTAGAGTCCATTTCGGAAAAGAAGTCCCCGCTGTATTCGCTAGGCTGAATGTCCTAAAATGTTATTTTATACTAGCAGTGTCCCGTGGCGCCCCGTGACAATATCTGAGTATAATATGTGCCTATGTGTTATTTCTAGTCTATATCGTTCTACAAACCGAGTTGCATTGCAATCGGTTCAACGATTTTTACGTGAAAGAACAACAAACGCCTGGAAAAGATCGCTTTAAGCGATTAGGCCGCCCATTGTGCCGCCTAGATTTAAGTTGTTTATGTTTTTCTTTTTATTGTAATTTTTTGTTTTTTGGTGTTGTAATAAAAAAATAATCTATCTATCTACTTATCTATCAAACACATGCTAATATACACTCAAATACGCACAGACAATCTCTCACCTCTCTAAACGTAAAAGTTTCTACCTATATTAAAATTTTAAAGCTTTTGAAAACAATCTGATAAATAGAAATATTAAAACTCTACGTGAGACCAACTTTTGAACTCAAACTGTATTTACAATAAGAAAATCGTTGATTCAATTCCTTTAGATCGTTTTCGTTGGAGTGGAACTCTTTAACATTTTGAAGTACTAACTTTAGCTTTGTTTCACATCACGGGACTCTCTTCGTGGAAAGGACTCTGTCTAGTTTCAGATGGCGTCTGACATTAATACGGACCACAATTCTGCTACCAATTTATACACCCACAAGCTTGTTCAGCGCTTCATTTTCATATTATTTGCTTACCTGCTACCTACACAAGGCTATTGATCTAATTACGTGTACTTCAAGAAACGCTATCTAGTGGAAAATATTATTATCTGACATATTTTCCTAGGCCGTAGGCAGACTTGGTAGGTTTTATAATATTCTTCTTCTTTTCGTGTAGTGGTGTGGCTCACCTAGTGTTAGAGTTTTTAGAAAGGCCTCTAACTTGACCTAACGACTGCTGTCCGAGATAACAACCGGGACCAACTGCTTGACGTGCCTTCCGAAGCACTACTCGAGTGTTAAACAGTTTCTGCGAAGTTTACTTATTCCAGAAAAGGGGTTATTTCAGAAATGTAGGCGAATAAGTAGGTAACTTTTGTTCTACGAAATTTGAAAATTTAGAGACTTCATTCAAGAGTAAATTATTATACCTACACTATCTCCCTACAAACGTAGTCAACTGTTCTTCCTTGGATACAGAGTTTGAAAGAAGAAAGAGTAGGTAGGTGAAAACCTACTGAAAAAACAGCTGTTCTCAAAAGTAAATAATATTTCAAAAAAAATAGCAGGGTAAAGTAATATTCAATATATTAAATGATAAGGATCATGATAATGTTACAATAAATACATTTATTAAAATAAATACTAACGTTGCACACCGCGCAGTCTAGCCCCAAACTAAGCACTAGGCTACTAGGGGTAAATACTAGACAACGGATATACTACAAATAAACTGGATATAGAGTTTATTTCTGGTAATTATCCCCGAAAGGAAGCCTTCAGGGTTCAGAATTAGAACGTAAAATAAAAAAAAATACTTTAACGAAGAAATAATAAATAAATTATTTTCACGTTATTCAACTGGAAAAGTTAGGTGTTAAACGCTAAAAGATTTATCCAAAATTAATTTTGTTCTTAAACAAAAAAGATCATTAATTTTCTCGATCTCTCTCTACAAAAGTTTTTGCTTCGAAAGTTTTACTCACGATATCCTTTCCAGAGAACGAAGTTTTTCGTTAACAGGTCACCGAAAGGGGTAAAAGTGCTTACCTACTTATTTCTTTTCCAACAATTTTATTTTGTTTAGATAACTACCACAGCTAAAGTTCTTCTTAAAATAAAACCGACTTCATACTTCACATTTTTTAAATGTAAGTATAAAAACAATAAGGAATCTAATTAAGACAAATAATGATTAATTAACCAAAAAAAAAAAATTGGTAAGGTACCCAAAAACTGATTTCGTCGAAAGTATAGGTATAGGTACCTACATGGTTTCAAACTTACCTAAATGAATAAAATTAAACTTTAAAGTTCTTCTATAAGTCGAAAACAATCAATCAATCAAATGCCTTTAACCAGGAAGGAAATATAAACGTATTGTATGGAGAAAGAGTAACTTTCCTCTTAACTTTCGCAGCATTTACGTACTGGTCCCACCTACCTACTTACTGCTGCGTCTCGCGGTTTCACCCGCGTTCCGTGGGAATATCGATATCAAAAGTAGCCTATGTTACTCAGGGTGAAAGTAGCTTTCTAATCGTGAAAGAATTTTTGAAATCGGTTTAGTAGTTTTTAAGTTTATTCATTACAAACATACAGACACACACACACACAAATACAAATCTTTCCACTTTATAATACTAGTGTAGATGTAGATTAGTGTAGTTAATGTAGATAATAAAAACAACTCGATTAAAAACGAAAAAATGAGTTTTATTTCAAGAGTTGTTCAAAAATAAACAGAGTAAAATCAAATACAAAAGCTTTCTGTGCACTGACCGCACGGAATCAATCCATTCACATTCATTCAATTAGTACACACAGAATTATATACCATATCTCTAGGTTGTCGTGGTCAAGCAACGCTAGGCGCGGTTATTACTTAGATGGGTGACCGATAATTTGTGCGGCAAAAAATCACTTTCTTGAGCTCCTCCGTGCTTCGGAAGGCACGTTAAGCAGTCGGTCCCGGTTGTTATCTCTGAAAACAGTCGTTAGGTCAAGTTAGATGCCTTTAAGCCTCTGTAGTAGGATTTTTATCGGACGGTTTACTATAAAATTTATTTGAAACATCAGTCATCTCGATAGAATAAAATCACAAACTTCTCTCTAAATTTTACAAATAAGTAAATAGAATTAGTCAGTCAATATATTACTTATACTAATAAGACATTGTAGATGAACTGATCTTACTTCAATGCAGAGTATCTAAGATTTGAAATTCAAAATTAATGTTTTGTTATCTTGTAATTACCAATTATTGTTTGATTTTACACTCTAAAATTTTGCGTAGGTACTAGCATCTTACGTCCTTTATTAACACATCTGAAATTTGCTAGCGCTATCCCTGTCACGCAATTGGGGTCATATGGGCCTAAGGGCCATAGACAACTATTTAAAATATGGATTTTTAAGCATAAAGACTTGCACTCAGCGGGAATCAAACCCGCAGCCTTCGTAGCACCATAACAGTTGTGCATTCGCCCGACTCACCACCGAAGTCATCAAATGTACATATAGATGGAAGTATTTTTGTTATTCTTTGTTTGTAGACAATCAGGGTTGAAGACAGGTCGCGGTTAAGCCGGACGAGGGCGGCTTTGAATACCGATGACGGCGCAACTACCCGACTCGTTTCAATCTCTACTCTATGCATAAGTAATGTGAAAAGTATGGAGATACTCGCTCTCGTACCGCTCGAACGCGGAATACACGCTCTCTTATAAAATATCACCGCATATTTTTATTGTAACGACACCAGTTATTTGTTTTTAGCAGAGATATCCACTGAATGCGACCACTATTTTATTCATACGATTTGCCTTTTTGCCTCTTAATATTTAATATGACGTGTTTGCTTTTTAGGTTTCCGTACGCAAAGGGTGAAATCGGGACCTTTTTAGTTTTTGTGTTCAATAATGTTATGAAACGCTTTATAACTTTTTTGTGTGCACCAAATTCTAGTCTACATAGTCAGTTAATTTCATATCAGCTTCGCGAAAACTTAAGAAAAGATAACATGATTAGTAAATATCGTGATGCGCTGCGGATCGCGATAGGCTTTAAATCGCGATAGTCTTCGAATCGCGATAGACTTCAAATCGCGACAGATATCCAAACGCGATAGACCTTCAAATCACGATAGACTTTTGATTGCGATAGACTTCGAATCACGATAGACTTCGAATCGCGATAGATTTCGGTTCGCGATAGACTTCAAATCGCGATACATATCGAATCGCGATAGACTTCGAAACGCGATAAACTTTGGATTGCGATAAACTTCGAATCGCAGTACACTTCAAATTGCGATATTTAAAAAGAATCTCGATATAATTAATACGTCTAACAATCACCCAAACGTACCTAACCAGATCTCGGTAAACGATGATCACGAACATCAAAAAAAGGGGTATAAAAGCGCCAACTAGGGAATTCCGATGAGGCAAGACGAAAGGGCTGTAACTTTTAACTGATGAGGAGAAGAGGTTTTCTTTATGGCGTCATTGTATTTTTAAAGGACATTGTATATTAACCCACATTCAAGTTAACTGAATGACTGTACCTATTGTTCGGTTCTTTACTTTAAAAATGTTGTTATTATGAAGTTACACTTTTTCTCCGGTTTTAATCGCGTAATTTAATTACATCTCAGTCTACCCGTGAATAGGAGACCGGAAATACTTTGAAACGTGCGTAAGGCATTGAAAAATGTTTAAATAAAAGCAACGCGAATAAAACAGGAAAAGAGTTTAATTTCGAAAACGAAAAAAAATCAATGATATTAGCATTTTCAAGTCACTTTTAATGTCTGCAGTGGTAGCATTCAAACATGAGAAATTCTTTATCGAGAAAATATTTCGCGTGCTCGTATGCTAAACAGACAGCCAGACTGCTGGTCTGGCTGTGTCTGTTTATCCGCTTCTACGCTACGGTCTTGACGCGGTTTTTAGTATAATTTCGAAGGACGAAAAAAAAAAAAAAAAAAAAAAAGATACAGAAACAAAAGCAATCAAAACAGAAAGAAAATACTCCCGAAATAAAAACCAGGGATCAGTAACAAAAGACGTTCACAACATCTACATCTAATATAAAAAAAGTCGCTATGTACCTAACTCAAGAACGGCTGAACCGATTTCGCTGGATAGCTTTTTTTGCCACCAAAGCGGAACAAAGCTCGCCGGGTCAGCTAGTTACAGATAAAAATTAAATATCTAAGTCCATAGGATAGTTTTTTTATTTATTCGCAATGAATGTTCATCGAAATAGGAAGTTCCTATGCCATTGTTATACAGTTCAATGGAAGCACGGCCAATTGATTAATTATACGAATTTTCGCGTAGTTTCACACCAAAAGCCGTACTGTAGCACACCCCACCGTTGCGAGGGTAATCGGTGTCTCAAATAATTTATGAAATATGCCATAATAACCTTTGTAATAAAGGCCAAGGTGCCGTTGGAAGGATAAAACACTTTTACACCAAAATTGCTACAACTAATTATTTTGCGACGTTTCATTACAAACATTTATTGACAAAGGAATTGTTATATTACAGAGGTTATTGTTTGAAATACTTGTTTTTGTGTCTCAGGTTTCGTTATATCTATTTGAGAAACTTATATCAAAAATGTTAACAAAAATCCCATACATTTATTTGAAAGTGACAGCACTTTATTTAAATTTTTTCTTCAAAATTGACAATACTTTGTTTTTTTCTTAGTGTTAAACCTATGGGTTAAACCACACTAAGGAATAACTGCTTTTTGAAAAAATGTTTTAAAACCGCCTTACTCGCAAGAACACGAAGAGGTGCTTTCTTAATTTCAGCTTGGCGGGATGGAATTAAGAAAGCACCTTGGCCTATGGTCAAGCGGTCAAACGCGATGGTTCGGATTCCCAATAGGTATAGTCGCGGGTTCGAACCCCACCGGATACTATAGTTTTGAAAGCATTTTTTCAAAAAAGCAGTATTTCCTATGTTAACCATTTATGAGTTAAGTTTCTGAAATAGAGTATAGGTAACTACCTACTTATACCAAGAAGTTCGAAGTCACTTCGAAGATACCATTATTGTTGCTAACAAACGGATGAACATATTTTGATAAAGTTTTTTTAAATAAAACTTCGCCTGTTATTTCTGTTTTAACTAAATAACAAACTGAAAAGGTCAGCGCTAATTTTATTTTCTAATTTCTTTTTTAAAGGAAAATTAAAGAGATGGACATAAATCTGCTTAGAATGCAGAAAAGGAAATGAAACAGTGTGCGTGACTGTTCCTTGAAAAAAAAAAAATGTAATTTGCAAATTGTTTTCGTTGTATGTATTTAAATAAATTATGTGGGTCTTTCTTAGTACTAAATTAAGGAGATCATCTAAACTACTTCTGAAGGATTACTATAAGCTATTTTAGCGGGACCTGATAAACACTGCCGAATATGAACAACATTTGACAAGAGATATTTTACAACGAGAAATGCATCAGCTAAAATTCTCCCGTGACAGAATTCGAACCTGTGACCGCTTGCTTGCCGGGCGAGTGCGCAGTGGTTAGCGCACTCGCGTTGTAAAATATTTCTAGTAAAATGCCTTGAGCAATAAAAACATAAGAAATATTAACATTGGACAAGGCATACTCTTATGTGTTTTGAAACTGTATTTACTTAGACTGCCGTAGCTGAATACACAATGTCTTTCAGGGCGATGTGGCTCAATGTGCCCAATTGGCCATCGCCCGTTCGCGAAATCCACTAATGACTAAGGCAATACGCGCACTGATAAGTCGCGGTGGGGGCGCGTCGTCGGTACTAAGTAAATAAGGTGCGTAGTTTAGACTTAATCGTATCCTGGCTGACCTTTCGAGGGCCTTTTCATATCTGGGCGAAATTTGGGTAATTTTTCAAATGTTGATAGTAAATATAGCAAAATTTGTAGCGATAATTCGATTATTTGCGAGTCTGTGGCAACTGGCACGCGTGCATAAACAGCACGCCGCCCGCGCCGTTTGGGGCGAAATATGTGAAACAATTTTCTCCTTATGAATAAAATTTTAAGGTGCGTATGCAAATTTCCATTACGTAAGACCGTCACCAGTAATGGTGTCATATGTGCACACATTCTCTTTTCATACAGACTACGTAAAAGGGTAATTCCGAATGACTCCCTCGGAACTTAAGTTAGCTATACAGAGAGTTTTACTCTTCTTTTATATCAGAACTTGATAACATCACCGGCATTATACGAAATAGTACCTCTTTATTAGGGGGTGGTAATTTTAACTTCGGTACAGGAAAATTGAGAGCGCGGCTCAACTCCACCATTTTCTTATCCACATTTGCCTAACCTAATTATAAGTTCATACGCGTCACAATTTCAATACAATACCTACACATTCTCTTTTAACTCAATAAAAAGCCCTTTATGGGCTTACAAAATTACAACGGAGAACCACTCGTACAATGTTATCTTAGGACTATTGTAATTAAACTTTTAAATGGGTTAACTGGCTAATAGAGTTAAATTCTACACGCTTCCTACCTTCATACATACACTAACTTTGTTACAATACCCATTTAAAACATTTACCTTGTAAGTATACACAGGGTGCCCGTATAATCCCATGTTTTTGCGTATTTTACCGCCTACTAAGTATTTTGTAATGGTTTATGTGGAGATTCTCTTCGTAATCCGTTATTTGTGATTCTGTGATCCAGCAAGTAAGACAAGATCAAACGGTTAAATAACCTATCTAGGTATGACAAATTTCGTTGTATCAGTTCTTGGAAATATTTTTAAAGGAAAAATATGGGAAAAATACTCATATTACGTCTAAGAACAAAAAACAACGCAATGAAACGCAAGGCGGGACTCGAAGTCAAGTGCATCTAGGGAGGACACAGTCGACCACACGTTTGTATAGAGAAAGAGTGGGTTTTATTTCCTCTTAACCACTTAAAAATAAATCTATGACTCTTGACTCCTGAATATATTAAGGCAGAGTCCAAACTGCTGGTCCTAGGGATATGAAATTTAGAGTCTTTGTCATGTGTGGTCAGTAAGATGTGGTGTGTAAACATGTGGCATGTTTGTCATGTGTGGTGTGTAAGGGAAGGGTGCTAGTACAAATATAACTTCATCAAAGGATATAAATCCACGCTTGCCACTGTCATCACGATTTCAATTTTAGGAGTTCATTCTTTGGTGTTCTCTCTGAAACCCATTGGGACCAATTCACGTAGCTGGTTGGTGGGTATAATATATGAACGACTTCCTTTAGACATGATTTTCCACCGCTGGCGCCTAATATCATTATTATAAAAAGGATTTAATAACGCCAACGAGGTAGACGATGCAAACAGCCGAATAGATATATAATAATCTGTGTGCGGTGTTTTTCCTTTAATTTTGTTGTTGAAATAAAACTTTACAAAAGGTGTTTTTTACTCCTAATCCTGTTTTGGAATAAACTATTTTTAGACTGTTTGTAGCCATTCAGAGGTTGGTAGTCGGAATATGAAACTCGAGATTCCTTATATTTCGATGAATCGACCCAAGTCGTTTACCTATAGAGTCGAACTACGAGGTCTTAAGGTTTAGTAGTTCGCCTGGTAGGATGCTAAAATCGAACCAACTGAAAAAAAAGTTAACGCAGTCCACCAACTGATCGAACTACAAGGAGTTTCAAAACCTCGTGGTTCGATTAATCGACCTTACTCGAGCAAGATGTTCACATAGTTCGGACTACGTGGAAGCGTTTTTCGAGAACGACTAAGGGTCAATTTATACTAACGCAGAGTCAAAGCGCATCGAAGCGTCAAATTCTTCGCAACTAAAGCGAACCTGCAAGAATGCGCGCGTATTCGCAAGAATACAATAACACACCTACAACGGCGCAGGCAATTCCCGGCTGATGACGCGTAGGATCGCTAGTGTGAGCGTGGATTCGCTAGAATGCGCGAACCATACAGCGTTGGTCGCGGGAATGAGCGTCTTTTTAATTATAAGAAGTAATATGAGCATTTTACTATAATGGAAATAAGGTTGAATTTGTAGTGTTAAGTTTTAGATTGACGCTTCGACTCTGCGATAGTATAAATTGACCCTAAGAGTGCAGTCTACCTATTCTTCTGCAAATCGGCTAATTTATTTCACCATAAATTTGCTCTACAATAGATACACAGCATGCCAGTGCTGCACTGATGTTTTTATGTCAATATTTATCGAACGTTAGAAGCTAGGTTCCATATTTTGTTCATTACTTATGCATAGAGTATAGATTGGGTACAGAGGCATCGCTCGGCATCAGTATTCAGTGATGGCACGACCACGTCTCGATTACGTTAACTATTTTCTATCTATAAAAGAAAATCATTTTTATTTTCATTTAATCTAGAAAGGGTAGGTTAAGTGTAAGTTATTTGAAATTGATAATGGTAATTAACGACATTCTAAAAGGGTTTAGTTCGCCAAAGCGATTATTTTCGTTTCAAGTTACGTTGATTGTGGATTTTGTTGATGAGCCCGTAGAGAGATGGTTTGCTTGTTTGAATATTTCGGATGAAAACGTTTTGCGTCAACAGTTTGTTTACGATATTGTAAGATATTGTCGAAGTTGGTTTTGCCTCTCCCTTTAGACTCTTTTAGCACGACGACAGAGATGCTCTGATTCCAATTTAGACAAGTGATTTATAATAGAGTTGTGTCCTTTCTGGACTGGATTTCATTTATCGCGAGATGTCAAAATGATCTCTGTCCAGTAAAACCCATCATTTAGATCCATCAGTGGATTGAATAGGATGATGAAATCCCCATTGGTCTGGGCGGAATCTGTGATATTTACCTACAACTCTTTTTATGTACAAACATATGGATCAAAATGCACCTTGTCGTATTTTTACAGATTTTCCGTGGTTTTTATACTCATTTTAATTTTGTCAAATTTTTATGACAACTTCTAAAGTATATTAAATTTAATTATTATAGTAGTTGCCTAGTCACTGTAACACAATCTTTAGCAGCTTACCACGGGGCTAGATGGCGCTGTGTGTTGTTTACAGAATTTATTAATATTTATGGTAGGCGAAAATTTCCCAGAACGCAGAAGAGTGCGAGTTTAATTCCAGTCCCGGGACAATTATTTATATGCATACCGTTTTCTATTTTATTTTTTTACTTCCGCTTATTCCCGGATTAAATTATAACAATAGTTACATAAATATTATTATAAACGGGGTATTTACCATGATAAAACTTGCTTTGAGCTCGATATTTCGCCAGTAATTTCAACTGGCTTGTACCCCGTTATATAATATCATATATATAACATCAATTATATTTGTAGTGAAAACAACCATGTAAGTTTAAAATAGTTACATATCTACTTCGTCTGTATAGATGAGGCTAAATAGGTAGGTATATATACCTACTTATAGCGTGGCGAAACGTCGCCATGGCCTGTATCGCTAGCGCTACGCGAATTTTTAGGTTTACCCGCGTCTATAGACGTTTCACATCAAAAAGCGCTGAGTAGCACCTAACCTGACATAGGTATATGTTCGTTGTTATTTTCATTTAAAATCTAAATTTGATAATCGTTTTACAAACCCCGGAACATTAGTACCAAACAATTTCTTTTTACAGCTACAAGGAATCAACCACAGGTTTGGAAGTAGAACAAGCTGTAATTATATTTCGGTATATAGAGTAGCCTACAAACATAACTACCCAGTGGTTACCATTAACTCTATGGGAGGAATAACATTAAATAACCCAGCTAGAGCCGTTAACAGTTCTTTGAACATCGGTACAGTTCAAATATTTATGACTGTAATTGTATACAAACATTTTTAGTAGCAAGCAATAAAAATTATGTGTTCTACGTATATTCTGTGTTCGTATTGGTTGACGGTTCTCTTATTACTTAGGTTTACGTTATTTTTGTTAGGTACCTAACTATAAGAATTTTTGAAAGTATTTTTTGAAAATTACATAGGACCTAACGTAAAAGTAAGAAAGTAGAAACCCTGAGTTTCATCCGAGGTTCCGAAAACTCGAAAAAAAAATGTTAATATCGCTTCGGTGAAGGAACACACCGCTCGGAAACCGACATCTCCTAGGACCACGTTCCAAAGGCATGGGACATCCGCTAATCCGGAGTAGGCTGCCGTGGCGTCTTACTGCCTACCTAACCCCTCTAAGAGGAGGCATTTGCCCAACAGTAAGATAAATTAACGGGCTAATGTATGTTACCCGTGTGTACGCGGCATAACAAAATCAAATCCGTCAAACATTTATGGTCAGTATATAAATAGTTGTCCCCAACGGGAATCGAATCCGCAACCTTCTGCGTTGCAGGGGGTTCGCCCGACGAACCACAAAGGCCACAGCTTTTAGCTGTTCTTATCTGTCTTGTGTATTTAGAATCGATTTCATAAAATTGTAACATTATGTTTGTACCTAAATTTAGCCATCGTGAACTGAATCCCAATTTTCTAATTAAATTGTTCAAAGAAACTCTCACAAGCCATCGATACCTATCTGTAATGCAATCGCATCCAATCTAATAAGAACTCTTGATGTGGGTTCGTAACCTAGACGCGGTTATTTGCATAATAATTTCCCTTGTATCCGATGATATCGGAGTAAATTTATATTCGATATGATAAAAAAATCTATTATTATTCATTTCAGTTTATGAAAGAATAGCTGCGTCCGCGGTTTCACCCGCGTAAGTCCTGATCCCGTAGGAATATCGGGATTAAAAGTAGCCTATGTTACTCCTCGGTAATGTAGCTTTTTTTTGGTGAAAGAATTTTTGAAATCGGTCTAGTAGTTTTTGAGTTTATTCACTACAAACATACAAACACACATGCAAAAATACAAATCTTTCTTCTTTATTATACTAGTGTAGATGTAGATGAGGAACAATAGGGGATGAAGGCAAAGTGGCGTAATCCAGGAAAATAACTAAAAAGGTTCCATTTTAATTAGTAGGTACCGTATACTGATCCTATTTTGAGATCGGAGGCTTACTACGAATTTCAATTAGGTACGTAGTTTGTAATTTTAGGAATTCAACATTTTGAGATTCAACATTCTAGAGAATTAAACTTTTTCGGAAACAACATTTTGGGAATTAAATTTTTTGTTAGATTGTTTGTTATGAATGAATGTGTTCGAAAAATACATTAGCTATACATTATTTATGATTATTCCCACGTGATCAGGACTGACGCGGGTGTAACCGCAAGACGCAGCAAGTTTGTTATATAATTAATTATAGAAAAATATTATTCTTAAAATAAATTTTGAGTAATAAGTTTTAATTGATTCGGTAAGTAGGTAGCTAATTAAAACTGTCGTTAGCCAAGTAACGAATAGTTCTTTGACATTTACAGGCAGGTAGGTAACCTTTCAACTTGATATAAATACTCGTAATAAATATTGATAAATCTATTCATATCAAAGGAATTGGAACGACTCAATTAGGCTTGAAATTTTAGATCTTGAAATAGAGCTTTTACACATTATTATGTAAAGTTATCCTAAGGTTGCCTGGAAGAAATCGCTTTTAGCGATAAGGTCGCCCATTTGTGCAATGTTCTATTTTTAAGCTTTTTGTGTTTCTAACTTTCTATACTTAATGTATTGTACTTTAAGTTGTGCAAATAAAACGTTCATCTATTATCTCTCTATCCATCTATGTAGATCTAGGTAGGGGGAATCCGCAATGAAACGGATGTGTTTTAAAACGGACACTATCGATATTTCAAGTTTTTAGTCGAAATTATTTTAGGTTTTTTGGGTGTTGGCACCATTGATGACCATATACAAGGGTCTATGATTACAGGCCCGTAGGTCTATGGTTATAAATGGTGCTAACACCCAAAAAACCTAAAATATTTTCGAAAGTGTCCGTTTTGAAACCTGTCTGTTTCATTGCGGATTCCCCCTACGTACGTTTATCATTTACGTTACGAAATGTGTTTCTAACTTGTGCCTTTTCTATCATACGTCATTTTTACCCGACTTCCGAAGAAGGGTTATTATATTACATGTAGGTAAATGATGTAGGTACATATACCCGAAAATCAACACGAAAGATAAGTTTTCGTCCTCCAGTGTATCTTGCATAGGGTAATAAGAATTCAACATTAATGGGAATTTTACATTTTGTGAATTTTACAATTAGAGAATTCAACATTTTGGGAAATTCAACATTTTGTCACTAAGAGATAAAATCGAACACAACCAAATTTAAAAGCTTTCAAAGTTTAATTTCTTTTTAAATTGGCCAAATCTTTTTTATCTAGAGTTCGAAAAATTAGCCCTTACTTAAATACTTTTTGCTCTTCCCTTTCCGATTGCTACTGTCAATCAAAATAATATTGGTCGGTCTCAGTAAATACCTAAAGTATTCTTGTATTAATAAAGTAGGTAGGTAGGTATAGTATTTATTTAGGGTTAACATTTCAATTTTCATTTTGAAACTGAGATACTTTTCGCATTGGTTTTTATCGTAAAATCATTTGCCCGCTGGCTCTTAGCAAACGGCGCAAAGAATTTATTTCGACCTCTTCCATTTTCTCTACAGATGGTAATTATATCCAACCAACGTTCTAAAACTCATTAGGTAAACATTAATGCCGGATTAGATTGAAGTGATGGGGTATTTTGGATTATTATATTTGAATACAAGATTATTGCATAACCCCTGTTTTAGGGTCACCGTCCCGGTACCGGTCTTTTGTTTTTATTTCGATCGTCTATTGTTTTAGTTTTGATCGTTTGTCTCATCCGAGCGATGTTCAAGGTAGCATTCCTCTCGGGACCCCGGGGTCCGCTAAACAACAAATTGTTTATTTTTATCTGTGGTCGACGCAGTCGGTAAGTCATCATTGACCATACCTTCTGCAATTAGATTTGGCAATATTTTTACAGCCGACCGCCTGCCTGACATCAACCCTCTTAGGGATCAAGCAGTTTATTCGCCATCGCGCGGGGAGAACTTAAGGTTTGCTAATCTCCCTCAAATCCGTTAGTCGCCTTTTACGACACCCACGGGAAGAGATGGGGTAACCCTATTCTATGCTGGGGCTACACGGCAATAGTTTTGATTGTTTGTACATAACCTATTCAATCTGTATATTTGTACCTCACCGAGACGGATGGTACCGTCCCGGTTAGCTAGATGGATGATAAGTGTAGTAAAAGGCGATCCCTCAGTCGCCTTTTACGACACCCACGGGAAGAGATGGGGTAACCCTATTCTATGCTAGGGCTACACGGCAATAGTTTTGATTGTTTGTACAAAACCTATTCAATCTGTATATTTGCATCTCGCCGAGACGGATGGTACCGTCCCGGTGAGCTAGATGGATGATAAGTGTAGTAAAAGGCGATCCCTCAGTCGCCTTTACCGACACCCACGGGAAGAGATGGGGTAAACCTATTCTATGCTGGGGCTACACGGCAATAGTTTTGATTGTTTGTACATAACCTATTCAATCTGTATATTTGCACCTCACCGAGACGGATGGTACCGTCCCGGTGAGCTAGATCGATGATAAGTGTAGTAAAAGGCGATCCCTCAGTCGCCTTTTACGACACCCACGGGAAGAGATGGGGTAACCCTATTCTATGCTGGGGCTACACGGCAATAGTTTTGATTGTTTGTACATAACCTATTCAATCTGTATATTTGTACCTCACCGAGACGGATGGTACCGTCCCGGTGAGCTAGATGAATGATAAGTGTAGTAAAAGGCGATCCCTCAGTCGCCTTCTACTACCTCCGCGGGAAGAGAAGAAGTATATTGTAGCCAATCAGTGTATTGTAGCCATTTGTAGCATCTATCTACTTGTAGGTAATTAAGAAATGAAAAATATATTTTACATATTTTTAGTACGTTAGGTAGTTTATTATCAATTTTTTGAATTTCTTTTTCTCTGGTGTATGCTGTATTGTTTTCTAATTGCTAATTATGTTATATAATGTCAGAATTATGCTTAAGTGTGTATGTGTGTATTTGAGTGTACTGACAGTTACTGATGTCACCGGAACGGCTCTAACGGAAGACCAGCGCTAGTTGAGAGACTGGCATATGCTGAATTGGAACCGTTTCGCAACAAATCTAGTATTTACTTTGTTTATTTTTTTCTTTATTATACCTAGATTAGTTCAATTGTTGCGAATAAATAAATATTCTATTCTATTCTTAAGTACTTAGCCCTATTTAGCCGGGGCTAAACGACTACAAAAGTGATTTTAAATTAAAAACAAACAGACCAGAAAATAACTATGACAACTCGATCAAAGTTAAAAAAACTAGGCACTGAATTTCGCTTTGAATTTCGAATAGAAAACACGTGCAGTCACAAAATTTATTGGTCCCTAAATTTCATGTTGCATTCCAATAACGTTTCCCAATATCATATATCGTGTCGTATTCGCTACCAATGTTATAAGCGGCCGGGACGATTGATTTATAAACAAATCAAAAGGACTTCGTTAGCACTCGTAATAACCGTTTGTGATAAATACTTTCGTGTTCAGCAAATCAACGGGGTCTTCATTAAGTGTAATTTTTGCGTGTCATTGATTCTTGGAAAGCCAGCTCGTCAGAGAGCAGTGCGTTTCAAGGATGCCGCGCGGCTCGATTGTTAAATTACAACGTATTGTTGCCTCCAATTAAGTGCTTCAAATCTTAGAAAGTACATCTAACATATTTGCTAATAACTACCTATGGTACATATCTTGTACGAACAGTAAATTTGTTTTTAATAAAGCATTGAAGGAAAGTAGCAGACTTTACCCTACTTGAAAAACTTAGATCAAACATGTAAACAAAGAACTGTCAATTTTAAAGGAAAAATTAAATAAAGAGCTGTCACTTTCAAAATGTATGTACCTATATGTACCTATAGGATTTGTTTATTTTTTAGGGTTCCGTACCCAAAGGGTAAAAACGGGACCCTCCAGGCTGTATCTCATGAACCGTAATAGCTAGACGGTTGAAATTTTCACAGAATATATATTTCGGTTGCCGCTACAACAACAAATACTAAAAATAAAATAAAACAAATATTTAAGAGGGGCTCCCATACAACAAACGTGTTTAAAAAACTACAAGGGAATCGAGTAGGTCGTGGAATTCAAAATGGCCGCCCTGTCTGTCAAATATACCAGTCTGCCTTCACTTACCAAAGAGTTTCTTATAAGTTTCAGATTTTCTTTGTGCCAAAGTATTTTTTTTCTTTTTTTTTTTTTTGAGTGGTGTGGTCGTATGAAGGGAGTAAGGATCGAAGCTAAATATTTCACATTTTCCTATCAAATTTAAAAATTGGATGTAAATCATTTTAGGGTTCCGTACCCAAATGTCATAGTGGTACGGAACCCTTCGTGCGCGAGTGTCGCACTTGCACGGTTTTTTTTATCTTAGTTTCTGAATAGGGTATACCTATAGACAGACACGTCATACTAAACGGACGTCATAAAAAAGTATGATTTGACGCCATTGTGATGGAGACGGCAATGTAGAAGGTTCCGGGTTTGGTTCCCGCCGACGCAATTTGTAGTAGCAAGTGATGTACATTTTTTAGAAATCACTTGCAATGTCTTAAAATAAAACATAAAAACATTAGCGACATTAGGTTACACCTGACTTTTAAAAAATATTTTAATTTGAAAACCGACCAAACTGGGCTGTGTATTACATCATGTTCCGGTCAACATAGGCGGAGTATAAACGCATTCTACTGTCTTAGATTAAAACAAAAAACTAAAGATACGGTACCTAGTCTCGGAAAATGAGACGATAAAACTGCGTCTTAGGGTCAATTCACACGTACCACAACCACACCACGTCGCAGCGACAGAATGTGGTGAAGCTGTGGTTACGTGTGAATTGTGTCGCAGCGGCTTTTTGCAGTTGCGTTGTGGTACCGACAAAATGTCGATGTGGTGTGGTTGTGGTACGTGTGAATTGACCCTGTCATGTCGTGGCGATGTGGCCGCGGTGCCGCCGCCGGTGGTGGCGTTGCCGTCGCGATGTGGTTGCGATGTGGTCGTATTACACAGGTGGTTTAAAAACAAAAATTTTATTAAAATGCATGTAGGTGTTTCTAGGTCATTTTTCGAATACGCAATGTTAGAATATACCGTATCTACTATTTTTGTTTATATCGAAGGTTACATCTGACTTTTTATAAAGATTTTTATTTGAAAACCAACCAAACTGGGCTGTGAATTACATCACGTTACGGTCAACATAGGCGGAGTATAAACGCATGCTACTGTAAGTAGTATACAAAGCTGTGCGGTATCTAGGTACCTACAGATATTATAACAACTTCGTAGCATGCAAAGACCTTACCTTACTTATTCTTAGAAGGTCGGAAAATTGCATTGTGTTTTGTATTTGAATTGTGTTGCCATCGTCCTCTTGCAATTTATTTGTATTCAATGAAAGAATGAATATAAGTTTTATATCCGTCGTCTAGTCACCGTAACACAAGCTTAGTGGGTTACAAAAAAATAAACTACATTTTGTGGTTGTTATTTTATGCTTGTAGGTCCCATTGTCCCACATATGACCCCTGGACTGTTCTCTTTAATTTTGCTTTTTGCGCGTATTTCCCAATCAACATAGGGACACATAATTCGATGTTTAGAGTTTCTTTTTAGTATTTTTATATAGGTTCATTTGAAGACCTCTGAGGCGCGTCGTGCGAAAGTACGACTGCAATGCAGAAGGTTGCGGGTTCGATTACCGCCGGGTGCAGGTATTTATGCTTAAAAAAAATGTGTCTGGTCTGGGTGTCCCTCTATGTAGGTATAATATGTATGATTTACAAAAGAAAAATAAATACAAGTAATTATATCCGTTGTCTAGTCACCATAACACAAGCTTAATAGCTTACCACGGGGCTAGATGGTGCTGTGTGTTGTTCTCAGTATTTATTTATTTTATTTATATTCTAGACTAGCAGGTACCCACGGTTTCACCTGTGTAGGTCCTGATCCGTAGGGTCAATCGCATCAAAGTGGTTTTGGCAATCCAAAAATACTTTTGTAGTGGGTACATTCATATCACAACGAACACACTCTCCAAATGTCTTCCTGTCTTCCCTATAGGACCAGAGCGGTTTGAGTTCAGTCAAGATTTGAAATTTTATACGTATTGAAGATTTTTTAAGTGCTTCAATTAATAATTAGTTACGAGTAGGTACCTACGACTTTTTAATTTTTTGTTTACGCGTATATTTAACCGCCCTCAAAAGGCGGAGGGTCTCAATTCATGTAATTATTTATAGGTTACATAAAAAGAGCAGTTTAATTAACTTTTTTAAGTACCTACTCTAAGTACATACCGTTAGAATTCTTTAAGAAGGAAACCTTTGTCTCACAGGAAGACATTAATAGGCAATTAATTTAGAACATTATTTTATAGACGATCATTACTTTGTCAGCCAAATACTTACTACAGTAGGTATAATTAAACCAATATCGTAAAATGGACCCTCTTGTTGTGCAATCTCATTTGAATTTTGAGTTAAAGTTTAAGTGAAAGCAGTATTTTAGCGCGACCACGTTAAATAAATCGCCGAAGCCAGATGAAAGATAAACATGCATGATGTTACAAAAAATCGTTATTCAGTAACAAACATAACAACCGCAGTTCTAAAATAGCATAGAATAAATATAATAGAACTAGCTGCGTCCCGCGGTTTCACCCGCGTAAGTCCCGATTTTCCTCCGGTCCGAGAAAGGGATTTTGATTTTACAAAATCCCTTTCTTAGTGGATCATTCAATAAACGCCACATAGAACACACTTTCTAAATTTCATGTCTCTAGGACCAGCGGTTTAGGCTCTGCGTTGATAGATAGATCAGTCAGGACTTTGAATTTTATATGTATAGGTATCTACTTATACTATAGATAGAATAACTTCATCGCAGAACAATTTTGAAAGTCTACGGTTTGATATGGTAGTGCATACTTGCCAAACCTAAAAACACTCATTGCAGACCCAAAATCGGAATAATGAAATCCTATTTTAAAAAATGGATAAATAAGTATTCTTAATAATGGGTATCCGATATCCATGTCATAAAGTTTTATCAAAATCGATTTGGTAGTTTTTTTGTGATACCCGGGGAGTCCCAATTGCGCTACGGGAGTATTAGGAGTACTAATCCCCCAAGTTATTAGAATTCCCTATCTTGTTTTTTGTCTCGTGTTGTGCTAGCTACAAACCACCGCCTTTGGCTGCCTTCCACCTTAGGCCAGTTCAGGGAGCCCCACACATCCCCTCTGGCCTCTGCTTCCCCGGAGCGATGGGACGGTCCATAAGGTCGGATTTCTCCTCGATAAAAAATATATTCTATATTAGTCAGGCCAAACCTGGAGGGTTACTGCGGTTCGGTTCCCAGCCGATACGATGATTCTACTGTCACACTGTAGTAGGGTGACAGTAGAATCATCGTATCGGCTGAAATTATCGTATCGTTGTCGTGTCGAAAGAACCGCAGTAACCCTCCTGTGGTTTTACCCATTCATAATATTCAACGATTTTTAGTTCTTTGTTTATTTACTTCGTAATTACTAATACTCAGTAAACAGTTTCTTCCGATCAAATAACACGATTGTTTAAAAATATCAAGTCACTTAAAAATCCATTACAGGAATCAATACATAAATCCCTGTTTAAGCGGTAAGCATCGAAACGCATCAGTGAAACGAGTCGGCCCGGAGCGGAGGCGCCATCGCCAGTGGCAGCCACGCCATTGCCGCCATGTTTCCAAACAATGCAACCAATAATTGAAAAGTGCTTCAACCGTGTCATACACAGTGCACACTAAACAATAATCCCATTACAGCTTTTTATAATCCAACGGTTATTTGGAGACAATGAACCTTATGAGTCAGTTCTTGTAGGTAACTCTTTGGCCCCGTGTTTTAGTTTCACCACCCATACTAGGTGTGATTTACTGCGACTCTGACTACTCGAATAGGAAAGAGCTTAGTAATGCGCAATGTTTCAACTTTGGTAATGGAAACGTTTGTTTCTGTTTCATTGTAGTTCCAACTTAAGTTGGGTAGGACAAATCGGAATTTATAATGCAACAAAACTTTCAACTATACAAATTGCGTAAACAGATGTAGCAAATGCTTCAATTTTATGAGGACTATAATAGTTAGGCACATAGTTTTGCAAGAAAGTGCAATGAATACCGCATTAACCCACTAGTATGGTACGTAAAAGGCACTCAACTATACAGTAGCCGGCAAATACGAAGTCGGTTTTTATAGAAGTTGCATGTAAAATGTAATGCGCGAACTTTCCCCTTCCAAATCAAAATTTTCCAACTAGTTTGCCGGCAACTGTCTTCTTCTGTTCTTTTGTTTCCTTCTTTCTCCCTACTACTCAACTAGTGTTGGAACCTACCTTAAGGCCCCAAACTTGACCTAACTTGACTGCTATCAGTTGGTAACAACCGGAACGTGCCTTCCGAAGCACGGTAGAGCTCGAGGTTTAATGTTTTGGCCACAGACATGATCCGTCTCCCATTCAAAGATTGCATGACCGCGCCAGGCGTTGCCTGCACTCTGTACAAGTTTTACGTGTATTAATTCACACGACTACCTAGGTATATTAGTTTGGCAGTCGCAGTTGGGCTATTGAGCTCCTCAATATCCCTAATGTCCTACATGTCCATGTATATACAATACATATACGTGACCAACACAAAATCACACATCTAGTAACCTAAACAAAGCAAAGGTTTATGGCTGAAAAGTAATAGTTCAGTTGTTCGGGCTGGACCTCGTAACCTGCAATTCAACAAATCGAAAGACAATACCTTCCTCAATTTCACACTGTCAAACTCGACCCGTTTCCCGTAGACTATAAAGTTGGCACCACTCCACATAAAACTTGCAAAAACTAGTGGACAAAAAATGACCGTCGTCGTCTGTTTTGTCAAAGCTTCGTGGTACGTGCACTCGACGCGGGCGGCAAGCGGCGAACCGTTTGGAAACAACAGGACGCGCGTGGCGGCATCCAACCTAGGAGCACGGCACGATCGCGAACTGATTTTATAGCGTCATAAAATCTCGTGAAACGCGCCCTTAAATCACAGCCGTACGTCGTATTTCATCGTTTTGGTTGTCAATGTTTATTTTATATCATATTTTACAGATCCCTCGTGTATAAATCACGGTTGGATTGATATACATTAAGGTCACGTACTTTGGCAGATCGCTTAGTTTCGAGCATTGTGAGCGTGGAACACCGAGCGAGCGAAGAGAGCGGCCGCCTCTTGTGACACATACGTAACCTATGCTTGATGTTCGAAGCTTAGCAGCCTCGCCTCGCCTCGCACTACGGGTTTCGGATCACGTTCAAACGTATTTGTTTTACTGAGCTCGGACGTCGGACTAGTTTCATACGAAAATAGACAGCTACTTACTTAACGGTCTAATTAGAACACGGTTACTCTAACTTGAACTGTATAAACCAGTACTAATTACTTACTTAAACTACAACAGTAACTCGTGGCTAATGATGGACGGCATTACCTATTAATAGGTCCAACTCTGATTTGTAATTATAATAACAGTTTAAAAAGGCTCTCCCCTAGTTTGTTTATTGAGTTGATTAATGATCCGTACCGGGGTCGACAGGATGGATATTTTTTTTGTTTTTGTCAATAATAATCATGATATTGTGACGTAATTTATGGCAAATAACAATCCTGTTTGAGATTTGATTGAGTAGAGGCAGCACGCCATGCCTGGTGCAAAAATTGTATCTTATTGTCTTTTTCTTTTTGATTTACAGTAAGCACTGTTACAAGCTAGCATTTCAGTCAACGATCCTTTTTATCGACTCCAATATAATAATAATTATAATTTGAAGTGAAATATTCTTGTGAAAGACTTGAAAAGCACCATAATGTGGCAATCTTAGATGATTGCCCACTTTACTTCGGGCCGAAAACCTATTCATTGAATCTCTTCCCCATTGAATGCTTGTCAGGGAGAAGCACAGCTAATCTTGCGCGCTCATTTTAGCGCCTCATCATCAAGTTCCATAGATAAGTTTTAAGCAAGATTTATCATTGCTTGTTAAAGTTGGTTTTGTTGGTTATTATTATTTTGGCTTCTTCTTATGTTTCCGCGATGTTGGATAGAAAAATAAAATTAATTTTTCGGTTTTAATCGCGTGGTGTTTATTGAATTTAGCATTGTTTCAACGCTCAACGTTTCGAGACCTTTACAGATTTCTTCTTCAGGATTGACTGAGCAATGCTAAAAGAAATAAACACCACGCTATTAAAACCGAAAAATAAGTTTAAATTCTATTATTAATTTGTTTAACTTTGTTAATAGTATTCTTGGTTGTTAGACAGGTATTTTCTGCAAATAAATAAAAAAATAAATAAATATTGCACGACGTTACACACAGCGCAATCTAGTCCCAAACTAAGCACTAGGCTTGTACTATGGGTACTAGACAACGGATATAATACTTACTTATTGTCAAATCAAATGTCAAATCTCTGAACTCAAATCAAATCTCGATATTAATAATTTCGTATGTCACCGGTAGAATTGTATTATAATGTAAGTACGTGTGTATTTCCGTTCTAATGGAACTTTTGACAAGCCCTTGAGAATGCTGGGTATAAGTATACGTTTGTTTGTTTAACCCAAATGCGGAGCTAAAAGTGTTTTGAATTAGTAATAAGGTATCAGGCGATACGTCGTCGTTGACGCGTCGCCAATCAGACTTAGTCCGTTTTAGGCAATCAAATAAACATTTGCGATCGAGAAGTCGATGCGTCTCATTGCGTCACTGCGACCCTGAATAATCCACTTAAGATTAATCCCAAACAAGAAGGGTCTTTGTGATGACACGGGGCGATCTGTTAGCGTCTAAATGTAGGTGCCTGATAAAGGATGTCACGGCATTGTTCGCAGTAGTATTAGGCTTTAATCCGGTCGGTGGTGTCGCGAGCGTGGCACGCGCTCGTTAGCCTGATTGTTCTCCGGCGCCCGACGGCAGATGGCCGCCGTAATCCGACCCGCCGCCGTTTCCACACTGTGCCTACACTACACTAACTGCCTTCACTTTGAGAAGAGAAAATACAGCCTCTTTGTGTTGTTGCATCTGCAGGTAAATTGTACGCCAAAATTGGGCCGTATACATCACATCAACATGCATACGCTGTGCGGGGGCATGCTCACTGCAGCCGGCTATGAATTTTATTATTCGCACAACACATTGTTATCAGCTCACCTGTCAGAACAATTTATTACACACGATTACGCTTTTATTGGAGTGTTTGAGCAAAATTCAGGGCAACTTAAGGAGGATAACTACTATAAATTATATTTATTGTTCATTAACTTTCGGGTTTATGTTGTAAGAGCTTGATAGAGGGCAGATGCTATGCGATGACAAAAGTTGGAAAGTTCCACCAAAATATTAGGTATAAAATTTGTTCTCTCGTGTTTTTATGATTCAAAGGCAAATTCTGTTTACTGGTTTACCACATCGCTCCACTCAAAGTAAAGCGCATTGTTTATTCAGTAAGCTTGTGTAAGCCTTGTCTTGGTAAAGCACTCAATGATGCAGTGCTCCAATGACCGTACGGGGAGCTAATAGACGCTGCGATCTAGTTGGAGAGTGGAAGTGGCAACGGGCGGCAGCGCGCGGCGAGTCATTATCATCTCATTACCATATACAAACATTAGTCACACATCGGAAAGGCTTTGGTAGAGAGCCACTGCCAACAAGCCGGCAGCTCTCACCCGCTTCATGCACAATTATTGTACTTAGCTATTGTCCGCACAAACAGACGATGTTTGCTCGATAAACGTAACGGAGAACGGAACCAGATTAGTTCTTGTTTATAACTCGCCTCGAAACCGTGAGCCGTGCCTCTCCTACTTAGAACAATTAGTGATATTTACACGGATATACTTAGGTTAGTAGGTTCGTATCATTTTCTATTTGATGAGTATTAAAGTATGGCAGTTTGGAGAGAGCTTTGCCCTTCGGAAATAATATTCAGCGTTGTATTTTTTTTGTTTTCAGTTCAATAAACGATCAACTACAGGTGACATCTGTGCGAAATTAATTATGTAGCTTAAATTATAGGACTGTGTTAGACAGTAGCATCGGCGCCCCGCGGTTTTGTGTAAGTTCCCGTTCCCGCGGAAATTATAATCAAAATCAGTCCCGTTCATCAAAATCAGTCCCGCGGTTTAGGCGTGAAAACGTAACAGACAGACAGAGTTACTTTCACATTTATAATTTGTATTAGTAAGAATGAAAAGAGTTACCTACTGTAGGTATATTATGTACCTACCTACTTACAAAAACTCCAAGATCTGAGACAAACAAAATTTGACACAATAAAAAGAAGGAAGTGGGAGTGTCTCTCAAAAAAATAAAAACAATGTTTGACTGTGGCAACAAAGTATATTTCGTCATACTTGCTCGTAAACGGTTGCTTTCCCTGTATTATCAAGGAAGGTAGTACCTACCACTTTTCAGTTTATGGGAGAAAAGTTTTGTCTTATTTACCAGAGTTGTTCATAGTAAAAGATCTTTAATTTATTTTCTGTGTTACGTCGAGACGATGTAAAATAGTCGAGTGTAAACTAAATAAGTACACTGAAAACATGTGAAGAAACCGAAAACGCAATTAGTGTCGTCTAGGATCAAACTCTGCTACATCCACTTTTCATGAAAAAATATGTTTTGATCTCTATGGATTTATTTTAACTTATAGGTATCCAACTCAATAAACTATTTATGTATGAGCTCTATGAACTCAGTTCCATCTTGAATTATTTGACGCTAAAATCGTGACTTTTATGAATCCTTTACTAATGAATATTGATCGCCGCGACATCAAAATTGACCAATGGTTTTAGACGACACTTAGTTCATTAATGTTTCTACATTATTCAGCGTTTGGTAGGTACCTACTAGTCGCAGGAGATAATATAATGTCCTAACACCAATTTTTGTTAAAATCGGTTTAGTATAGTTCAGAAGATTACAAACTCTTATATCGCACATCAAATCGATTTTATTACATCAAATCGAGTCCTCATGTAGAACAACGGACCTTCTGGGAACGGGACAATGAGGGAACAATATTCAATATTCAGCACAGCAAAAATATGGCTGATATTGTCGTTTTCTATAACAAACGTAAAATCAAAATAAACCAAATATATCTACACTAATAATCTACATCTACACTAATTATAAAGAGGAAAGATTTGAATTTTTGTGTGTATGTGCGTATGTGTGTCTGTATGTTTGTAATGAATAAACTCAAAAACTTCTGAACCGATTTCAAAAATTCTTTCACCATTAGAAAGCTACATTCACCCTGAGTAACATAGGCTACCCGTTCCCCGGGAATTTGATCCCGATATTCCCACGGGATCGGGTCTTATGCGGGTGAAACCGCGGGACACAGCTAGTGTGTTATAAATTCAGACTATAATCTGACATTTTTGTTAATTGTATTTGACATTTCTTCTTGAGGAAGATGTGTCAAATGTGTCTACAAATAAAAACCAACTAGGTAGACAAAACACCTACATAACACATTTTGTTTATAAATACTTTCGGACTTGTCTAATTAAAGAAGTCTGAACAAAATCAAAGACATCAAGTAGGTATTGAATATTGAAATTTAAACTTTATTGAAGTATCATTTCTCTAAGTTTTATTGTATTTTTGATGAGGCAAAGTTTGGACCTATTTTAGGTAAATATTTACCATTAATTATAAATCACTTGGAAAGTATGTAGCTGTGAAATGAAAGTATAGATAACTGCTTTTATAATGTCATCACTATTAGCGACCCGCGGTTCTATATGAATTTTGTGATAAAAAGACCACATAGGTACCAAAGTTGATTGCAAACTGTTTTAGGATTCTTATTGATATTGTTTTTTTTGTCATTATCAAGTAAGTAAGTAGGTAAGTACGTACTTTATATTGTACTAGAGAGTCCCGCGGTTTCACCCGCGTATTTCCCGATCCCGTGAGATTTTCCAAAACCCCTTTCTTATGGGACACCAGAAAGAACATACTCTCCAAATTTCATGTCTCCAGGACCAGTGGTTTGGGTTCTGCGTTGAAAGATAGATGAGTCAGGACATTAAATTTTAAATGTGTAGATGTATTGTTATTGTATTTAAGATTTTTACATGATATATTTTAGGTTGAAGTAATAAATGTAGTTTGTAATTCAGTACCTACCGACCTTATTTCTTGGCGAACAAACATAAATTCAATAGTTAGGTACCTACTAGAGATGGGCCGACTAGGGGTTCTGCCGACTAGCAGACTAGCCGACTAGTCGGTTCCAAAATTGCCGACTAGTCGGCCGACTAGTCGGCAACGCAGATCATTGTAATTTCGAGATATTTGGGTTAATCATGATCACTCGGCGATTGTTGGTATTTTTGGATAAATTTGCACTTCGAAAGCTGTTGCGAAACTTCCAAAAATATATTTAAAAAAATAAAAGGTGGAAAAAAAATCGAATGGAGCTGAGGCTAAGGTAATAATAACATTTTAGGTGTATGATGTTTAGATGATGTATGTAGGCTATTTTGTTTTAACGTTTTTCTGACTACCCACCTTCTAACTGTACTTATAATGCAATGAATATTGGTTTTATTGCATAATTGTTAGTTGACGACTAGTCGGCATAATTTGCCGACTGGTCGGCACCTGCCGACTATTCGGTTGAACTGCCGACTAGTCGGCTTTCCCGACCAGTCGGCGACTAGTCGGCCCATCTCTAGTACCTACCTACCTACAAAATAATTGAGGTTTTGAAACGTATAATAAATAATACACAACACACTTTTTAAACTTACACGATTTCCGCCCATCATTATTATAAACAATGATTATCTATAACGCGATCTAGACCCGTGTCTAATAAAATAATAGGTAATTTCATAATACACAATTCAATTAACAAATTCCTATAATACTACCCTATGTATTTATACTTAAATGGAGTTGTCCACAAGATAGTCGAGCACGCTACGGGGCCGCCACCGGCCGGGTGTCGGGGAGGCTATACCTAGCACCTAGCTGTTTACAATGCACCTCGAACACTGCATAATTAGTCACAACACAAACAAATATTCCCGTGACATTATTATGCTAATGGAAATAATCTATAGTTCATTGATATTTTAGTTACAATAGAATCGAAACTTACACATTTAGGTATTATTTTTAGAGGTTACTATTAGATAAACCCAAAGGGAGAGAACGAGAACAAAATTTGTTCGACTACTTGCCTAGAACCACCAAGTAGACGAACAAATTTTGTTCTCGGACTTTTCGAATTTGAAGTTACTACTAGTTTGGACTACTACTATTTCCGACTACTGACCAAAATAGTAGTAGTCCAAACTAAATAAAAGGTCAACTTAAAGTTAATGATCTCTACATCTAAGAAACATCTGTTTTTCAAGTAAACTTCTTGGTGGGTTCGGCCGGTCTAAGTCGTAGTGCTAAGTGGACTTGTCCGTGTTCCGAAACGTTGGCTGGTGCAGCATAATACTAGAAATAATGTAGCGATGGTATATGGGACTTTCCAAAAAACGTAATTCTTTCGCCATTAGAATGCTACATTCACCCTAGGCTACTTATGATCCCGATATTCCCACGGGATCGGGACTTACGCGGGTGAAACCGCGGGACACAGCTAGTACTAATTATAAAGAATTTAGAGTTGTTCTATTGCTAATTTATCATGAGGAACAAGGTGGCTGTGTAACAGCGGGCGCGACGCGTTACAGACAAAGTTTATTTTATGACTTTGAAGAACATTAATATTCATTACAAGCGCGAAATTAACTAACTTTATTACACCTATTACAAAGATCAAAGAATGGTTGTACAGTAGTTGTACAATTAATTACAAACAGTCCCTTTGTATACTTTAGGTGCGTCCTGCAGTTTCACCCGCGTAAGTCCCGATCCCGTAGGAATATCGGGATCAAAAGTAGCTATGTTACTCGTCGATACTGTAACTTTTATCTGGTAAAAGAATTTTTGAAATCGGTCCAATAGTTTCGAAGCCTATTCGTTACAAGCAAACAAATAAATATTTCCTCTTTATAATATTAGTGTAGATGTGTACATATCTACATATGTATATACTAGCTGACCCGGCAAACGTTGTTTTGCCTTATCAATTATAGATAGTAGCCGATTCTCAGACCTACTGAATACGTATAAAAAATTTCAAAAAAATCGGTCAAGCCGTTTCGGAGGAGTACGGTAACTAACACTGTGACATGGAAATTTTATATATTAGAAGATTTAAGAGACGACCACGTAAGAATTTAAATATGATAGTTCCCAGCATTCAGGTTCATTAGTTCCGAAGTTTATCCATTATGAAATTCACCTTTTCTCAACTATACTCGAAACTTTATATCTTTAAAATATAAGCGTATAGAGATCTGAAATAGATTGCAGAATGCTAATATTGCTAAGTACCTACATGTAACCTTTTATTAGCTACTAGTAGGTAATGTAAGTATGTAATGTGAATCCAGGAATTCCATCAAAATATTAGTCATAGCAGATTCCCGTGGTTCACCCGCCTAAGTCCCGATCCCATGGGAATATCGGAATCAAAAGTAGCCTATGTTACTCAGGGTGAATGTAGCTTTCTAATTAGACATGTTACCAACGTTACCTCTTTATAATATATTAGTATAGATTGATTGATTAACGCTTTATTATTGTATCATAAAGAAACAAATAACATTTTATACAGAGAATATCTTAAAATAAGGTGGCACAATGGGCGGCATTGTCGCCTAAGGGCTATCTCTTCCAGGCAACCAGTGAATGGACAAGATTTAAAGAATAAGATGAGTAAGGTGTTTATTTGATTTGATAGGAAAGATTCTGAGGTCTTTGTCCTTTTCCAAGGTCCCGTTTTTCACTACACCAAAATTCATTCTGGAAGTTGGCGCAGCAGCGGTTTGTGCCTGATAACGTTCGCGTTGGTAACTGACAGATATACATTATGCATTCATAATAAGCCTGGATTACCTAAAAAGCTCATAATAGAGAGCTCACCTCGTAACTGCGTTGTTAGAGAAGTCAAATATTTAAGTAATAAAATAATATAGAGTAATATTTTTGCATAAGTAAGCCTGGGAAAAATAATATATTCGGGCCGTCTTCATGTGTTGAGCATTTCGTCGGCGAGCCCATTTATTTTCCGTGTACATACCTCCGAGTCTCGGGCATAATCAAGGCAGCAGTTGTTGAATTATGCAGCGGACTGTGGAACAAACTGAGGACATGCAGAACTGACGTTTCCGTACCGCGACGGAACTACCTAATTGTACGCTAGTACCACTGAAATGAAAACTATACAAGTACGCTGGAATTGGTATACCATACATAATGACATTAGATCTTTGTGCCGATTTGATTTGCGCCATTGCGCTGTTGTCGCGCCTTTTTTATTGAAAGTGATGGTGGCCGTCCGTGGAACTAATAGTTCCGGAGACGGTCACCATCGCTTTCAGTAGAAATGTTTGACGACAGCGCAATATGGCGCAGATCAAATAAACACAAAATTGAGTTTGCTATTAATTAAAAATTAAAATTCATTTATTTCAGGCAAGTATACACCCATACTTATAAATATTACTATAAATATTAAAATGTCAAAGATAAAATTAAAAGAAAGTAAATAATACCTAAGTCATTAAAATATCAAATTCAAAAATCTAAAATATACGTACAAAAAAAAAACTTTCAAATATAGCAGGTATTAAAATTAAAAATGTCAAAAATATTAAAATGTCATAAGATATTAAAAAATAAAAATTAAGTTACTAATACTAATATTAAACTAGTATTAGTATTATTGGTTTTATATTAGTATTACTAGTAATTATTCACATAATTCAAAATTTTAAAATATGGGCCAAAAAATAAATAGGTAATTTAAATACCTAATAGAAAATAGAAAATGTCAAATTATTTAAAAAACGAACAACTATAGCCGAATCCCCGACCCCACCTGCAAGTGAATCATGCAGCAATGATTAAGGTACAGACAATCAAATCTGTCTGCAAATGCACTCAGGATGGTATTGGAGCTGGACCTGACCTGCTATGATCTGTCCAGCGACTTGTACCATGGAGGTCAGTGGCTAGTACCTATGAATACCGACGTTAGTAGAACATACACTAATTTGTATAAGTACACTTGATACTAGTGAGAAATGTATAATCAGCGTTGTATGGAACATAGGGTTAAAGTATTTATATTTTTTAATGGAGCTGTTCTAATTGTAACTCACGTTCATATTATAAAAAAAGAATGATAAGGGGATATCGACTAGCCCTCTTTGTGGTAGATATATCCCCTTTGAAATATCTATCAACAACTCCCCACGAGACGGAAAAAAAATCTTCATTCATAAAACTAGTTATTGGTACCTACTAAGTTTCGAAATACGACCTGTAGCGAAGAACCAACATACATACAAACATACGAAAGCAAATTCTGCCAGCATTTTTCCAGACTTGTGCAATAAAACTGTTTACTCGCTTCACTCGCTCGGTCAATTAAGAGGATATAGTAGGATGCAAATATCTTCAATCTACCTATTTACTTATATTTTTGTTTCATTAAAGACTAATAAGGTTAAGGTACTTTTAACGCGTAAATTAATTACAAAACTTCGTTAATATACATACATACCTAAGTACATGAAACACACACGAACTTATTAACGTGAACTCTTTGTTTTACTTCGTTTTAATATTAATATTGTATGAGTTCCAAATGTTTCTGTGCCTACAACCGTTTGAATTTATCATGAGGCCACGACAGTTTAGATTCAACTTTACAATTGGTTAGAATTTTTAAATGAACACCTACTTCCATACGTTCAAATCTTGTGAAGGACAACCAGGAGTATATTTTTGAAAATTCTTTGATTTTGCTTACTGAATATGACCCCTAAAGTCGAAATTCCACCGCCGACTAAACTACCTAAGTTAGTTTAGTTTAGCTCTGCTTAGTCGAGCCAGATTTTTATACATGTGCGTTGATGACAAACTATGTATACTATGTTTCACATGTTTCAAAAACTGACTAGTTCAAAAACTCACTTAGTTTAGTTAGCGATGGGTGATCGGCTTATAAACCCCTGTGCCAAAATTTAAGTATCTATGTCCATCGGTTTAGGCTGTACGTTGTCAATCTGTGAGTCAGGCTTTCGTTATAGGTATCCTCTAGTCACTAGCAGCAGCAGTGACTAGAGGATACCTTCCTACACGTCACAAAAATACATCCTCGAAATCTCATGTCTCCAGGACAAGCGCTTTAGGCTGTGCGTTGTACATCAAAGAGTCAGACTTGCGTTTTAGATGTGGATTAAAACACACTTGCTCAAACCTGAAGTATAGTAAACTACTTACCCAAAACAAGACGTGTCGGATGTCCCGCTGTTTAACAAACAACTAAGTCGTCGGAATCTTATGTTCTGTGTATGTCGTAGGATGATTTAATAAACATAATGTTTGCGGAAATCCTAGGAATTTCCCAAAAACGCGAAAAATTAAACATTAGTTTCAGTTGAGCCGTTGAGACTTCCGGGTCGTGGGGTTCTGGGCCGTTGAGACTTCTGGGTCGTGGGGTTCTGGGCCGTTGAGACTTCTGGGTCGTGGGGTTCTGGCGCCAAGGGTTTGGTTGCTGAGCTTGGGCGCCGCCTCAGAGAGGGGCTATGGCCCTCGGTCTGGGGAATATTTGGCGCAGAATGTGTCTTTGGCCATTCAGCGGGGGAATGCCGCCAGCATATTGGGCATTTTTGGCCGTAATGAGCCAGGTATTTGATTGTTTTATTTGTTGTGTGATTTTCTTTTGTAGTAAATATATAATAGATACTAGCTGACCCGACAGACGTTGTCCTGTTGCTTAGTATAAAAAAATGGCTATCTATCTTCATACCAAAATTCATCAAAATCGGTTCAGCATTTTTTCTTTCATAAGAACCTTCTCCTGACAATAGCAAACACAACAAAAAAAGAATTATCGAAATCGGTTCGTGCGTTCTGGAGTTATAGCGTCAGGAAGGAAAACCCGACTTATTTTTATATAGTAGATTTTATTTGTTGTGTGATTTTCTTTTGTAGTAAATATATAATAGATACTAGCTGACCCGACAGACGTTGTCCTGTTGCTTAGTATAAAAAAATGGCTATCTATCTTCATACCAAAATTCATCAAAATCGGTTCAGCATTTTTTCTTTCATAAGAACCTTCTCCTGACAATAGCAAACACAACAAAAAAAGAATTATCGAAATCGGTTCGTGCGTTCTGGAGTTATAGCGTCAGGAAGGAAAACCCGACTTATTTTTATATAGTAGATAATCATTCCTTAGTTTTGATATTTATCTTTTGGATTTTGGTGTACAGGCCTACTCTTATTGTGATTGATTCATAGTTTATCTAGGTATTACTAGCTTTTGTTACGTTTTGCCGAAAATCTTTCTGAGTGGTTTAAAAAAAAGAACCTCGAGATGGTTAAACAAGTTAAGCTTCTTGCACCTATCACCCCGACGACGTTCGTTTCTGTGACAGAAAAGCTTTCTGAGTTCACAAACACAAAGAGACGTCAAGTCATCCAATCAGAGAAGATGTTGTATTGGGTTTCCCGATCGACCAATCCGTGCGCTTAGCGTGTCAACGATTATTGTCTAATTATTCACGTTTTTGCGAAATCCCTAGGATTTTCGGGAAAATTCTGTTTTTTAAATTGTCCTACGACATTATAAATTTAAGGAAACATTAGGTGGGAGGCTTGTTTACCAAAGTAAATACTGAATAAGGTAATTAATGCCTTACCCATTGTCGTAGCTGAACGACAATCGCGGCAACGCGACGTGTAAACAACAAATGGCCGTTTACGTTTGTATAGAGAAAGAGTAACCTTTCCTCTTAAGGTCTTATAATTATTATTGCGTTAGTTTAGAAGTAAAATTAGCATAATAAGGGGTCCTTTATGTCTACCATAAAAAAGGCAGACAGGCTGGAATCATGCCCTTAGTAAAATGATAATATCAATCATAGAACAACATGGATTAAATTTATTTCACACTTTTTAAACTTACACGAATTCCGTCCATCATTATTATTAGAAACATGGGTCTAAATCGCGTTGTAAATAATCATTGCTATTAAAATTAGGTCGACGATTCGGCAAACGGGTCACACCGGCCGTGGTCGCGAGAAGACAATGATTATTTACAACGCGATCTGAACCCAATTTTTTAAATTTATTTGTCTAAATCTGTGACTATGTCTCACCTTTGAATATTATACGAAACTGTGCGCCTTAAGAGGACAACCTGTGACTCTTTTCTCCATACAAGCTTTACAAACGTAGTCGACTATTTCCTCCCTGGATAAAGATATTAGAAAAAATATGTTTATGCTATAAGTCCAGTATCAGCCATGACCATGCCCCTACATTTTATTGTTTTTATTTTCTAATTTATCTGAATTTTATTTCTATTCCAATTAAAAAATGAAACAAAAACCAAAACTTAGGGGAATACGGCTATGGCTTATCTGCCATAGTAATGGCAGATATAGATTTTATGGGATAAACATATTTGCTCTAATGTCTTCATCCAGGGAGGAAACAGTCGACTACGTTTGAACGCAGAAAGAGTAGGTAGACTATTCTCTTAAGGGCCCTATTTTGAAAAACTGAAAATCCATGTCGGGCGCATCGAAAATTGTTGATTATTTCATGACGGAATGTCGTAGAACTTTTTTTTGTGTACAGATTGTAGGCGACATTGTTTCCGATATTTTAGTGCAGTTTCCATACAAATATGTCGAAACGTATTGAAGCCTATCGACATTTTAGCCAAATCAGACATTTTTTGTCTAAAATTTGGATAGGCTTTGCACTAATAGGAGGTTCTTGTCTTAAAACTACACCAAAATGTAGGAAACAATGTCACCTACAATCTGTGCACAAAAAAAAGTTCTACGACATTCCGTCATGAAATAATCAACAATTTTCGATGAGCCCGACAGGGATTTTCAGTTTCAAGGTCGTTGGCGTATATACTCCTCTTAAACTTAACTTCTTATGCCATTAACTTCTTGTCCATCCAAAGGTTGCCTGGAAGAGATCGCTATAAGCGATAAGGCCGCCCATTGTGCCACCTAGTTTTAAGTTGTGTATGTTTTCTTTGTGATGTAATTTATTTGGTGTGCACAATAAAGAATTTATTCATTCATTCATTCATTCAAACTTAGTAGAACTCCATAAAAAACATGTTGCAGTGTAGTTCCATTGTTAACTAAAGTTGCTTGTAAATCCGGAAAGGAAGCGAGGTCTGTATATTGTCCGCGTGACTCCGCACTCGGCCCCAAGTTTTCATGTCGCTTGTGGATGTGCAATTCTTCATGCAGCGTATCTAAACGAGCATCGTAACGACAACGACGGTAATCTCGTACCGCTGCCAACTCCAACACACGCAATACAAACGAAAACAAACCTCTTGCACCCGTAATAAGGACGAATTTCGGACAGTAAATCTTTTCGCATAAGATAAATACTAAATACTGAAAACAATCTCACTTAATTTATATTGAAATTGGTATTTTAAATTGGACTTTTGGATTGTTCGAAGAAAACGTTTAGGTACAGTTGATTTTACCTTCGTTCTGATTGAGCTTGTCTTGTCTAATTTTTTGTCGCTGTACCTTTCTGCCTACTGAAGTATTTTTCTTTAAATTCACAAAGGTTTATCTACTTACCTAGATGAAGTTAATGTACAAATGCTGTATTGTAGGTTCATATACTCTATATCAGAATAGTAGATTATAAATGTAGGTAATCAAAAACTCTACATTTATTTGAAAGTGACAACTCTTTATTTACTTTTTCCTTTGATATTGACAGTTGTTTGTTTACATTTTTTATCTCAGATCTCGCTCCCGTGTCGTAAATTAATAATATTTGGGACACCTATTCTTTAGCTAAAAGGTCTCAACTATGTGTCAGCTCTGTTTAGTTTAGACATTTTAGTTGTTGAATACGTGGCGAGGCAGGTATCACGCGCGCCCCTAATGTCGTCATAATACCTACTTAGTTTGTACTATAAATCAGTGCATGTAACCCCAGCACATCTTAGGTAACAATATTAATTTGTGAAATGTAATGATCTAACGTTACACGAGCTATTGTGGCCGTGTCGTGGTGAGAGTTATGCTCACTTAGTTACTGCTCGCGCTTAAATTCACATAATCCATCTGAGTGTCACATCTTCCACATAATTGCGGTGTGTAATTTTGTCATACGTTGTCGGCGTTTCGCTGTATCGAATATAGGGCTGGGTTACACCAAACGCACGCGTGAGTGACGTAGACTGCAAAGGTTACGGCGCGGCGCGGGCACGCGCTGTGCGTTCACTCGCGTTAAATATGATACGAATCTGGCTACATCTCTGTTTCCAGTTTCATTACTTACATAGTTACATTTTCCCGGGTCTGAATCGCGTATTACTTATTTTCCTACCTCGACGTTTCAACCATGTTACAATGGTCTTGGTCGCGAGGGGACGAAATGGGGAGGGGGGGGGGGGGGGAATGTAACTACGTTAACAAAACGTGTGAATTTAAAAAGTTTATCATAACTTACATATATAAAATTTAAGAGAGGAGGGCAACAGGGAAGCACTTCACGCTATTGCTGTAACTTGGCTTTTAAGGTCAAGTCCTACAAGATGAAAGAAAGAAAGAAAGACATGGCTGAGATGTAAATATAATAACTATTGACCGTGGCTGCGTGGCGTAATGTAAATTTGTAAAGGCGTATGCCATCACACCGGAGTATGTGATCTGTGACACCAGCAAATACGACAATCACGCTTCACGCAGGAGCTTATGTACAAAGCGTACAGCTGAGAGCAGAGCTTATGAGCAAGAGCGAGAACTTATGTGCATCGTGTAGCCTGTTGTGTAGCTAGCTTATGTGTGTTTAAAAAAAAACAAGCTCATAGTACCTACAGCAATGACGAATATGACAAGCAAACTTCACGCAAAAGTTTATGTACAAAGCGGACAGCTGCGAGATAGCTTATGAGCAAGAGAAAAATGCAGCGTATAGCTCATGTGCTATTTGTAACTTGTGTGTGTTTAAAAAAAATATTAGCTAATGTACAGCAACGACGGAAACGTGTGAGTGCGTGCCTTTAGTGCAGTATTTAGATAGAGGCACGTGTAGCCATATGTTCCTATGTGTAGCTTGTGTGTGTTTAAAAAGTCAAACGTCTGGCGTTCGCGTTCGGTATGTCTTGGTCTTTATTGCGCGACGGAGGCGTTACAGAAGTAGCTGCCGAACTACCACGTCCGTGATCTCGCATCCAGTTGCGATAATTGAGTGGCACCCTCGCTCACCCGCACCACTAAGTGTTACACTTAATTAGACCATGCGAAACCGCTTAAGATCTCTCCTTACGAGCTTTCCTCCTAATTGTAACATGAGCTGTAACAATCTACCCAATTATTTTAAATAGATCAGGTTCGTCATTTTACTTTTAGTTATCGTAAACTTTAATTTTTCTTTTGTTTATTTTATACCTACGCCGGAAAATATAATCTACTTGGCAGTGTTTCTTTAGTTTTTGAGATTAAAACTAAATTCACGTTTTGTTTTTATTTGTTATTATAAAAATAGATGCTCACTAGTATAAAATAAATAGATAGGTATCAATGTAATTTCTTTGAGAGAAATATGTGAGCTATTAACCTTGATTTTAAGGTGAAGGAACATATCGTGAGGAAAGCGCCATATCCTCAGCTAGGACTTACCACAATTTGAAGTCATGAGATATTTACAAATTCGGAGTAGTAACCTTTCTATATAGTTCAAAACAGCGTTTTAACAGTAGGACGATTTAGTGGAATAACATTATTTTATTAAGTAGGTCTGTATGAGTAGGTAAAGATTTGTAAAGTCACCTTGGTGAACCAGTGATGATCATAGGAAATCGTAAAGTCCCCGAATCGACACTTTAATTAACCTGTCGGTTCAGGAACGCGTTTAAAATTTGGTTTCGTCTAGGAATGACCGATTCTCGAAATTACTGCATCTTTATCTATAAAACTCTTTGTCCTGACTGACTGACTGACTGATTATCTATCAACGCACAGCCTTAACCGCTGATAGTAGAGGGCTGAAATTTGGAGAGTGTGTTCTCTAGGTAATGTAGACATCCGATAAGAAAGGATTTTTGAAAATTCCCACGTGATCGGGACTTATGCGGGTAAAACCGCGGGACACAGCTAGTAGTCTATAAAATTGACCAATTCTTGAAATGACCGATTCTATAAATGACTGATTTTTTGTTAAAAAATACTTATAGAATTAAATTGCAAATTGACAATTAATTGCAGTTAGATGCGATGGATATTGTCGTTATCATATTACAAAAAATACTCAATGACAAAACCAACAGATTTGTAAAGGAGAATGGGCAAAATTGTATGGAGCTTGGCCTATTAGCGGCCAACAATGAAATTGTTATTTACTGGTATGGTTTGGTCTTACAATTACGGTGTAGAAGTTTTATCACTGTGGGTCTTTTTAAAAGTGAGTAAAATGACTTTTGATTTAAAAGATTTTGCATCATATTACGAACTAGGTATTCGAGCTTTTTTTAGTATAAAAATGTAAAATGAAATAACAGAAGTATATTGTAGTAATATATTAATTACATATTAGGGTTCCGTAGCCAAATGGCAAAAAACGGAACTCTTATAGATTCGTCATGTCTGTCTGTCCGTCCGTCCGTATGTCACAGCCACTTTTCTCCAAAACTATAAGAGCTATACTGCTGAAACTTGGTGAGTAGATGTATTCTGTGAACCGCATTACGATTTTTTGACATAAATAGAAAATAATAATGAATTTTTGAGGTTCCCCATACTAAGAACTGAACGTCAAAAAAAATGTTTTCATCAAACCTATACATGCGGGGTATCTATGGATAGGTCTTCAAAAATGATATTGAGGTTTCTAATATCATTTTTTTCTAAACTGGATAGTTTGCGCGAGAGACACTTCCAAAGTGGTAAAATGTTGGTCCCCCCCCCCCTGTTACTTCTAAAATAATGGAATGATAAAACTAAAAAAAGTATATGATGTACATTACTATGCAAACTTCCAAAGAAAATTGGTTTGAACGAGATCTAGTAAGTAGTTTTTTTTAAACGTCATAAATCGTAAACCGCAATTTACCTTTCAAAACAAAATCTGTGGTATATAATAATTAATAATGGTACGGAACCTTTCGTGCGCGATTCCGACTCGCACTTGGCCAGTTTTTGAAAATAATATAACAGTCATACATAATATAGTTACAAACAATAAAAAACACTTGTTTCGTTATCTAAAACTTACAGTAAGTAACAATATAAGTAGTTTAGGCTAAATACATAGACATAATTATTATGTTCTCATGTTAAGTATAAGCAATATACAGATACACATACTTACACTAACATAAACATATCCCGTTCACAAAGGAAATCAAGTCCACAATCAAAAAAGCCAAGTTATCAGGTTAAGAGTAAAAACGGAGTCCGGGGGCACAGCAGGGTTCAAAGGTAACAACAGAATTTTAAGATGATCGCACAGTTCACAACATCACAGGTGTAATCGAAGGACTGATAGTGCATGGCTGTACGCAGCACTGACCGCTGCATTGTAATAATAACAATAGTGGCGGCGCTGATTGTCCCTTTGCATGAATGTTATCGCTAAAAATTAGCACAAAACCGGTTTTATTAGGTATGATTGCAACGAAGTTGTCACAGTTGTAATATTTTAAGTGTATAATAAAAATCAGTCATTAAAAATCAGGTTTTTGAAGTTTTTAGTTCAAAAATCTGTTTTAGTCTGATATCGCGCCATACATTTTTTACATTCAAATATTTTTGTTCCCAAACGAATTACAGCGTAACGCCCATAGTAAAAAATGTTCATTAGTAACTGTACTTTCATTTGGTACAACATTCGTTTGTGGCTGCCAATAGGCCAAATGTGCCCATTCTCCTTTGTTTTATTATTTAGGAACCTAAGTATGTACCTACCTACCTACAATGAATTACACGAGTGTCGGAAGCTATCGGGTATTCAATGTTTACATAATCTCCGTCCGTACCACATAAAAGGTGAATGTAATACAATGGATTAGACTGTCCTAAGTAAAGAGATAATAAGTTAAATTTGCAAAGTGGTGGACTGAACGCGGAGGGACGCGGCCGGGTGGGCGCGGCGCGGCGCGAATATATAGGTCTGTTTCTGTTGTGTTCAGATAGAGGGTTAAAACCATTTTATTTTCAAAATTAGAGTTGTTGTAGACGTGTAGGCTATGCGTCGAATTCTGCAGTTCTACTAAGAACACTAGAAAGTATTTAACGTCTATATATTTCACATTTGTAAATTAATGTCAGTTGTGCTAGTGGTTGTAAACCCATATATTTTTTGTAAAAAATAATAATTATATGTGATCTTTTTATTCTAAGGCTTAGAACGCAATGCTTACGAATAGCTGAAAATGCAGCACCGCGTATCTATACGCAATATCAGTCATTTAAAAAACCCCTAATGCGTGGGGTAGTATAGAAAGCTGTTGCATTCATTTGCGGTTTCAGATCTACGGGAAAACGCAGGCGTTTAATCGCAGTGCGTTCTAAACCTAAGTGCGCTATGTCAAAAATTCCCCTGTTTTATGGATCTAAAGGAAATTATCCTCTTTACAGCCGGCTGTGTAGGTAGGTGTAGGAGAACCCCATCAAATGTAACAATAGCCGGGAAGACCCGCAGCGCCAGAACGGCTGACCGATGCGCCAGCCCTGCCGGCTTCACTTTCAGGATTAAGAAATTTGTTCCTTAATTTATTCCGTAGGTACTATTATGTCCGTGTAAATTCAAGCGAACGACCGCTACCCAACCCCGACGCTAGCTACTGTTTATATCGTACGACATTTTTATGAGATATTATAGGAACAACAATAGCGGGGTATATCCTAGTATATTAGAAACTTTAGCAATTGTATGTGAACCCCTTATGTTTCGCCGGAGCTATTTCAACACAAAGTTTCGACTTTTACGATAATGTCAGCCATTGCCATTCAAACGCGCTAAAACTTTATCAATGTGTGTGAAAGGATAAGCGTTCGGCTTATTTCTTCGTGTTAAGTAAATCTATATGTAAGGGTAGGTATAGAAAACACATATGGTACCGTCTTCGTTTCCTTTTCAAAAATTAATTGGAAGCTTATTGTATTTTGAAGCGACTTTACGTAACAGAGTCAACGTATTTACCCTTTTGTATTGGTAAGTTACTTTTGTGACCAAAGGGCCTAGTACTAATATGACTAATGCGGCGGTGGCTCACCAGATACAAGTTATCGGCATTATCTAGGCCATGAAGATGACACGTGAGACCTCACTAAATGCGCGCTGAGGTCTTCTGTTTATATGGAACATGCAGAACATGTAGAAAATATCCTTGGAAATCGTTTCTGAGACTCATAGCGTGCTCTGCAAGACTAGTAACCCTAGCTAGGCAGCCTTAGTCTAGGCTTAGTCTTGAAATTCATCTCATTTCAGGGACTTCAATCAGTTCCAGTCACGACCAGATAGCCGACAAATGAAGCGTATCTACTTGTAATATTTTTGTATGAATACCCATACTCTATTTCATAAACTTAGATAAAAATGTAAACAAAGAACTGTCAATTTTAAAGGAAAAAGTAAATAGAAACTTAGATCAAAAGTATAAACTAAATAAAAGTAAATAAAAAGCTGTAACTTTCCAATAAATGTAAGGGATTTTAGTTTAAAGAAGACCGTTCAAAATGGACCAGCTTTGTTCCACAGATATCATATTCGACACTTCAAACAATTTGTTGTAACAAATTGTTTCAATCGCAAGTTATGAAATATGGATTATTCGATTGATTACGTAAACTTAGAGCCATGGTGTTAGTATTTTCGTCCTATTCTTAATAAGTTTAAAGATATTGGGTGTTAAAGTTTCACATTTTTGGGAGTTTCACACAAAACACCACCAGATGTCGTTACTTGTCTCGAATGTCCATAAATCTGAATTTGTAAAACCATTAAATGACTACAGAATTCCACGTATCGGTCCAGAATTTATAAAGAAAAGAATTATTTTTAACTAATAAGATTTATTGACTGAAAGATGACTTGATTAACTGCCATATTAGTATACCAATTCAGATTTATGGATATTCAAGACAAATAACGACATCTAGTGGTGTTTTGTGTGAAACTCCCAAATGTGAAACTTTAACACCCAATATCTTTTAACATAATAAGATTAAGACGAAAATACTAACACCATGGCTTTAGATCGCATAAATCAATAGAATAATCCATGTCTCGTAATTTGCGATGGTACATAAAATAAAATTAAGGTACCTCTAAACCCCAGGTAAAATCCCTAAGGAAAAACGCCGATCTTCTTTGGGATCTAAGTTTCTAAAAATAGAGTACAAATAGGTATTTGGTATTACCACAGTGTATTACTGACCTGTCTAGACGTCGAAGTCTTTTACAGTTAAAATTGTACCTACATGTCTGTACATGTAGGTACAATGTTACCATTGATTTTCTATTTACTGCACGCTAATTCCGTAACTATGGAATCGGGTCCAGATATATCCGAATCATTTTAATTTAGCGTTAATTCATTTTAAGGTACGATCTATTTCGAACTCCCACTTTTAAATTAAAGTCAAATAGAGCTAAATTTGTTAAAATGACTTTCATGTCTCTCTATTTAAAGACGGTTAGGGTTTGCGAAAAACTTTCTACTTAAATAAACTTTTAATAAGATGGTATTTGGAAGCCGAGTGTTACTTCAACTAATACATTAGCAAAGACAATTTAGCGAGTCGATACGGCCATATTACAAGCCTAAATTAAATGTGGTAAGTATGGGATCATTGATCAACCATCAGAAACCCATACAAGCCTAGTTGCTTAGATAAGGGCTTGATAGAACTGTGTGTAGTATTCCATAATGTTAATATTACATTTTCCTAGGTCTTAATAGCGTGATTTTTACTTTCCCCTCGCGACCAATACCATTGTAACATGGTTGAAACGTCGAGGTAAAAAAAATAAAAGCAAAAATCACGCGATTAGGACTTGGGACAATACTGTCAATCCTGAAGAAGGGACCGGTAAAGGTTTCGAAACGTTGAGCGATGAATTAATGCTAAGAGCAATGATGTTCTTATAGGGGAACATAATGTAGTCGAAAAATGAGCTAGGAATCGCAGTGTGACAGTACGTGTTCACGTGACAACGGTTCCACATACGACCGAGGCTAGTGCGTCAGCTGACTCAGTTTTATCGTTTTATTTGCTGTGGCTAGGTACCGTATCTGCAATTAATTGTTTTTATCTAATGCTAAAATTAATAACATAAAAAATTAAAACACCACGCGATTAAAACCGAAAAATGTCTTTAATTTCAATACCTATATCTTATTTTATAAACTTTATTGTGTGTAGTATGTCAAACAATATTTCTTTCTCAGTTTATTTTTGCCTAGGGATGGATACTGTGCAACAATTTACTGATCTTACTTTTGATATAGATACCTAACTTGAGCGAACTGTAATTTCCTACGGGACTCCATTATATTTGTAGGTGTGGGTATACGTTGCGATAGGGCGGTTCAAAATAAACTTTTCAATGGTAATTATTATAAATCGCAGCCGAATTTTGAAATTGCCTTAATTTTGATCGGATATAAAACAGGATGAAAGCAAAGGTCGTGTCGTTATTGTTAATGTCAGATATGATGTAACGTTATTTTAATAGAGAGATGTTATAGAGATAGAATAAGATGGGAATGGAAACGAATATCATTCGTTCAATTATTATTGTGTGTACCTACCATTACCTACAGATAAATTACCTACAAAGATTGATAACTCTTTATGCTCTAGATTTTATTTTTTCCTACACTTGGAGAAGTTATGTAAGTAAGTACTTATATTTATTTTCCAAAATTCTGCACGCACAGCATTTGAACCTGCGGTTTTTGTAAAGGTTCCAAGTTCAAATACTGTCCGGTGTAGAATTTAGGAAAGCATTTTTTACAAAACTCAGCCCTTTTATTGCACAGCAAAACAATGGAACCGTATCTAGGTATTCTCTTTTTTCGAAACGTGATATTATTATGTTTTTATCAGTTAGTTAGGTACTCTATCTATTCTGCAAAAATTCACTACACTTCGTAAGCTATAACAAAACGTGTGGCACTAGGGGACTGCCGCGGTAAAGCTATATTGCATAGCATTTTTTATCAACTTATGCAATTATAATTATTTATTATTTTGTGGTTATTTATGTTGTGGTTGTCATGGTTAGGCAAGGTTACGTAGGTGGAATTTCTTGATTCGGTCGCCGCGCTCAAAGCCAGCGATAAAAGCAATGCAATAGCTTAAAACATTTGATGCTAGTGTGGTGCAGTAGTTGGTCTAAATATCGGTTTAGATCCAAAGTGCGGTTACGGCATCACCAAAACTGTGACATAAGCAAAATAAAGTTAGCTCTTACTTGGAGTCAAGTGCGAGTCGAGTACACAATACAGTTCCCAGCATACGTCATTCCTGCGCCGTTTAATTACACATAAAATGTTTGAGTGCTTGTTTACTATCCGAGACACTTATCGAGTGCTGAACGAAAACTTTATTGACACATTCAATTGCCGTGCGCAGGGTTGCCAATTACCAGCGTAACTCGATTCATTTATAATGCGAGGTTTTTTTTTTATTTTTGTAACTGTTTGTGAATAAGGTTATATCGTCCGGTTTTTTTTAAATATTAGATTGGCTATTAGTTTAGATACCTACTTCAATGTAAAAACAAATGGGTTGTAATAGTACCTAACAAAGTAGACTCCTTCGGACGCTCGGAAAACGTTGGCGAGTCGACCACAACCGCTTCTAGCCAGACTGGCCGAAGACAGCCCAAAACTGCGACCAATGGAGGGAGATTGCCCTTTGCCCAGGCGTGGGATTGTATAGGTTTAATAAACCCACACTTAGTGCCATATTTATAGAAAAGTCTAAGTAATTGCTATAAAATGGCTAAGTAACGCCTTGTCTTGTCTCGCTTATCGATTATTTTTAACTTCAGCGAAAATGTGACATAAAAATTACTTAAGCTCGTCTATAAATAGGGAATTTGTACAGAGATGAATGAGCATGGCGTGGGATTTAAATCTTTTGTCCTCCTTATTGAAATAATTGTAGTAGAAAAATTCAATAACCAAGCGTCACACAATCTATTTGATTTACGGCCGAACACAGAAACACGACTTAGAACTTGAAGGCTAGTTGAAAAAACTTCTAACGACTATCAATCACATGCCTCCTATAATTTAAAATTTTGTAATTGCTCAATTATTTAAATACTTCCCAAGTCTCAAGTTTAAGTTTGGATTTCATTACGGGAAATCCTCCCCGTGACAAAATCCATTTGATGGTGCATTAAATTTGTCCTGGCAATTGATCTAGTATAGAATACCTAGAGCGATAAAACAAAAAATATTAAACTACTCATATTTTTATATTCAGTAGATATATAAATAAAAAGATTTTATGTTATCATCATGTTTTCGTCTAATATTATGTAGGTGCAAACAAAACCCACTAATCTGAGTTTACAATCTTAATAAAATTTCCCGTTTTACCTAGACAAAGCGGTTTAATTTAAGACCCTGTTTACTAATTTTACTTACGACACAATGCTTTAGGAGAACTATTTGACGGGCGAGTTGGGGCGTACTTCTCCATACAACGGGGTAAATAGAAAAACCACTTTTCCATCCCTTAAATTATTCGATTTTCTTAATATAATTTTCATGTGCCAATTAAAAAAAAATTATAAGGTCCTACATTTTTGTTTGTAAGATAATTTTAGATACAGACCAAAAATTCCGACACCTACCGGCGATTTATCCATATTAATCCCAATATGGAAAAGCGGGTTTTCTTTTTGTATGCGCAGAGTCGCGTGTGAAACAGCCTTTTCGCTATTGACCACTATAGAAACAAGAATTAGATGTTCTGTAATTCTTCATTTTTCATAAAACAAGATGTACGTACAGTTACGATACCTATCGGTCGATAGAAGCAGATCGGTCAGTCTGCATACGTCCTAAATGCTCAAAACCTCGTACGTCATAATCTACGAAATTTATTAAGTCTTTACGCTACAAAAGTTTCCGTATTGTGCCAGCGAATACCTACCTAAAGTTTATCAAGTCACTTCGCAAAGAGCCTTCCACAACTCTACAGATGTCATGTTTCCATATCGTTAAATACGAACTAGTGAAATGATGACTGAATAAACCAAAACTGATATTTGAAAGGGGTTCGAGTAACTCAATACATTTAATAGTACCTACCTATACTAATAGAATATCGCCGAACAAAGAAAATTAATTATAAAGCTATTGCATAGCTTTTATCGCGGGCTTTGAGCGCGGTCACCGAATCAAGAATTTTCGTAACGAAAATAAAATCTAACACCTCCTACTCCGCCTACCATGTTGCCATGGTTACCATGTAGCTCGGCCGAACTACACGGTAACCATGGCAACATGGTACAAAATAAATAAATAATTATAATTGCATAAGTTGATATTATTTTCTGCGGTTCCCACAGCCCTGTTTTCTGATTTCTAAACAGTTCGACGATACAGTGTTTGCATTTCACGTTAGAAAAGTACGTTTGTACACCTACTTATGTGGGTACACAGTGTTGTAATTACTCTGCGGTAGTCGGCGAAATGGTGTACATATTCGATGTGTATCGTGCATTAGGCATACATACATACATACATACAGCTCTACTGAACTAGATGCCTACCCAACTACTACCTGCCCCTGATATTTGGCATGTCGCACCTAATATAGACACATTTGCTCGGTAAATCTTTGTTACGGCGATTAACAAAGGTTGCTGAATATTTAGAACGGTACTCTTGTAAGTTAATGGGGAACTTGTTTGACTAACGGTACGATAATGTGGGCTAATTTGCGGTTTACTCTAGATTTATTTGTCTAGATGACAAACGCAGTTACGGTCATCTTTTCATTCGGTTTAACCTCGTTTTGGTTTGAGGCTCGTTTTCACAATTTTAATTAAGGTTTTAAGGTCATAGGCATGATTATGTAGGTAATAAATTACATTAAAAAATATTATTAATTGATACATAAAAAATATCTAAATTAAACTAATACAAATTAATCACAACCCTAAAACAACCCATCCCAAGCGCACTCGCCCCAAAGCTGCCACAAAACGTAAGCCGCATTCGTACAATAATTATAAAATTATTATATCATTGTATTAAACACATTAAAAAAATTAAACAAAACAAAATCACTCATCAAAATAAAATTACAAATTATATTTGAAAAATATATTTCATTTTGTGTTCTATCCACCCAACTTCATGTTCTACCTTCTAGATGTCAAAAACGTTTACCTCTGATAAAATCTCATGAACTTTACGGTTATTGAAACTGACTTCGATTTACTGTAACCAGTTTTTCATACATTTAAATACGATGCCATTAGAGATACTATGGGTAGGTAGGTATTGAAGCCGCCCCTCGACCTGGTTTCTATTAAATATGTAACAGTTAAATTTTCCGATGATAGAATTTAGAAATATATTTAGTTTCTTAATTTTATTATCCCAAAATGACAAACAGCTACTCTTGATGAAAGTAAAGATTTTAATTAAATTTTGTATTAAATGTTTGAGTTCTGGCACCGCCCGCGCCGGCCGCCGAATACGTACCTACTATGAATATTTATACGTAGATATTTATTATTAGAGCGCCGTAACTTCATAATCCCTTCGTCCCTTTAAAATTGCCACAGTATAATGTTAAATTAAACTTCATTTCGAGGCTCTTTTAATGAGCGATTATTTATAATTTTGGTTTTACATTATTTAGAAAACAGTACATATACCATCTTAGTTATTGTTAATTATCATTTTATTTGTTTACCTATTTTAGATTTCACACTTTTTAAACTTATACGATTTCTGTCCATACCTAACTCCGTGCATAACCCGTTTGCCGAAACGTTTCATATAACGCTATGTAGACCTGAAGTTCTGATACTATTTTAGACTTCTTACTTGACTTAGACATATGGAGGCCTATTCCATCTAAAAATATTTCCCAGACGCAACAGTGCCATGAGTAGCATTTATTTAAACATTTTTTGATATAATACTCTTTATTTATTTAGTTTTATAATTTTTTTTTTAATTAGGTCCAGTATTTCTTACAAGCTCTGTCAATGCAGCAATTTTTTTTTTTTGCAAGAATCCTTATTTATGTATGGCTTCACATATTTTAATAAAGAAAGCTCAACATTGCAGAGCTTTCTTCATTAAAGTGAAACCTACTTAAGAATTACTTAAGTATATTGAATTGCTTTTAAAAGAAAATATTGAAAGGAACCCCACAAATTAGCTAGCTCGTTTACGATACTTATCGTTTGAATGCAGTGCAACCCTCAGAATTATACTCTAGCAGCAGTTAGTACTTAAAAGCCAAAGGTACAGTATTTTACACCCTTTAGTGAAACCTCTTAAAAAACTTTAGTAGGCATTTCATATAGTTCATAGTTTGCAGTATGTTACTTGTGTTGTGTATAAGTGCTCTTTCAAAAACCAAATAGAATAACAGTTCGGTTTATAACTTTGAATTAAAATAGGTTCTAAGAAGCTGGGAGGCTTTTAGTGCAATTATGTCTTTCATAGAACTGGAATGGTCTTATAAGGAGACCTGATAGGGATCCATTTCAAACTCGTCTCTGACGGACGAGCTTTACCAGTTCCAAAGTCAAACTGATCACGAAATTATGCACATAAACGTCGTTGTTAGAATACCCACCATCTAGGTACTAATCTGTCTTTATTATAGGTACTGTTTAAATACAGTAAACGACTTGAATTTCCAGGAATTCCCTTTCTTTTATGTCTAACTTTTTCCTTTAAATTAAAATAATCAAATAACTGAAGTAGGTAGGTAGATAAGTAAAGGATTCCTAAAAGAATTATTTGCATCAAATACGTAAATAAAGCTAAGATTCAATGATACTTTTAACCATTTGTCTGTGGGTGGCATCATTCTATCTTGGGTCTGAAATTACCCTCACATTGTATAAGATAAGAATGGTTTACATTTCAATGGCAGCCAACATACATACATAGCTATTATACTTATTTACGAACATACTTTTATGTACGTATGTAATCAATGAAAGTGGGTTTAGATTAAAACACACTCGGCCGTGGACCATGTGCGAACTGTGCTGATGCCAATATGTTAAGTACTTGTATCGGACATGAAACAGATGCCCCAAGACCTCTTTTAAGTGGTATGCAACATTTTACGCGGTTGTTTTTTCTTGTGATAAATGTCTCGCAATGTGTGAGTAAATAGATAGCTACTATACGATGACTTATTTATTTCGTTAAATAGAGATATTCTTTGTCGCTTATTTAATAGTTATTTTTAGTAATATTTAATGCAGTTCTAGAAAAGTACCTGCAAAGTCAATATTGCTGGAGATAATTATATTTTACTTTATTATATTCTTTTCCTTTTCGTGATATGGCTCAACTAGTGTTAGAGTTAGCAGGTCCTAAGGCCTCTAACTTGACCTAACGACTGCCTTCAGAGATTACAACCTGAACCAACTGCTTAAAACGTGCCTTCCGAAGCATAAAGGAGCTCGGGAAAATGACTAATCACACACACATTATCGGGCACCCGTCCAAGGAATGACCGCACCAGGCGTTGCTTAACCCGTATGACTGTGTATACAAGATCGGTGGGTACAGAGGTAAACTAAATAAGTTTGGGAATCCCTGAGCTAGACCATCGAGCTTTGTTCGATTTCATTGATTAACCGACTTCCCAAAAACGAAGCAAGATATTCGTTGCTCTTTTTATTTCAAGCTTTTATTTAAAAGCACCTTCCTATTTCCAACACACGACCAACACTGAACATTAATCTAAATGATCAGTAAAAAAGGGATATCATTATAGACCTAGCTACTCGTATAAATATCGCAAAAATTCACGTCCAATTTCGAGATACAAATTTAAATTGAAACCGAATGGAAGGCACTTTTTTGGTAAAAGAATTGGAACGATACATTACCAATTTGGTTTGGTGGGCATAAGTATCGGCTACACCTGATACCTATATAGGTGCCCACTGCTCATATCGTATTCGGGATAACGCTGCATTTCCCATCCACGATCACGCTTTTACATTCATAACATCGCATCGGGTTGTTTCTGAAAGAATGGCTTTTGTAAACCGGTCAGTTGTTGTGGCAGGTTTATCTTCGGTCGTTAGGTAGAACGAGGGTCAAGCACCGTGGTTTACTAGCATTTCATCAAAACAGGAAGAGGTTTCATGTATAGAACCCCTTCGGTGGAATGTAAAGATTTGTTCGTTTACGTTTGTTACTAATAGTAGGTATTCAAAAGAATCAATTTAATCAAAATCATAGCTGGTCTTTTAAGCGTAGTCGGGTAATTTTTAGGGTTCCGTAGCCAAATGGCAAAAAAACGGAATCCTTATAGATTTTAATATGTACCTACCTAAGTACAATCGTAAGAGCGTATTATCAAATTTGAAGAAATAATATAAAAAAATATTTATGGAACCCTAAAAAATGTTCACACACTCTCTTACTAAACAAAATTATAATAATATGGATTTCTACATTGTGTCGGTAGTCGCTCAAAAGTATCAATCATAATATGACATAGGTACCTACGTGATTATTTTATTAATCATCAAACACCTAAAACTGCCTAATTAAATGATATATTGGAATGTCTTCATTATTATGGTTGTTTTTCCGGGCCCTTATATAAATAGACAAGACACAAATCGTGACAAAATAGATACCTATAAGATACCCCGCCAGGACATGCTAGCATACCTATATTAGCATTGCAAGTAACTTTCACGTAATTTCCCTGGCGTTGTATTAAAAGAAAGCAATACAGGCGGCTGGTACGTGCACTATCTCTATAGCCCTCGACACGGTGTATCGCGTCTGCTGACTGACGCACTTTTACCATTTCCGTCTTCACAAGAGACTTGGTTAGCCCTAGTCAAGCCCTAGTACCACTCTATTGTTTTGACACGCAACGGTTAGGGTGAAAACAGTTACTTAACTTACGTCGAAACTTGAAGCCTTGCATGTCAATTGAAAAACTTCATTTCCGTTAACTTTAAATTATTATTTTCACATACCAGTTACATAAAAATGCTTTCATGGCGCTGGTTATGAAAATGCGCTTAGCGGCTTGTTCGAAGTATTAATTTTATTATTATGCTTATTAGACAAGGAAAGTGCTACTCTCCCGGTTTAAAAGATTCATTGTTATATGAATTCCTTATCTTTAAGATATTTTAAGTATCTACTGACTGACTGGATACCTAACTGGTAGATTATAATAAAATCAACGCAAGCCACTGGACCTAGTGATATGTTCGGAGGGTATTATCACAGTTTATCTACTTAAGTATTATTTGTGCGCCTCTCATGCTCTTTGTGATTATTGTGATGTGTAGGTATCCACTAAGAAACTATTATTGATTCAGTAAGTCCTGAATCAATAATAGTTTCTTAGTGTAAAGCTAGGTTTCCTCCGCGAGCAGAAACGAGTCATTAATGTGTTAGTTTAACCTCTAACGATCGTTTTCATAGCGCGAAAGAGTCCGAAAGAGTCGTATGGACTATGTAAACGATCGTAGCGATAGAAATTCAGAATAAGGATAAGATGATTTATACTAGACCGGGCTGTGTCCGGGCCGGTGCGGGGACGGGCTACTTTTGTATGAAAACAGTTTTGTTTTAGCATGTTGTTCGTGCCGCGTCCATGTTCATTCAAAAGCTCGTTCCCGCCGCGGCCCGGGCACGGCCTAGTTAAGTATAAATCCTCCTTATCCGCTATATGTACCGATTCTAGCAGTAACCCGCGCGCGGGTTACTGCTAGAATCGGTACATTTAATAATAAAAAAATAAATAAATTCTGTGAACAACACACAAGCCCCATGGAGTATTATGTGATCTGTGCCCATGGTAAGCGACAAAGCTTGTGTTACGGTGACTAGACAACGGATAAAATACTTTTTTTTTGTAAATACATACCTACCTATTATACATAGAGGGACACCCAGACCAGACACAAATATTTATTTTAAATACTTGCACCCGGCGGGAATCGAACACGCAACCTCCTGCATTGCAGTCGCGCTTTCGCACGACGTGCCACAGAGGTCGTCAAACATATGTGAGGCAGCAGACAACGCTATGTCTACCGAGTGTTGTCTTTATTCAGCAATTTACTTACATTCGAGCTCCGCCCCGCGCGTCGTTAAGTAATATTATCCACCGCTGGGCGAGGGCAATAGTGCCTCTTTTACGGGCCGCGAGCGAGCGTCACATGGGAAATTATTTGACGTGGCGTTTAATGGATTTTTGCCTTCATAACACGCTACCTACAGTTACAGACAAATAAAAATATCCTGCACCTACCTACCCTAATATTCGTATGTGGAGGATTGAATGTGCTTACGAAAACCAATTCTGTGTATGGAAACGTAATGATTATGATAAGTTTGTCGCAATAAATGCTGGTTACATGGAAATTGTATTGTGTCGAGCGACCCTTCTGCTTTTTATTGGTTTTTAGAAAACATTTTATCATTTGGCTTGGAATTGTCTCTAACTCTTGACATAGCTGGTTGTGTTCTCCGATCATATATGGTCCTCGGGGTTTTTTTTAATTTTTTTATGGCCGGGAACTACTAGTAGTATGTCCCTACGGCAGTTTTCCCCTCCCGGTAAGGCTACTGGATAACAGGGGGTCTTCTGATGCTATTTACGTCTTATGTCAAAATAATTTAATGCTTCTGCCTCTTGCACTGAGTCCTTTCTCCTCGGGGTCCTCGGAGTTAAGCAACGCCTGTCAACTTCATAACTTCCATAGGTGACCTATTAAATACGAAAAACTATTTCCTGAGTCCTTTGTGTTTCGGATAGAACGTCAAGTATTTAGTAGAGAAAAGAATAAGACTTTACTAGTCTTCAAATTAAGTTTAGGCCAGTGCTGCCACTAAGGAAGACGTATTGAAACTTATTCCACTACCACCTTCCAATTTTCTAGCTAAACGTGCCATATCGAAGACTACTTTGGGACTTTTCCATGTGGTGAGATATGGGTCAGATGTCTTACAATATCACAATATTCTTAAGTTTTAAAAAAACTGAAAATATCTTTAGAATTATACTTAGTAACATCCAATATCACAAAAATATTTCTACTGGGAACGAATATGAAGACCCCCATTCAAACCCACGCAAGTTACCAGTGAGAACGAATGGAAAAAACCCAGTTACTCCCACCTACCCTTAAACTACGGGTCTTACTAATATACCATACAATTATAAATCACAAAGATAATTTATTTCCCTTTACCTAGATAAGTTACAGTTTTAAGTTGCGAAATACACAGTAGAAACTTAAAATTTCCATAAAAACTTTTAAATTTTAATATTGTCCTTTCAATGGTTGCCTGGAACAGATCGCCCTTAGGTTATAAGGCCGCCCATTGTACCACACTAGTTTTAAGTAAAGCATTTATTAATTGATAAGTTTCTGACAGATTGGCAATCCATCGCACAAGTTCGCGAGCAATGGAGGGGAGCAAAGAGGCCTTCGCCCTGCAGTGGGACACTATAGGCTCATAATTGTTTCTTTTACCCCTCAAGAAGAGAAAAACAAAATGTTTTTGAAAAAAAAATGTGGCACTCTGGGACTGCCGCGGTAAAGCTATTGCATAGCATTTTTTATCAAATGCAATTATAATTATTTATTTATTTTGTACCATGATGCCATGGTTGCCATGTAGCTCGACCGAGGCATAAGCCGGGCCGTAAGCGGAGTTAGGTTTTATTTTCGTTACGGAATTTCTTGATTCGGTTGCCGCGCTCAAAGCCTGCGGATAAAAGCTATGCAATAGCTTATTAATAATTTATTAATTCATTCATTTTCCTTTAGATTATGGTGTAACGACCCTGGAATTGCTGGAGCTGCGGGTGCCGGCGCATGTGCCACTGGGCACTCGCGCTGCGCTGTCTTGCCGGTGGAAACTGGGCCCTACAGACGTCCTCTACTCCGTCAAGTGGTACAAGGACGGGAAGGAGTTCTTCAGACACGTACCTCGGGATGTGGAACCGAGGAGGAAGTTCCCGCTGCCTGGTGTCGATGTAGAGGTGAGAACCTTCTTTATACTATAAAATGACTACTAATTGGGAATTTGCTAGTGACTAAATAAAGAAAAATCTCTAGCTAGGTACTCGAAAGTTTCTGAATTCATATTCAGAACGTCGTCGTCGATCAGAGTATGCATCCTACACGTCTCATACGCACACTCGTCGTCACAGCCATCGTGATTTGTCGATAGCCTATCATCTTGGTTATAGCGAATTAACCACGGGAATTAACAAACGAAACTAAAAGGCCGTCTTATTTAAACGTCGCGTTCGTAGCACATTACGTAATGTTATTTTTCATACAAAAACTCATCTGTCGCCTCGCAATGATCATTGATCGTGCTACGACACGCAAAGACAACGTTACACGACTCATTTGCCGCTCAGTGAATACGTATAGCTGTTGGTCTTACTTAACGTTCAAAAGATTAGACTTAGATTAAGTTACTATAATATTGTATGTCCGGTATGGACAAACTGTTGATACTCTTGATGTTGTTGAACTGTTGATACTGTTTCTATTGTCTGCCATTCTCGCCTGAGATACAGGATTTTCCTAGTTCAGGCATTTGTGTAATTTAGATTTAAATCAAAATTTTGACTTAAGTTAATTTGTATACATTAATTTGGAAATAAATTTATTTATTTTATTTTTTATTTATTTTACTTTTGACACATTTTCATGTCACCTTAATTTACACAGTTATTCAATAAATTTTCTTGATTCTTGAATACTTAAAACATTGATTTTATTTTTAAAGTGTTTCCTACACTTGGATAATTGATTTAATTGAAGAAATGTTTTTCAAAAATTGCACCCGACAGGACTTGAACCCGCAACCTCGACATTCCGTGTCGCGCGCTTACCAATTGCGCTACGGGTGCTTGTTCTGTCGTGATGAAATTATGAACCACATCTCTTCGTTTTTCTTACGACTAAGGCACGTAGCGACATCTACCGGTCACTTTGCAGTTTACCGGCTTGCGTTTTATTTCCATTTACATGGAAATAAACACAACATTGAGATGTGACTTCCATTTTACCTTGATTTTATTTTTAAAGTGTTTCCTACACTTGGATAATTGATTTAATTGAAGAAATGTTTTTCAAAAATGAAAAAGGAATGTCGAGGTTGCGGGTTCAAGTCCTGTCGGGTGCAATTTTTGAAAAACATTTCTTCAATTAAATCAATTACTTATAAAACATCTTTTTCAACAACGATTTTACCACGCAACTGAGGTTCTCCGTACTTTATAAGGCACGTTATGCAGTTGGTAAGGTCAAGTTAGACGCCTGAAAACTCTGACACACCACTATACTGAAATGCACACCTAGATAATAGCTACCCTAACCTACCTAGCATGTACATGCATAGATAGGTACTTGGTAAGTTCTACGTACCTATTCACTTTCTAGCAACACCGGATTAGTCAGTTTTGCAGTCGAGCCAGTTCCATTTACGATTTCAGGGTGCACGGAACGTTGTGCATCATTATGTATTCTTGTTCAGAAACGTCCTTCCGTAGGCAATACATGTACAACTAGATACACTAGATTCTGTGACGATTGGAATTTCGAGTATCGCAGTTCAATTATTACTAACGCGTACATTAGTGTCCGACCGAAAGTTCGTTTTCGGTTTCGGCCGAGTTTCGGGCAAAAATCAAGCAGTTTCGGTTTCGGCCAAAATTGCCCGAAACTTTTGCCGAAACCGAAACTGATTTCGGAAGTTGTCGTGCACGCTCGCCTAACTTCGTTTCGCGTGTTTCGTTTTAATATCGTTAAAATATTTTTCAAATTATAATAAATACATGATTATTATACAACAAACTTAATATACTGTACTGTCATGTACTAATTAATGCAGCATAATGAACAAATGAAATTGTACTGTTTTGAGAATAAATGATTTGATTTGATTTGATAATGGATAAAATCCACCAAATTCCAGAATTTTAAGGAATTTTATACTTGACCACGTGAGTTTCGGTTTCGGTTTAGACCGAAACTGAAGCCACGGCCGAATATTCGGTTTCGGTTTCGGCCGGAAACCCAGTTTCGGTCGGACTCTAGTTAACATCAAAATTTGAATTACCCGGCTTCAATTTTGTTTCTGACGTACCATAGTTCGCATGTGACGGGTATAATGGGTTATAATACATGTAGCACCGCTCAATAAAGCAGATTGTTTTCATACGCTTCCATAAACGAGAAAGCTGATAACCGGGATGAACTTTGAGAGCTACCTATATATAGGCACTCGTAAATAAGTATAATTGGATTAATCCTGTTGTGTGTCGAGTTTGCTTAGGTCTCCCGTGTGGAAACAATATAAAACTGGACCGGATATTACGTTCTGAAGAGGCGCAGGTGTAAACAGAGCCGCTCTCGTATGGGACTCATTTTTACTTTCTTTAATTTAGATGTTAGGTGGGTTACGGTACGGTACCTAATGGTTATATCTGTGTGAATTCGCCTTTATTTCTTTGTTTTGGTACCAACATAGGAAGACTATTTTTGTATTTAAACTGCGTTTGATTTTGAAATTCAGTATGTTGAGAGAAAAACTGACTTCTTACAGGATCAATCTGTTATCACTGACTTTCTGTTTTTGAAGATGTTTTTTTTTCATAAAAACGGAATGGAAGAAAAAAATGTATCAGATAGCATTTGTATCGAATTGTCGGGTTTATTTATTTATGTGCGGAACCCTGATGAGCGTTTTTATTCGGTTTTCGCGATGCTGATATGAAATTATATATCACCACCCGTAATCAGGCGGTACTGTAACGTCCCAGAAACGTTGAAAATTACTAAAAATACTAAAAACAAAGCGATTAGAACCGTAAAATGAGTTTAATTTCAACTCTTTTAATAGCAATATCAACCGACTACAGTATTATGATGTCAGTAGCACATTTAGAATTACAAATATCTAACAAAAATGGTCGTCGTTACTTGAGTGAAATGAGTTTTTGCGTCCCTTTCGTGTCGTTGTGAGCTAATTTAGCTGCGCCCCGGGCGGTTAAGTTTGTCACAACAATTAACTTAATTATTATAATTGTTAAATGCCATTACATTAGTTATACTAGATACCTACCTACGTTTAAAATGAAGCGGCCAACAATACAGGTTTGTTAATTTTTTAGGACACGAAAAATCAACCAATTTTTTTTGGTATTCATTTACCTTTAGCATCGAGGAGTCATTTGTGTGACATCTTAGAGCTAAACCCCATGAACGTTAGCAACACGAATCTCCGAAAATGATTAAAAAGTTCATCATCATCCGAGCGATGTTCCCGGTTGCATCCCTCTCGAGAGCCCGGGGTCCGCTTTTCTACTTTTACGTCTCCACTTCGCACGATCATGATGATTAGTCTGACATTATTAGTTTCCAATATTGCATGCCTCAAGGCCGAATAGAGTGTTCCATTTATATTTATGTAGGGGAGAGAGGGGCAAGACGGGGTAGCGGGCAAGACGGGGCTTGACCTTAGAACACAAACCAATTGACCAATAACAATCGTAAAACTGCGAAAAGGTGCGACGGGTAGGGGGTCATAGTATGACGCAGTGTCTGAGTGATAAAACCCCGAGTATTTTAATTTTTTTGGATAAAACTGATTTTTGTCGATCACCTTGTGATTTTTACAATTTCATTAAATCATGGCTGCATTAGATCCAAAAGCAATTCAGATTAGGTTTAAAGTGAATTTTTTGTGGGAATGACTACTACAATAGGTAGGAACTTGCTTATCTTCGTAGAGCATGGCAATTTTTTTCGGTACAATTTTTAATTTAAAATGACCGGAGTGGGCATAATGGGGTATAGGGGCTTGTTCTTTACAACTTCTTCACAATACAAAAATAGTTTTGAAGATATTATACAGAAGAAGAAATTGGCGAAGGAAAATAAGCACAAGAAAAAAACAATGAGATCTTAAGAAAATTCATATGATTATAAACCAAAACAACAATAACTAAAAAGAAAAGGTCCAAAAAAGTATTGGTTGAGCCATCATCATACAAAAGTGACTCTACGAGCCTCGGTATTTGAACTACAATAAAGATAATGCTGCTTTTGCTGACTGCAGCAAATGGGCTTACTGTAGCTGTGTTGGTATGATCAATACAGATAATGAAGCACCAGTAACTAGTTGTACCCCATTATACCTCTAGGGGGTACCCCATTTTACCCCGAGGGTAGGGCAAGACGGGGTGTTAGGCACTTTCCTAGTTTTTTACTGTTTTTCATTAAATCCATATTATAATGTGGCTATAAGTACTTAATTATTAAATACTGATTGCCAACGATGATTGTGTGGATAAAAAAAGTTATGAAAACACAATACTATCAATGTTATTGAGCTTCAAACCTTAAGGACCCCATCATGCCCCCCTCTCCCCTAATACAACATTATTGTACCTACCTTTATTTGCAATAAATGAATTGAATTGAATTTGATCTTCAGCATCCCGTGTAGTGAGGCCATTTGCACGCATATTCGATCTTACTACGTCAAGCCAGCACTTCATAAAAATGATTAAAAAGTTATAAGAGGAATATAAAAGTAATATATTCGTTGTCTAGACCTATACCTAGGTACCTATCATAAGCCAAGTTTGAGACAAAATGGCGAATTATGCAACGTTCTGAGAAATTCGTTTATTTTATTTTAGTTAGGTAGGTTTCTTTAATTCTCACTTGGGCGAGTCAGACTTCGTTTATAATTAATGAATTAGACTCAAGCACATTGGTGCTTGGGTCTAATAAAAAAAAATATGTTCGCTTTTAACATCGCTCTACGGCGAAGGATAACATCGAAAGTAAACCCGCGTATTTAAATCCCGTGCAACGAGACCTTTTTTATACAATACTAGCTGACCCGACAGACGTTGTCCTGCCAGTTATATATAAAAAAACCTACAACCCTACCCTATTACTACTACTACCTTACCCTACTAATACGAATTTCTAATAGGTATCTATCTCCATACCAACAAAATCGGTTCAGCATTTTTTTCTTTCATAAGAACAATAGCAATAGCAAACACGACAAAAAAAGAATTAGCGAAATCGGTTCAGCTGCTCTCAAGATTTGCGCTTAGCAACACATTTAGCGCTTCATTTTTATATTATAGACTATCAAAAAAGTATGCAGCTAACACCGTGTTAGCAACCCTTTAGACCAGGGATTCCCTAACTGGGGGGCGCGCCCCCCAGGGGGGGCGCAGAGGATTTCAAGGGGGGCGCGGGCCACCTGTGCTGTTAATACCTGCGATCGCTGAGAGAATGCATTCCAGACGGCTCGATACGACCAATGAAATTATTTGAAATTGACGCCTGTGAAGAACATAATATATTTTTTTCAGTCGGTCAATATCAGCCTCTAGACTAGCCCCGCGGTCACCTCACGGGCGCTATCTAAGGTATTTGGTTTGACTGAAAAATACCTTTTGTATGACTGAAAAAAAATAATGAGCAGTAAAAATACTCATTTTGAACACTTTTTTATCCTGACTATAATCTGGACTGGAGGACGGGGGGGGCGTGGATTTTTATTTATGGTCGAAAGGGGGCGCTACTCAAATGAGTTAGGGAACCCCTGCTTTAGACTTACCCCCTTACTTATAAACGATGACTAACTTTATGTAACGTCCGTCACTATCTGTTAACTTTGAAACTTCATGCCACAGTAAAAGACAAACGTTGCATAAAGTTAGTCATCGTTTAGGTAAGGGGTTAATTTCCAACCCAGCCTGACGCAATACCGTTTTAATAAATAATTACTTAATTGTTTCTAGAAATCGAGCACGAATGCAGCAAACATAACACTGTACCCAGCCATTGTGGAGACAGGCGGGCGTTACAGATGCGAGGTCTCGGGGGAGCGGCCGTTGTTCCCGACCGTCTCCGACCATTCCGACATGATCATTGTTGGTAAGACTAGACGATTCTAAACCCGACCGTCCACCCCATACTAGACTCAGTTAGGTAAGGGATCTATCGGACAGAGAGCGGTTACGCGGTCAAGCGTTCAAATGGTCAGTTTTGCGTTCTTAGTCTTATACAGTAATACCTCGCCGTATGAGATTGCATTCATTGCAAGCAAGCAAGCAGCACAAATCAGTGTTGCTTGCTACGAAAGTCTATTATTTATTATTTATTTATTTATTTTATTATTCGAGGTATTATTTCATAATACCGCGTTATACGCGAATTTGTCCAGAACGCATCCCTCGTTATGCGTACCCAGCCATTGTGGAGACGGGTGGCCTGACGGTACAGCAGACCCCTCTCTTTATACCCTTGCTGGTCACGACGACTGCTGCTGGGGACGATATAACATATATGCGTATTAGAGAACAGGGTTTGCGTAAACTCAGTTAGTTTAGGGATCTGTCAGATTGAGAGCGGTCACGCAGTCAAGCGTTCAAGCGGTCAGTTTTGTGTTATATTACGTTACATAGATATGGAGGCATTCTGACCGCGTCGGTCAAGTAGAACTGCAGGATTGGTGAGCTGCACACAGAACGCGAACGCAGAACGCTTGAACGCGTGACCGCTCTATGTCTGATAGGTCATTTAAGTAAGCTCGCTAGTTTCTCAAACAAAGCGAGCATAGCTAGCAGCTGCGGTGTATAAAAACTGGCCCTTATAAGCGGACTTATGTCGGTTTTCCACTGCGAGCGAAGCGGAGTCATTAATATGTCAGTTCAACATACAACGGTTGTTTTCATAGTCATACAACTCTTTCGCGCTATGGAAACAATCGTTGGTTATTAAACTGACACATTAATGACTCCGCTCCGCTCGCAGTGGAAAGCCGGCATTAAGCTTAGCTAACTTAGTTTAGTTGACGGTGGACGATCGGCTTAACCATTAAGTCCTGAACATACATACAGAGAAGCCGACCGTAACAAGGTGCAGCAAGGTATAACCGAATATTGAAAGAAAATCTTTTTCTCGCTCAGAGCGACTCATTAAGACAGTGACAGAGATATCATGTCGATTTTCGGTATCGGCCCAAAAGGTGCCAAAAGACTGGTGTTGAAGGGTTGATATGGTAACGTGGTTAGAAACTTGAATATAACAAAATTCACGCTTCCGGTTCCCCCAACTCAATTCAATTCAAATCAAATCTTACTAATAGAATAATATGTTGGTAGATACGAGTATCTATGCAACATCTCGTGGAATGGTATGCAAATATCCTACTTCATCCAAGTGTCTCACTGTTGAGCTAATAGAAACGGGAAACAATTTGTATATTCAGAATACTTGTATTATAAACTTGCTATTTTAGCGCCACGAATTATCACAAAGGTGCCATAATCGACACCCACTTATGTAATTTTTTATTTTGTGTTTATTGAACTACTATCCAATTACCTAACCAAATTTCCTCTTTGCTTTTTACCATTTAATCATCATCATCTTTGGCTTGTCGCACCTACATTAAAAACTAGCTGCATTCCGCGGTTTTCCCACGTAAGTCTCGATCCCGTGGGAATATCGGGATCAAAAGTAGCCTATGTTACCCCTCGATAATGTAGCTTTCTTTTGGTGAAATAATTTTTTAAATCGGTTTCGTAGTTTTTGAATGTATTCATTACAAACATACAAACACACACACTCATTTACAAATCTTTCCTCTTTATAATAATAGTCCGACATTACCGTAGCGAAGTACGACACTTGCGCACGTGGCTAAGCCGATACGGTAGCGACTGCGCAGTAGTGCGCAGGCCACAAATGTCGCAAGAAAACTGTGTGCCCGGAGATGGTGGGGGCAGAGCAGCATAACTAACGTTAGATGGTTTTGACGCAGGTCATCATTTTCGTAACTGATAACTTTCGCAAAAGGTCACAAAATAACTTAGAAAATTAGTGTTTTCGGCGCTTGTACAAATAGTTAGTTCTCATCATGATTGGAAATTTATAACAATTTTCCAAATTTATGTAACTAGGTATACCTTAATATCTAAGTACCTATAGGTAGGTAGGTCCTTTTGAATAGTCACTTTAAGAATTGTAATAATATATATTGCAAAAACTACACTTTAGGTTTTTACGCGGCTGAAGCACTAAAGTTAATTGCGTCTATAACCGAGTCCAATTGTAAAATGAAATTTTGAGATAGTGCATTACCAAATTGGTTTGGAGTGAGTGACCACGATGTAACGTCATCGTTACTTTCATTTCACTTACTTTAATATAACTTTTTAGTTGTTACTAAACTTTTGTTTGGTTTTGAGTCAGTTGCATTTTATCTTATACAGAGTTCACATGATGTCTGATGATTGAACATTTGATAAGTTCAATCATTTGCGATATAAGAAATTACTCGAAATTAATGTCTGAAAATAAAAATTCAACTCCTTTAGTTATCCTTGTTTACGTACGTAACTGTAAAATTTACTAGGACACACGATAGCTCAGCGTTTGATCACTATCTCACCTGATGGAAAATGATGATAAGGTCTATGATGCAACAACCGTTGTACATACCTATACCACGAGCCTAGTTGTACAAACAACTTTGGGGCTAGATTATGATGTCTGTAATGTCATGCAATATTTATGTTATTATCCCCCTATCCAGCTTTACCAGACCAAGGGCCCACAATAACCGGGTCCCGGTTGCGGTACCAGATCGGTGACCGAGTCCAAGTAAACTGCACGTCAGGGCGGTCGCGGCCCGCCACGCGACTGTCGTGGTACATCAACGGTGAGCCCGCGCCGACCGCTGCCGTGCTGTCGCCTACGCACCACAAGACAGACGACGGGTTGGAAGTCACCAGTATGGCATTAGACTTTAAAGTCAAGCCGAAGCATTTTAAGAAAGGAGACTTGAAGTTAAAAGTAAGTTTAGCTTTACCCTAGCGAGCGTTGATCCTACCTTGTAAGATTGTCCAGTTCGTCCGGCTCAGTTGACAACAAAAAAAAAGGTGTTGAGTGGTCGGCTGAGCCCACGTTTGTTTAGGATGTGGGCCCAGTCGACCACTTACAAGTTTAGAAGGGGCGAATGGGCGCCGGTCATAGTATCGAAGGGGACCATTCACCCCCTAACTCAGATTTTCTATCCATATTACTATTACTAGCTGAGCCTGCGGTTCTCTCACGTAAATCTCGATTCCGTAAAAGTATCGGGACAAAAAGTAAAGCCTTATGTGTTCATATCCAAATCTTTATAGTCTTTATATATGTAATACCTTAAGTCGCTGTCCTATACTCACGCAGTTCTGGTACGACGTGGTGGGGAAAATGGTTTAAGATTTATAATATACTAGCTGACCCGGCAAACGTTGTTTTGCCTTATAAATTATAGATAGTAGCCAATTCTCAGACCTACTGAATATAGATATAAAATTTGGTAAAAATCGGTCGCGCCGTTTCGGAGGAGTACGGTAACTAACATTGTGACATGGAAATTTTATATATTAGAAGAAGATGTGTAATATAACTATACAAGCATAGAACTGGACTGGTCTCTATTAGAGACTAGAAGGAGAAAAGGTAGTGATAGTGATCAAATTCAAACTCATCTCTGACGGACGAGCTCCACCAATTCCAAAGTCAAACTGTTAGGGAAATTACTCCCACATCTTCAAAAAAGATGGATTAGAATTCGAACGTCGTTGTTAAAATACCCACCATCTAGGTAATCTAAGTATACAAGGTAAAGTCTAGTTATTTTGACGAGCTTATTGTTTCAGTGTCTGGCGACAATAGCGACGGTCTATTGGCGGAGCAACGAAGAGAGTGTACAAGGCGAGAGGCTAAAAGGCTACTCGAGATCCCGAGAGCTCTCTGAGGGCGCCTCCAGGGCGGACCGAGTCCAAGCCGCTGGGAAACCAGGGGGTGCCGTGGTACACCTCCCGACACCAGCACTACCGCTTCTATATGTGATAATATTGATAACGAAACTATATTAAGTGTCAGTGTGATCGAAGTTCGAACGAATGTAAACTTGCACGTATTTCTACTCGCCTGTGCTGTGTCGTATCAAGATTTTAAATCAGAAATTGAATAGTGACGTTTGCGCGTTTGGAAGATAAAATTGAGTTCATCATTATCTTTATCATCACTGGCCTGTACAGTGGATGTCCATTACAGATGATTTTGGTGCCGTCAGTTTACACTACAGCTTAAGTTTATTTTACACTTCTGTTCGTTGCTATAGTGCGTACAGAAGTGTAAAATTTAGTACAGCGTTGTAAGAAAATAAGATGATTATGTTTCTCAACAAACATTTTTGTGTCAATTGAATAGTGCTTATTTAGAATCTAAGCCCAACTTGCACGAGCCGAAGTTAGTGATATACTTTTGACGCAAAAGTATCAAAAATGTATGCCTATCCCATCGTGTTAACCCTGGGAGCTGCATCTTTACCCCTGACACAAACCCGTCTAAATCTGGGTTTTGTCAGGCCAAAACGCGCAAGACCCGACGGACAGGCTGTGGGAACCCTAGCTTCGATGAAGCCTGTCATCGCGCGAAACGCATTCAGTCACGCAGGCCTCGCAAAGCGAGGCGCGGCCTGGCCTGGCCTGTGATAAAACATGCCGTTGAATCCCAGCTTTAGACGATGTCAGGACGCTATAGTTGCAGCACAGTAAGCGCCCATTTATAACAGTCATTACTCCTGCTGTAGCTAAAAGTGTAGCCTTAGATTCTAAATAAGGTCTAATCGACTCCACTACCTATAATGATACTTACTGTACGTACCCTCATGTTATGTATATGACGCTACTTACATTCTGATGAAATAAGGTAAGATGGTAAATAGTAGATAGATAATTGTGTAAAGGCTTTTTTATGATTTTGTTCACCTCATTTAGTTCCAAAGATCAATGTTGACCAAACACTTAGAACAGTTATAATATAACAAATCCTTCAAGCTTTCAAAATGTTTGTTTATGTCAGTACCTAACTAGTAGTTTTCAGAATAAATTTTCTTATACGAGTACTTCGTAGGCTTCGAGCAAACGGGTTTCCGACCACAGCCACTAGTGGCCAGCGACAGCGATACATACCATGCTATTATAAAATGAGTTTTAAGTGCCAGACCTGGTTTAAACCATGATTTACTATGCTTAAATCATGGTTTAAACCAGGTCTGACCTGGATACCTACGGTTTCATATATTTTGTACGCGCCGCACACGCACACATGGAGTCGGTGAAAAAGTATGGCAATTCGCTGTCGCTGGCCACCAGTGGGTGTAGTCGGTGGCGTTTGCGCATAACCTTAGTACTTACCCTACGCACTGACTGTAACCAATCGTATTTTTAACATAGAAACCCAAAGTAAACAATAGTGAGGATCAAAAACCATTGGGTGGTTTAGTTAGAGGGTAGCGAAGAAGAGACAGACGGCAGACTTGCTTTTACTACAATTTGTAACTACAGTTTAGTGACTAGCTGTGCACCTCGGCTTCACCCGCGGAGCTCCCGTTCCTGTGGAAAACCCTAGCTAATAAGCCCAATTTCAGCTAAATCTGTTTAGCCGTTTTTGCCTTATCGAAGGACAAACAGCCATACATCTACACTTTTGTATTTATGATATTGGTTTGATTACCGCTATCATTATTCTGTAATTTGATTTATCTATTCCTGTTTAGAATACATAATATAAACCACACGAGTTGATAAGAGAAAAGGATACTTAGGTATACTGTTTTCCTATACAAACGTAGTCGACTGATTCCTCCTTGGATAAAGACATTAGAGCAAATTATATGTGCGTGTGTACTGTATACCTAAAACCTATATCTGCCATGACCGTATGCCGCTATGTTTTTTTTGTATGTTCTCATATATAAATAACCCTCTTTCGGCAGTCGGGTAAAAGCACAGGGGTATGGGCGGTCATGGGCAAACATATATTTGCTCTAATGTCTTTATCTAGGGAGGAAACAGTCGACTATGTTTGTATGGAGTAAGAGTGGGGTGTCCTTTCCTCTAAAACCCAGTTGTTTGTAAAAATAAAAAGGCGATTTTTAGATACTTTGCTTTTATATAATTTTGTAAAATATATTAAATAGCTTTCGTATAATATGCTACTACTTAAGTATAGTTTATCTAATATTACTTAATGTTATAATTATTGTGTAAAAATGTTGGTGATTTAAGTGTAACTAGTCACACTGGAAACTTGAAAGAATAATATTCGTTGAATTAAATCAAAAGGTAGACTTATAATGGTTTTACTAAGTGCCTCCCCTTTTTGAAAGTCGGGTAACAAATTTAAAATAATACCTATCTTTCCAACATTCATTGTTCCGAAAAGGATTTCAATCCAGGACCTACTTTTTCAACGAAATAACTTTTATCATTCGGTCGTTCATGTATTTTCTCCCCTGCCCGTAGTAGTTTCGTCCCGCAATTGCGAACCACCGATTAATAGTTTGACACATGTGTATTCAAAGTTTAGTCCATGGGTTGTCTATGTATTCGAAGTCGGTAAATGTAAAAAAATATCATTTGTTCGATATTACGATAGTTTTTTTTTTCGAAATAAAAAGAGTAACCCACTTAGGTCCTCAACGTTCTGATTTATCAACTGATTTTCTGTCTTTCCAATGACATACAAGAAAATCATAGTTTATGATAGGTTAGGTAAACTTAGTTAGGGTTTATTTATAATACCTAAATCATATCCTAATTTGTACAGGGATAAGTAGATAAACCATATTATAATGCAATTAACATTAAGCTAAAAAAAACTTATTACATTCACGTTATACATATTTCTCACTTACTAATCAATGCCGCTTGATAATTATTTAAATAAACATAAAAAACTAGCTGACCCCGCAGACGTTGTCCTGCTCGTTAAATAATACGTCATCGTCATACGTCATCGCTAAGTTTGATTTTGATTTTCCAGCTTTTCTTTTTAAATTTTTCCTGAATTTTTTTTGCTATAAACTTCACGGAGCCCGAGACCTTTCCAACGAATGCAAAACCGTGGAAATCGGTTCGTGCGTTCTGGAGTTATAGCGTCAGGAAGGAAAACCCGACTTATTTTTATATAGTAGATGAATATAATTCATAGAAAAAACAAAATAGTAGATACGGTACATTCTAACATTGCGTATTCGAAAAATGAGCTAGACCTACATGCATTTTCATAAAATTATTGTATTTAAAAAAATTGTCTTCAAGAATGATTCAGGCATTTATAAAATGAGCAAAAAGGCATTCTGATGGATGTCAAAAAGACAATCGCAGTGTGACAGCACGTGCTCACACGGCAACGGTTCGACATAAAACTGAGGCTAGTGCGTCAGCTAGACGCAGTTTTATTGTCTAATTTTCCGTGACTAGGTACCGTATCTTTAGTTTTTTGTTTAAATCTAAGGAAAAAACTAACAACGAAAAAGTGTCACACGTAACCACAGCAATAAATAAGTCATACCCGTTAATTTCATATCTGTAATTTGTTTTCCGTTGGCTACCTACTACCTATGTTTTGTCTGAAAATAGCTTCATACAATACACCGAAAAGTAAACATATTACCTGAATCGCTGCCTACGTAGGTTATGCGTGGGTATTTCATTGTTTTAGATTTGTCCACATAATCATGAAAAACATTTTTAGACACGAAAGATAGCTTGAATCTTTTATTATGTAAAATGTATTTTAATAAAAGATTCATACTATCTTTCGTTACCTATTCCAATTTTAATTCAGCGTACCATGAAAACAAAGATAATTGATGAGTAACCTATTCTTTCATATTAATTATTTGACGTGTATGTAAGTATGTATGTACTTACCTATAGTTTTTGACTGTGTCGTTGGCGTTCGCTTGAAACAACCGTATAGACACTTCTTTATTTAATTTGTAGACTTCCTGAAGAAAAAATGACAAATATAAAGAAACAAAACAGTCAGATCGTAGTCTGAAATTAAGAAACGAAGTATAGATGGAACATTGTGTGAAGGAGAAAACGCATCACAATTGGCACAGTTGAGTTAAGCCCCCATTTTCACCTGCTCTACAAGTTTAGAGGGTGCTCCCATGTCTACGATCACCTGGAAATAATTCGGCCTTTTCTTTTCACTTTTACTCTCCCTTACATATCAGCAGATAAATCCTCACTCATATAGAGTAGATTAGACATCACATAGGTACCTACAAACGTAAATTATCACTCGCTTGCACTTCCAAACACAATCCTTTTGACACATCCGTAGACCCAAGAATTAACTTTTTTTATAATTATAAACTTTTGTAAAGTCGGTTACCCGCGATACAGGTTCTACCTCGTGCGGGAGCCCATGGTACTTTTACTGTGCTAAGTTCAAAATACACGATGACACTCACACTGACATTTTACCTAAAACAACCTACAGTTTACATATTATAAAGAAATTCGTGCATGTGTGCTGTAGGTGCGATCTGTTTTAGGTAAAGTGTAAGTGTCATCGTGTATTTTGAACTTGGCACAGTAAAAGTACCATGGGCACGAGGCAGAAAAAACTCAAAAAGCTTTAAGTTATTTAATTATTCTGGCAATAAATGTATTTGTATACATAGAGTGCCAGGATAACACTTGATTTACAATTGATGGATAAAATATTTGCTATGAAAGTGGTGGAACCGACCTTTAACCGTGAAAAATGCGAAGGTTATCCTCCACACGATAAAGATTACATCGTTCACGTGTAAATGGTAGTAATAAACATGGTGACTAGTCGTTACAGCTGCCTATTTGTCTAACTTCTAACTACACTAATATGGCACCAGAACAATATTCAGTCTTGTTAATTTCGACCGACACTCGGTTGCAAATTCTCCGAAAGTTTCAAACTGACCCGTCACTAATCTCTTTTTCGTAATTATTTCACGTCGAAAGTTTTCTGAAGCCCGTTTTAACGTCCACTGTTATGCATATTACCAATGTGTATTTAAATGCATAACTTTTTTGTAGAAATTTATAGAATGATTTGATTTGTCTATGCATTTTAAATTATTATTGTTTTTTAATTTTAATTGCTAATTTTTTATTTTTAAATTGCTCGAGATTTTTCTCATTTTTCTCCCTATTTCTAGTTTAAGGCGGATCACCGGGGGCATTTGATTTGCAAAGGTGAAAGAGCATTCACTGCGCGAGCATTTGTTCGCTAGCACACCTAGGTATGGCTATGGACACTAAAATTTGGTGTTTGGTGTATCTAGTGTTACGGCAGTATCGCATATTAATTCAAAATATCGGTCGGAACATTAAAGAAGAAATCCGTTTTATTGTAGGTACTAATAACCAGATTAATTTCAAAATAGATTTATTTCTGTCGCTTTGGCTGCAATGAATAATGGTAAAACGAGCATAAAGTTGGAAAGAAACTTTCGATATTCGTATCAACGTACTCACCAAACAGTTGGTTCCAATATAATGTATTTGAGTTGGCGAGTCGCGACGAGAGCAAAAGTTTGCACAACAAACGCTTGCAAAATGCTCCTGGTGAGTACTCACCTTTAGTTAAATACCAAAGGTAGCTTAACTTCAATGGATTATCAACTTTGTCGAATTGTTCGCATTTTGACCTTTGCATTTATGAGTTACTCGATGCTTTATGCGTACTACTCCATACAACAAGAGAAAAATAAAATTCCTCTTTTGCACCCCTTTTACATTATCAGATTTCGGTTTTTTCGTGTAATTAGATACCTCGTAGAGAACTAGGCTTAAGCTTTTACCCTTTTCAGTTTGTTCTAAATGTAAAATACATTTAAGATAATTTTTTAGTGGATAAAAAGCGAAGCTTTTGGCCTACTTTTTAGTAGTATAGTCCTCTTAAAGGGACCTGCTCGACACTTTTCTCTCCATACACAAAAAATATTATCTGATAACAGTGTTTTTTTAGTGTTTAGGCCTAAACGATTTCCTTTATTAATAACACAATAATCATAAAGTTTATTGAAAACAAAGCTTAAGCCTAGTAATCGGATAAGCTATGGGTGCAAAAGAGATTTTGGTTTTGACCCTCGTTGTATGGAGATGTACCAGTGTACATCTCTACTTACCGGGCCTAGTAGAATCATTTATGAAAATTCATTCTGAAATTCTTACTTACTCGTTGATAGTTATCCAAACAAATAGGTACCTACATATATCGGGAATACTAAAGATCATCATCATCATCCGAGCATTGTTCGTGGTTGCGTCCTCTTGGGAGCCCGGCGTCCGCTTTCCTACTTCTTTACGTCTCCACTTTGCACGATCATCAGCTTCCCATTTACGCATGTCAGCCCTTACGACGCCAAGTCAGCATTCCTTTAGTAAAACTTTAATACTAAAGATAATTATACAAAATACTTGTAGGAGCTTATGCTGATGTGCCGATCATTATGAATCAAAATCTGCCGACATCGACACAGCCTCATTTAGGTAGGTATCTATTTCAATTGCCGAATCGTTAGACTAAACGGTGTTTCCCGAAACTAATTGATTTTAAACGGAAACCAATTTCATATCGGTTATAAAAATATTCGAGAAAAATATTGTATCAATTGAGTAAAAGTATATTTTATCTAATTAATTTTTAGACCTCAAAAGATTCTTATAGGTACAGAACTGACCCGCGGTTTCACCCGCGTAACTGATCCCGCGGGGTTTCCAAAAACCCTTTCTTAGTGGACCTATGATTTCCTATGATACATGACAATGTACAACACCCTCTCATGTCTCTAGGACTAGCGGTTTAGGAACTCTGAATTGTATATTATGTTTAGATGACCAACTTTATTTTTGAACCCACGTTCATCCTTTTTCAATTGTAACTTCTAAGCAAGTCAAACACTTTTTTAAGCAACGAAGTTTTTTCATTTTGATGATTGAATGGTGGGTGAGTTCTCTTTCTATTTACAACTAGCTGCGGTCCCAAAGTTCACCCGCGTAAATCCCGATCCCGTTGAAAAAATCGGGATTAAAAGTAGCCTATGTTACTCCTCTAGCTTTCTTTTGGTTAAAGATTTTTTCAATAAAATCGGTCCAGTAGTTTTTGAGTTTATTCATTACAAACATCATAGACACGCATAGAAATACAAATCTTTCCTCTTTATAAAGTATTAGTGTAGATTAGGTATGCACGTAGGTATACCACGGCGGCGTCACGTCTTAGTCGAAACTGTATGCTATACCGTACAGTTGAAATATCAAAAACTAAACGAGTATTTCGAATTTGTCCCATTTTTGTATGGAGTTAAAAACGTCAAGTACAATCATCAAAAAAGCATTGTATAGTATTTTATTGTATTAACAGTAACACCCTGTATTGTGACTGTCTTTTCTATGTTCTGCCAAAAAATCCTACCTTCCGAAAATGCCATAATTGTTGGTGTAAATTCCGTAAAATTATGTACTATACTTATACTTACTCGTAATATTAGTAAATGTGAAATTTAAGGAATATTATGATTAAAAAGCGTGGTTCGAGGACGTTAATTTCAGCCGAAAATGAGTTTTTCTAGACTTCTAGTAAAACAACTTTTGTTCTACAACTTGAGTAACTTCGAACGTGTTTCCGAAAATTTGAATTTAATATTTTCAGAAAATATGCAGTTTCTTAAGAGTTAGAGTTAAGTTGACCTTATGTTAAGTTTAGATTACTAGACAACCTAAATAAATATTAATTAGGTACATTTAGGTACTTAAAAAAATTAGCTTTTTTTTCAGGCAAGCATAACCTCAAAATTTTCGAACATAACCTCAATAGTTCGATTTCAAAGTTTTGGATTAAACGTTGTTCGCCTAGATGTTTAGAACTACCCCCTTTCGGCAATGTTACTGTCCCCGAAATAAGCTGTATTACTAGTTAACGAACATGCTTTTACCGAAGATTTTTTTTCAATTCCCAAATATTATTGTTGCTATAATTGTTATAAAGTTAAAATATCTATATTTAAATATATTAGGTGATGAAATTTGTACATAACGAGAAATATTATGTAGCTCAAATCAAAATTATTAATAAACAACGTGACTAAAATATGTTGCAGTTTTATTTGCATAGTTACAGTAAGGCAACAAAAATGATTATCCATTTTAAAGTGGATAACCTTCAAATTAAAATTATACTTCATTTTTTAATTGTAGACTATTATTTGACACATCTTCCCGAAGAAGAAACTCCAAATACAAAGAACGAAAATGTCAGATCGTAGTCTGAAATTAAAAACCAAAGTATAGTTTTAAAATGTAAAACGCCATATATCTCCGGTACAGAAGACGCTCGGGTTAAAAGTGCTAAAAGAATAATATAATGACCAAAATGTTTAAATATTCATTTTTCCACTTTGTTTAATACAATTGTTTAAAATTTTAAAACCATCTGATTAATAGACACTAATGAAGCAGAACCAAGTTTAAAGAGTTCTCAAGTTAAAAGTTCCGCAAGTTAACACTACTTTATAGTGCCTACTTTCTTGAACACAAATCATTCTCACACTTTTTAAACTTACATGGTTTCCGTCCATCATGTTTATTAGACACGGGTCTTCTCGGGAACACGGCCGGTAAACCCGTTTGCCGAAACGTCGAGGTAATTAATAACAATGATTATCTATAACGCGATCTAGACCCGTGTCTTATAATAATGATGGACAAATCATTCTAATAAAATCCCAACGGAATTAACTCTTAGCCTTATTTTCTACAAGCTTTTAGAACTCTACGGTGGATACCAACCCTTAGTTGCCGACTGTACATCAACTACACGGCATCAAATAATGCATGCCTGATTATTGTTTAAATTCATGAATAGGATATTATAAATAACAATCCAATTTATTTAGAATGTGGCTACAATATTTTAAATGCGAAACTGTGAGCATAGAATAATATTTAATTGTTAGTACCTACCTACTTATTATTGTTAGAGTTAGCGTGCGAGCCTAAGTAAAAATAAAAAAGTAAAAAAATCGTTTATTCATTGATGTATTTGTATATGTTACAGTCAAAACTCATAACCGGTCAAAACCACTTTTGACTGCAAAAAATAGGCAAAAGTGGTTTTGACCAATGCCCTTAGTTAAAAACGATTTTGACTGATTTTCGCAGTCAAAAGTGGTTTTAACTAAGGGCATCGGTCAAAACTACTTTTAACTGCAGAAAAACAGTCAAAAGTAGTTTTGACTGATTTAAAATTTAGATTGTCAGAACTTGAATGATTTGTCAAAACTCATGAAAAGTTGAGGTGGCTAGTGAAAGTTACAGGAAAATCATCAAAATAGTGTTATGAAACAATTTTAAAGTTTAAAGTTTACGTACTTTGAAATTCTATCGGCATTATTTTAAGATAATGATAACATGTTATTATGACGTATTAGGTAGGTAACTTATGGTCTGTGTGTGTGAGGTTTACTAAGATCGTTGGGCCCAAGCCAACCTCACCTGCTATCTTGGTGCACCTGCTGATGAACGGACGAGGCTCTGGCTCAGACTTTCCCTTCGGGGTTGGGAGGTCAGATGGCAGTCGCTCCCGTAAAAGTCAAAATTAGCCAAATCTACTATGGAATGTAGGTTTGATAGAAGATTGCCACAGTGGAAAGCGATGGGTTCTCGTGGTGTGGGCATCTTAACCAACCTTTTTGACCGCATACTCGAGACTAGCAGGATCCCTGCCCAATGGAGGCTAAGTGTCATTACTCCAGTGTTCAAGGGCAAATGATCTGTGCAGGAGTGTGGAAGTTATCATGGTATAAAGGTCAGGTCGAACACCATGAAGCTCTACGAGCGTATAGTTGACTCTCGGATCCGGCAGGAGTGCACTGTCTCGGAGGGTCAGTATGGTTCCGGTCATGGTACCATAGACCTTGTTTTCGCCCTAAGGATCGTTATGGAGAAATACAGATCGAAGAATACGCCTCTGCATTTTCTGTTCCTGGACTTGCAGAAGGCCTTCGACTGTGTCCCTCGCTGGCGCTGCTTTCCAAAGGGGTACAAGAAACTTATATTGAAACCATCAGAGCCATGTACCGAAATTCCGATTCAATGGTGCGAACTGCTGTTGGTGACACTAAATCTTTCCCCATTACAGTCGGAGTCCACCAAGGATCCGTTCTCAGTCCGTTCCTGTTTAGCGTAATACTGGACGCACTGTCCGTAGTCATCCGAGACGCACACGAGCATGCTCCGTGTGGAGCATGCTCGTGGATGCTCAAGTATGCTGATGATATTGCGCTAGCGGATTCGGATAAGAGACGGCTTGGAAGACGTGTGAATGCGTGGAAAGAGTCGCTTGAGAACGCCGGCGGTTTGCAAGTCAACGCAGCGAAGGCCGAATACTTGGCTAGCAATACCACAGATCCCACACCTGTCTGCGTAGACGGCTACATGGTCGAGCGGACAGACCAGTTTAAGTACTTGGGATCTGTGCTTCATGCGTCCGGCGACATCGAATGCGGCGTCAAGGCCCTCATTTCGGCAGCTTGGGCTAAGTGACGAGAGGTAACTGGTGTCATCTGTGACCCTAAAATGCCGGTTAAACTCAAAGGGCAGGTCTCTAAAACTATCATTGGACCTGGAATCATAGAATTTCAAACCACGTAAACTTTAAAATTGTTTCATAACACTATTTTGATGATTTTGTGTAATACAATGTAATTTTCACTAGCCACCTTAACTTTGTATGAGTTTTGACTGACAATCTAAATTTTAAATCAGTCAAAACCACTTTTGACTATTTTTCTGCAGTTAAAAGTACTTTTGACCGATGCCCTTAGTTAAAACCACTTTTGACTGCAAAAATCAGTCAAAAACGTTTTTAACTAAAGGCATCGGTCAAAACCACTTTTGCCTATTTTTTGCAGTCAAAAGTGGTTTTGACTGGTTATGAGTTTTGACTGTAACATATACATCGATGACATCCCTGGCTGTTACTTGTTCACTCCTTTGGGTTTTAGGACCATTGGGTGCTGGGGGCCTTGTTGTAAAAAAAAACTTAGGGACTTGTCGGCGCGTCTTGTCGAGGCGTCTGGTGATCCCAGGGCTGGTAATTCCTTGTCCCAGCGGGTGAGCCTAGCTATCCAGCGGGGGAACGCTGCCAGCGTTTTTTTCTTGTGTCTTCTTCTCATTGGACACATTAGATTACTGACGATTCAAAGTGTTATGTAAATATCCAAATGAATAAACAACTTCGAATTTTGAATTTTGTGGGTTAAAAAGTACAATTCCTATTACATCAAGTTCTGTAAACATTAAATTAAATGTCGGTATCTATTCTTTAATTAATATTCGCCTTTCCTTATTGTAAAATTTGATTTATTTGGGGAGGAATTCGTGCCTATGTCGCAGTATCGAAGCTTACCGTTGTATCTTACAACTAAATGATATTGGCCCAAGCAGAAATTGTCCCTGTCGATATTGAAATAAAATTCGGAAATCAAGATTATTTTAACAACCTCTATGGCGCGGCGGGCCTGACTGCAATGCAGAAAGTAGCGGGTTCGATTCGTGCTGGGTGAAAGTAAAAATAAATATTTGTTTCTGGTCTGGATAGTTTATATGTATCATATGTTTGTATCATACATATTTTACTTTTTTTTTACAACAACAAAAAAGTTAAATGTGTAGTATTTCTGTTGTCTAGTATGTACTCCATAGTACAAGCCTAGTGCTTAGTTAGGGGCTAGATTGCGTTGTGTATAACGTCGTGCAATATTTATCTATTTTTGGAAAGAATTTCAGGAATACACATTCTATATCTCTCCACTACCGTATCAGATTAGAAATAAATCTTCTTTGGAAAAGTTTACCGAAGTAGCTGTCCAGTTTTCTAGCACAGAGACTGTAAAAGGACAATTTTATTAAAACGGTTTTCAAGTTGAATTCAAAATACGGGCCTAAGTAATTGATATAATATGAGAATCTGTTTAAAATAAAAATATTAACTGTATTTATTTAGGAACCTGTAAACAAACGAAACAAAATAAATGGGTAATTCCAGGGAATCCGCTCAAAACAATGCGACAGGAAGGCTTAGCACCAGATCATACGACGCGACGTGTTGCCTGACGAACGGGATTTACGTGTCGTAGGTACCTACCTACTTATCTACTTAGATGAAAACAAAAATAGTAGATACGGTATATTCTAACATTGCGTATTCGAAAAATGAGCTAGAAATAGTAGGTATTTCTAGCTCGTTTTTCGAGCATCTTCATAAAATTATTGTATTTAAAAACATTTGTCTTTAAGAATGATTCAGGCTTAGTAAGTAAGCAAAAAGGCTGGATGTCAAAAAAATAATCGTAGTGTGACAGCACGTGCTGACGCGGCAACGGTTCGACATACGACTGAGGCTAGTGCGTCAGCTAGACGCAGTTTTATCGTCTCATTTTCCGAGACTAGGTACCGTATCTTTAGTTTTTTGTTTTAATCTAAGCCTATCTATGACGTTACTGAAACGAATCTATAGTTAGGTACTAATATTATAAATGTAACTCTGTCTGTTTGTTATGCTTTCATGCCTAACCCGCTGAACCGATTTTGGTACATTTTAGAATGGAGATAGATAGACAGACAGAGTTATTCGCATTTATAACATTAGTCAGATGTTATTCATAAAAACTAAATAAACAAATCTAAAAACAGATTGTAATCGTGTAAAAACAGATCTATTCCATCCAAAGATTGCCTGGAAGAAATCGCTTTTTGCGATGTGCCGCCCATTTTCGCCACTTACTAATTAAATTTTGTCTTTACTACTTGTGTGCGTGTGTGGAGGGCATTAAAAGTATGATTTAAACTCTGACCTTGTGTACCCCAATCTTTTTCTTTAGGTACATTAGAACTAGCTGCTCCCCGCCATTTCACCCTCGTACTTAACTAAATAAATGCGAAGTCACTTAACCATCAACTGGGTAGTCTTTGTGTGAAGTACCTACCTAACAAACGTGCACACTTTCGCATTTATAATATTTGTATTTCATATTAGGTACCTACTTAATATCAAACAAAGTATAGGTGGCTAAAAACTTCAAAGTGATCTCCAAAGAGATATGCTTTTAATAATACCTACTTAATTTGTAATAATTTAAAAATAAAAAAAATGCTTCCATGCTGTAATTTGGTCAGCTGATAAGGGTGGCCCAGTTTGTGAGTTGGCGAGTCTCAGTCTGCCATTTTTACCTACGTGTTTATTGGACATTGTTACGGCAGGCGCCATTATTACCATAGTTCCCTCAGTAGCCAATTCACTACCATCACATAGCTATAGCCCATGTAGATTTCAAAATAGTTCTATCCGATCCGGTGGTTGTCCTTGGCTGCATTTTATAGTGCAGACAGGGATAAATCGCCGGCTTGGTGTCCACTTTATAGTTTGCGAGTAAAATTGTTATTGAAAAGGGCCTCAGCGTGTTGGCTTCGGCTCCACGCACGCCTTCCAAAGGGGCCTCCATAACTGCGTGATACTGAACAAATAACAAAAACATCAAATTGTAATTTAATTGTTAGTGGAGCAGGCTTTCTAATACTAGAAATATACATCTTCAAAAATCCACTCGCGGCGAGGCTCGAACTCGCGTCTCTGGGTCTATCCCCCAGCGTGTAAACCAACTACACTTGCGTGTATATACCTAATTAAGTTCTTAAACAAATCATTTCCAGGCCCACCTATAGGTATCTATATCTACACAGTTGTAAAACCACTGCTTACCATTCCTAGGTGCTTATTTAGAAACAAATTTACCTTCAACCAAAAAACTACTCTTGAAAAGTTCGCTCGAAAAGCTCATTCACAAATAGAAGTGCGGATATGACCGGCAGCGCGAAAGAGTAGCAATCCATAGTGCGAATCGCGTGCTGCCCGGCCATTTACTGCCTTGCATTCAGTTTGCATAATGTTTCGCTGATGTATTTTCATACAAACGTTATATAAAACGTATCTATGTGTATTAAGGTCGTGGCACACATATCAACTCGTAAACGGAACGTAAACTTATCAATTCGAGCAGTTCAGTATTCTTTGTATGAAACTCCCTACTGCAACGCACACTATTCGGAATCGTAACGTAATTGCCTCGCCTCGAGACAAGCTCACGAACCGCGGTACGGTGCGTGGTCGACTTGCTGTTCCCGCGCTTACGTCTCACCGTGCGCTATCTTGTATACTTATCTTTCTTCGGGTGAAATAATTTCTCTGAATGTTGTATTCTTCTAGCCGTAGCCGAGTTGATTTGGAGTTGCTGATCGCTTGGTATCGCGCTTACGTTAGGTTGACGGCGAGGCAGTGACGATCCTTTTCCGAGTTGATATGTGTGCTACGACCTTTATACTCGTTGGCCACGCCGCGCGCCCCAATCACATTATCCAAAATAGGGCAAACATATTCATTATTCTTAATTGTTGATTCTACAATTTACAAAACTGTATTACCGATGTTTTTATGATGAATCACGTCAGCACCCATCCGTATTGTATGTATGTTTAATTACAGTCTCTATAGGTCGTTATAATATACGCCCTGTCCTATAAATAATTTATTGTCGAACAATTCGATAATTATGAAGCATATTGTATAATTTATGAGATGTACTTACTACACCGATTGTTGTGGAGACTTCCGTCGAGAATTATTAGCTCTATGAAGATGTAACTACCAAGATTTGTTGAGTGGAAGAGATCTAAGCTTACATAGGTGATAAGGCCGCGTATTGTGCCAAGTCCTAAGTTTTTCTTTGTATAATTTTGCTGTAATTTGTTGTTTTGGTATAATAAAGCATTATCTATCTACATCTACACTTCTACACTAATATTATAAAGACGAAAGATTTGTATTTTGTGTGTATGTCTGTCAGTATGTTTGTAATGAATAAACTCAAAAACTACTGGACCGATTTCAAAAATTCTTTTACCATTAGAAAGCTACATTCACCCTGAGTAACATAGGCTCCTTGTGATCCCGATATTCCCACGGGATCGGGACTTACGTGGGTGGACCGCGGGACGCAGCTAGTCTATCTATAATTAGATAATTTCGATAGATCTCAATCCTACTAATATTATAAATGCGACAGCTTCAAGTCAGTAGACGAGTATATTTGTTAGGTACCTACTCCTTTATGCAAAAACTGTTAAACCGATTGCGATGAAACTTTGTATATAGATAGCTGGAGATCTGTAATTTTTATCCCAATATTTTCACGGGATTATGACTTACGCGGGTAAAACCGCGGGACGCAACTAGTAGGTATGCCTACTTGGTACTTTATATAATAAACATAATATTATCTAGATACCTAATTTGATAAATCCTCGCAATTTCCGCAAGGATCCGAAATCACCTGCTTTCTAGTATATTATTTTTATCTAAAAATATATTGGCTTGTATAAAAAGCTGATACTCGCGTATGGATCCCTTAGGAAAATTCCCGACACGATATTAGCCAGCTTCTGTAACTAAGCGAACGCAACTTGTAGATAGGTACAAGTCTTGCAACAAAGAGAATATGTACATATTTTGCTTTGTAAATTGTTATTCTTAGTAATTTTTGGAAAAAGTTTTTGCCATTTAATAGTTAACCACGGTTTAGTGCACTAAAAACTTAATTAAATCTATTATAAGTAACTACAATCGACACTATAAGTAAAATAATAAAGCGAAAAGATTTGTATTTTTGGAATGAATATACTCAAAACCTACTGGACCGATTTCAAAAATTCTTTCACCAAAAGAAAGCTACATTGTCGAGGAGTCCTTTTGAAACCGATATTCCCAAAGGATCGGGACTTACGCAGGTGAAACCGCAGGACGCAGTAATGCCGCCGTAACTGTTCATGGCAACAGATGGATTGGCCGATTAGGTCCAATATTGTGACCTCATCGTTCGCCTGATCTAAATCCACTTTTTTTTACTGGGGGTGTTTAAAGGAACAAGTATACAAAAAACCCATAACCACAATTGAAGACCTGCGTCTACGCGTCCACGAAGCGGCACAACAAATAGGTGAAAAAAAATCCTTAAAAGTGTCCTTAAGAGATCGTTTATAAAAAGGTTAAGGGCCTGTATGGGGTCAAGAGGACAATTTAAGCACTTGCTGTAACAATAAGACATATATAGCAGCAGCTTAGTAACTTATGACAAAAAGTTATTAATATAATACTGTTTTAGAATCCTTATGAATTAGGCAATTTTTTACAATAGTCAGCCAGACAAGTTTCATACATTTTTTTACACCACAGATGCTGAAACTTAGCAGAAAGTAAAGTTTATAAAAATAAATCTATCTTTGGGGACATCCTGTAAGTTACTGACTATAGTATTAAAAAAAAATCAATGTGACTTACAAACATCAATATTAGTGAACACATGGCAAAAACAAAATCAGTGCTATCCCATAATCTGTGGACGTGATGCCCCGAAATGTGCCAAAAAATAGACATTTTTCAACTTTTACTAAAAGTGACGTATAACTCGAACCGTTTGAGATAGAAAAAAAAACGTATTCTGGGCAGCCAACCCTTCCCCGCCATCCGCCCGTGCAGGGATATCCACTGGTCTCCGGACACCCTGTATATTACCTATGGGCACTTTTGGCACGTTATAACATAATTTAACGAATTTAACGATTTCAACTTTACAGTTCATTGTTCATAATGGTCACATGGACTGATATAAGATGGCTGACTGAAGTGATTAATCTTAATTTTCCCTATTCATATAAATGTGAAAGTTTGTCTGTAAGTAAGTAAGTAATTAAGTAAACGAATATGTTTGTTATTCCTTAACGCAATAGCGACAAAACCGATTGCGATAAAACTTGGTATGCAGATAGTTGGAGATCTGTATTAACACACAGACTTCTATTTATACCAATATCCCCGCAGGATCTAGACTTAAATACGTTCACGTTACATGTAATAAAACAGTAGGAATCTAACATCATATAACAAGGCAATCGTTCTCCCGTAATCATATTCATGGGGAACATCTGATAACGCGTATCAAGTAGTCGATAGTACTATAAAACGGGTGATCGTTTCCAATCGGCTGGCGTGAGTCATCGAGTCCCCTCGCGAAACAAGCGCGTGGCCCGACACTCACCGGCCATACCATAACCCTCCCTCGATAAGGAAACAGGGAACAAATTTAAATGGGAAATGCCTGGAAATGGCTCACGCTATTGTCCTACGAGACCCAGAGGGGAGATATCGAACGGTTCAATATATATCCGTCGATTAGCATTGATATTTATTCTCTGTGAGAATTCAAAACAAATACTTACCGATCCGATTCGACTCCTTAAATAAACTTCACCCAAATTGAACGAAGGGCATGTTTCCAACTGATAAAATAAATTTGCCGTAATTCCTGTGGTAAGTCCAGTTTATATAACGCTAAATTACCGTAGCCCGTTAGATGTTTGAATCATACGAAGTAGGTACCTCTGCCTAATTGGATTGGTTACCTGTAGGTGCCTAACCAATACGATCGAATATCGACTTTGATCAAGTTAATTAACTTCTAATTATTTACTTTCATTTCCAATTAATGTGACAGTATTGAAAAAAGTAGCTATAGCCAACCTACTTACCTAAGTACTACCTACTACCTAAGTAAAAATAAGTATACCTAGGTATTGAAATCTGTAAGTAAGTATGTAACTTAGTTTATTTTATAGGAAACTAGCTGACCCGGCAAACGTTGTTTTGCCTTATAAATTATAGATAATTAAATTTTTCCTGAATTTTCTTTGCTATAAACCTCACGGAGCCTGAGACCTTTCCAACGAATGCAAAACCGTGGAAATCGGTTCGTGCGTTCTGGAGTTATAGCGTCAGGAAGGAAAACCCGACTTATTTTTATATAGTAGATTATATATTATGTTTATAGATGAAAAATGTGTAATCAAGCAATGATTAGAAAATAATAGGTAGGTACTTGTACCCACTAACTATCATTTAAAATCAAATTTGTAACGTAATTTGTTTTCATAGTTGTGTCCGCGGTTTCTCCCGCATAAGTCCAGCCCTCTACTATCAGTGGTTTCGACTGTGTGTTGATCCATCATCAATTCGTCACCAATCATCACTCAGTCAGGACAAAGCTTTTAATAAAACAAAGAATTTAATAAAATTAAAATATACTTCAATTAACAGGTATTTAGTGCAGAAAACTATGTTAAAAATTAAATTAAATTCGTGTTTTATTTTGATAGTACCTACCAGTGTCGGTCTGTTGACACATACAACATTCACATTATTATCGTAGGTTATAAACATTTCCTGGCCGACTGAAAACATCCCTAAAATACACATTATATTATTACGTTCTCCACTCATTTTGAAAACATGCTTTTGTTCGCCTTTCAACTCTGCAGACAAAGTATGAGACGGTAAGTTTTCCTGGGAATGCGCTGCATTAATTTCTTTGTGGCATTTATTATGAAAATTAGGAAAAAATATATTTAATAATTTGTAAAAGTCCAGTCCACATGTTTGGCGACGTGCCCAAATTCAAGTTTTAACTGAGAAATAGTTTCTAATGTTCGTGCTTTCAGTTTGCAAGGAAGTTCGCAGTAGCCGGGCGTCTGCTCGCATTAATGAATATCTATGGCCCTTGTTTCTATTACTTCACAGCGCAGACTAAAATATTTCCTCTTATAAGTACTTAAGGGGAAAGTCTTCCCATCCGAGCGATGTTCCCGGTTGCTCTCGGGAGCCCGGGGTCCGCTAAGCCCCAAATTAATTTGGGGTCGGCGCAGTAGGTAAGCCATCATTAACCATACCTTCTGCAAATAGATTTGGCAATATTTTTACGGCCTGCCGCCTGCCTGACACCAACCCTCCTAGAGATCAAGCAGTTTATCCGCCACCGCGCGGAAAGAACTTAAGGTTTGCTAGTCTCCTTCAGATCCCTTAGTCGCCTTTTACGACAGCCACGGGAAGAGATGAGGTAGTCCTATTCTATGCCGGGGCTACACGGCAGCGACGACTTAAGGGGAATGTCTACCTACTCTTTTCTCCATAATTTTTTTACAAACGTCGACTTTCCTCCTTGGACGACATTAGAGAGAAAATATGCTTATGTCATAAAATCTACATCAGCATGCCAATATGTTTTGATTTTTTTATACTCTATTTATTCTAAATTTTATTTCGAATAGAAATATAAACTTAAGGGCGTGGTCATGGGAGATATAGGTTTTATGGAAACAGTCGACTACGTTTGTATGGAGAAAGAGTATAGGTAGACATTCCTCTTAAAATTCTTTGCTTTCATAGTATAGTTGCATCAACTTTAGCAAAAGTTTATGTCGAGAGAAACCAGTCTGAAGTTTTTCCTTATTAAGTTTCACAATTGTAAATTCAACAGACGTTTTTATGAGCAGAAAGTTAGAAACTACGATACCATACAACAGCTTAACTTACCTACTAATTAAGTAAAACTTGATGTTTTCCTGCTAATTTACGGATAATGAGGGTAATTTTAACTGCGCTCACCCAATATCAACTAAAAGAGAATACATATTGGAATTTTTGAGATCGGGCACACAAATAAAATATAAATAAGATCTAATTTTTAATCTATAGGTAGGTACTCTGTCTCAGAATTTCGATCAAAAATGTCAAGAAAAAACTTATACATTTATTTGAAAGCTTTTTTTACTTTTTCTTTCCTTCTGTGTACCTACTGTGGTATAGGTACCTACTCATTCTATACGAAACACTGATAATCTACTCAATAGACTGGGATGCGATAGTTGGTAACCTAAATGACTGGTACCAAGTTGAGACAATCATTGTGAGGATATAGACTAATGTTATGCTTAAAAAACACGGTCAGCCACGACACTGCCTGGGCATGTCTTCAGTCAGCCCGTTTTAGAGTCGCATTCTAATAAAGAAAAATGAAGACAGCCACGGATGTCCAGTCAAAGAACTACAACCATGTAGATAGGTAGGTACCTATATCTACACGTCTCTTAAAATAAGTATACACGGTGCACCGAGGAGGGGGTATTAAGCCGAAAGGGGGTTGTTCTAGAGGTCTAGGCGAACAACTTTTGTTCTACAAGTTTTGGAAATTCAAAGTAGTTTTCGAAAATTTTGAGTTTAAAGTTTGCATGAAAATCAGCTGATGTTTAGAGATTGAGGTCATTGGCCTTAAAGTGTCCTTTTATTTAGTTTGGACCACTACAATCTAAACATTAATTGACTTTTTTTACAAAAAACAACTGTTTTTTTAGTGATACGACTTTAAAATTTTCGAAAAAAAAAGTCGTAGAATAAAAGTTGTTCGCCTAGACCTCTAGAACAACCCTCTTTAGGCTTAATACCCCCTCGTCGAAACACCCTGTATATCGAATACAAACAAACCATTTATAAAAATGAAAAGACACGAGTTAGTTGCTACTTGAGTGGGACAAATGATGTCACAGAATCTTGGTAGATGGTAGAGTCTACGTAGATAGGCAGGTACGTAGGTATGAGCACAATTACATAGTAGTAGTAGGTACGTATGGTTTATTATATGGCGTACGAATAGCACATGAGCGGGCTTGTATAGCGTCATTATGCTGAAGTGCTATTAGTCATGAAAATGTACCTCTAACTCTACCTTACACCAGCTAATTTGTTTAATGGCTGTATCCTCATGTGTTAATCTCTCAAGATTAATTAGTGTTTTGTTCCTTTCATTTGTATATTAATAATTATAATTACATACACTATTACTATTTATTTTGTAGAAATACCATAGTGTCATTTATTTCCACAAAAGAAGTCAAATAATGTACCAACTACAAAATGGAAATAAGACTTAAAACCTAAAGCAATAAGAAGTTGTCGGCACCGCCCTCCCGCGGCATGATGCCCAAAACGCTGGCAGCGTTCCCACGCTGGATAGCTAGGCTAACCCGCTGGCACAAGAAATTACCAGCCCTGGGATCACCAGACGCCTCGACAAGACCATAGAGTCGAACTGATATAATCGAAAACTCTATCACTCTACAATCCTAACGCTTTGGCAGTCTGACTGACCATAATGAGAGATAACAATATCTACAATAACCACTTTCTATACGCAGTACCTATAAACTTAATATTTCAGGAAATACTATATATAGGCATCTACAACTTACAGTGTATAAAAAGTGTATGTTCCTTTATAGTTTTATGGAAAAGGCTAATGCAACCTAATTTGAAAAAGTCAAAGTCTTCGATTCAAAATGAACTAAATTCTACTGAGTTTAGCTCATTTCGAATCGAAGATGAGTTTAGCGAAATATGTAAATGCTGCCTCTCAACCTTCGGCACGTTTTACGAAGGAAAAGGAATACAAAAATGTAAATACATTTCTCAATGACGAAGTTTTTGTGAGTCCATGCTAAATAGACAGACACAAACTTTGCATTATGATAATTTTGTCGACGGGACGAAAGTATATTGGAAATTACATTTTCAGCAACAATAGGTAGGGTACTTAGTACCAGCGAAGAGGATGTAAATCACTGTTCCTTTACAAGCAATATAGGATCCAATTCCATTGAGCTTTTGCATACTTTTATTGACCTACTTACTTGTATTTTACAAGTAAGGCTTTTAAAAAACCCCATGAGTTTTTTGTATCTTCCGATCTTGGAGGACGCTTTTCGAATAGACACACATCATATTGGTAGTTTGTAAAACGACTTCGAAAGATCACGTAAAAAAAACTAAATAAATGAGCTTTAAGTTTGTTAGTCTTTTAAAAGATTCTCATTCGGACTTCTCGATATAAGAATAGTTGTACTTGAAAAATAACAGGACCAAAAAACTATAAATACTACAAGGTGACAAACTATAGACTACAAATAAATCTAAGTGAGTCACGTACCTACTTATTTAATTTATCAAAATTTACCTTTGAGTATGTATGGGTACAATGGTTTATTTATTTATTTTATTTAATGGACACGGCCAAATAACTTACGGATTGACCTAGTACCTACTCATAATTTGGCAAAATCATTAACAATTTAATGATTTTGTCAAATTATATCATTTAACAGTCATATTGTTCTACAAATTGCGTGGTACGTTATCCCGGTCCTACGCTCAAAAGAAGTAGTACAGATCCCACTTCTGTTATCTACCACAATCGAGAGTTTCGTATAGGAAATTATTGGGCGTCTCATCAAAATGAAGCTACTATCAAGCTAGTTTTCCGTAAGCGGAAAACTAGCTTGATAGTAATCAATTTGCAAAAATGTACTAGGGATCCTGGACTATAAACTATGTAAGTACATTAAACTCAACAGTAACTACAAATTCATGTATTGTTAAATGTACCTAATAAATAGGATTAAATACAGTGAACCTGACCAAAAAACTAAATTAGCCAGTCCGCTACAAACCCTTCTTTTATACGTTGAACGTTTTGAACTTAATTAAATTGTGTCATAGTGAACTTACATGTAGCTCCACAATATAAATGGTCAATTAACCTATGTTAATTGAATCATTTTAAAATATTCCCATTTGGGTTCAGGTCCAGGGATAAAACTGAGGTGAAAACTCAAAGTAGTTTGGTCTGACCCACCCGTACCGGCTGGCACATCGGTGTCCTGATTAACAAAACTTTGAGGTAACAGCCCACCAACAATTTTATAAATATCCGACGCTTAAACTTCTGGACATAATAACACCTTTTAATACTATATACCGCACCCTCTTCTAATTGTTTCAACGGCATATTTCATTAGTAGGAATTTAATATCAGTATCTACTAAATATACATAAATAATCTATAATTTAAAGGGATGAGTTTTAGTTTATGTTCCGAATTCGAGGAAGTATAAGAACAACACGAAAACTTTTATTGAATTTAAAATAAACCCTCAATAAATCAATCAAATCAACCTCGAATTTCGGAGGTAAGATAAACCTGGTGGTGAACTTTAAAACCATACTTCTTGTTTACTTTACGTACCTTTACTGAAAATAATAATACAGAACAAAACACAAATTATTGTTGTTGCTTTGTTGTGTCTTAGTTTAGCCATGTGCCACCGTTTAATAATGGTTCGCAGCGTTTTAAAGGTATTTAGAAATCTAAAAAGGATAATATTTGTATTTCTATGGAATTATATTAATTTAATTTAGGCAAAGACCTTCTCTTTCTTCTCCCCACTCTTTCCTGTCTAGTGCTAGGTGGGTCCAGTCCCTATTTAGAATCCAATTCATACCGCCATTTCCTCCTTGGCCTACGGCGGATGCTATATTATATTCTAGCTGCGTCCCGCGGTTTCACCCGCGTAAACCCCGATCCCGTGGGAATATCGGGATTAAAAGCTTATGTTACTCAGGGTGAATGTAGCTTTCTAATGGTGAATGAATTTTTAAAATCGGCACAGTCTTTTTGAGTTTATTCATAACAAACACACACAAAAATAAAAATCATTCCTCTTTATAATCCTAGTATAAATATAGATTGAATTAAACCCAAGATAAGGTTTAATTCAAAATTACAGGAGAGAATGCTTCCTACATAATTTAAACGCGTAGGTATTATGTAAATTTGGCGCCAACTGCTAGGTAAACTGTGGTTTAAAACTAACTAATGGCCGAATACAGAAACACAACTCTAAATTTGAGTTCTACTTAAACAACTAAGCACCTCTTAAATTCAAAAATTCCCATACTATTTTTAAATTTAGAGGCTGTAGCGTTTCTGTATTCGGCTGTAAATATACATAGGCACATCTCGAAACACATAGAAGTTAAAACATTCTTCTTGTGCTTTCAGTCTTTACGATCTAAACACAATATTTACCTTCACTAAAGCATATTAAAACGAGGCGAGTGAATAAAAAGAAAAACTTGGCGAACAACCTGCAACAGACTCCAGCGTGCCGGCTGAAACGCTGGTACTTGTATTCAAAGCACATTATAACTCGACTCTTGGAAGTTTCATTTCATAAAGTTGGTCCTGAGTTTTGTTTATCAAATCCAAATAGCCACAAAACATCGGGAACTCTGAACTCCAGTAATTTAACTCACAGCCTGTACAGTACCGAAGTTAATTCGGAACAAGTGGAGTGAAATTAAGTGCTACTAAATAATGGAAAATACCCTCTAAATTAGATAGATATAGGATAACAAAACCGTAATCTGAGTCTAGTGCAAATTAATATAAACTTTCCTGGCCTGCAATACACGGGCGAAGTTCTAATGAAAGAAACTTGTTGGTAGCATAAGATTTCATAAACATGTAGGTACGCAGTGTTTTATTTTGAAACCCACGGGTTTTGCTTCCGTAAGTTCTTATTCTGTGTGTAAATACACAAAAAAACTCAAAAACAAACACGTAAACGGATAACCTCTCACCCTAAATGACCCTCTTTTCTCTATACAAACTTTACAAACGTAGTCGACTGTTTCCTCCCTCGATAAAGATATTAGAAAAAATATGTTTATGCCATCAGTCCTATATCAGCCATGACAGACCATGCCCCTACGTTTTGATTTTTGTCATTTTCTAATGTTTCTTAATTTTATTTCTATTGTAGTTAGAAAAAGAAAAAAAAACGTAGGGGCATGGTCAGGTCATGGCAGATATAGGTTTTATGGCATAAACATATTTGCTCTAATGTCTTTATCCAGGGAGGAAACAGTCGACTACGTTTTTATGGAAATAGAGTAGGTGTCCTCTTAGTAAAATGTAGGTATATTAGTGTATCATGTATCTGTACCTATAGCTGATATTGGTGATCTACTAATGTCAAAATTTCCAAAATCGAAAAAAAAGAACAGAAGTTCAATATTTCTTCCCGGCTTTACGAGGTATTTACAGAAATCAGGATTAATGTCAGTGTAAAAGATAAGCTTATCGCAAATTGTTACTCCGTCGCTTTATCTTCAATCTGGCATACCTACTGTGACGTCACGGGATGATGGAACTTTATGAGCGGGGCCTCGGTTCGAGCAATTTGGATGGATCCTTTCTCAGCGTGAAAATATTCATCTTATTTTATAAAATTTAATCACGAAATTTCTAACAATTTACCTATATATAATAGCTTTATCTTTTGTAATAACATAATCTCCTACATTTTTATTGAAATCTAGAAGATTTTCGCGATTTCACCCGGGTAAGTCCTGATACCGTGGGAATATCAGGATCAAAAGTATGTAGCTTTTTATAGATTAAAGATTTTTTGGCATCAATTCAGTGGTTTCGGAGATTACCCCCATTAAACATACATACAAACATGTTACTAGCGTTACCTTTTTATAATATTAGTATAGATTAGTATAGATTTAGGAGTTTTAATTGAAATAGGCTGCTTATTATAATGCTAGTAAAGAACACTCATTACTTATACTAGATCCAAATGATAGAATGGGATTATTTATTTTAAACACTATGCATTATGCGGTTATGTTTTTTTTTCATCACAAATCTACCTTTCTCATGCATAATAATGCATATTGCTAATACCCCGGTAATTCTATGTTTTCAATGTATGGGGAAATGAAATAAATTTATAAAGTTTTGAAACTTTGGTGACATATACCTTTGGATGTGGTCTTCAAGATCCACCACTCTCCCCCCTTTTCCACTGGCCGCTACACCCCCCCTCACCATCAAGTTTGTCCAAGGTCCACAGTTTTTTCACTTTTTTGGGAAAACTATAATTGATATGAAACAAGTGTCAGAAGATAAAATGATCCTCATTAAATCCTGAACAATTATGTCCTATGTCTTGTATTGATAGGCTTGATGGTTTTCGCGCTGTGGGCTGTTTGATTTTGGAAAACTTGACAATCTATACATGTATCTGACAATCTGACGACCTCGGTGGCGCGTCGTGCGAAAGCGCGACTGCAATGCAGGAGGTTGCGGGTTCGATTCCCGCCGGGTGCAAGTATTTATGCTTAAAAAATAAATATTTGTGTCTGGTCTGGGTGTCCCTCTATGTATAATATGTATGTATTTACAAAAGAAAAATAAATATAAGTATTATATCCGTTGTCTAGTCACCGTAACACATGCTTAGTCGCTTACCACGGGGCTAGATGGCGCTGTGTGTTGTTCGGAGAATTTATTAGTATTATTATTATTATTATATGTAATAAAATTGTGATTTATTAGCATTTTCTATACTTTCGCCAAATTTATACTGCTGTAACATTCCATACATTTTGTAGCACATAATATAAAAATAATATTACCCCGCATTTTATAGCTAATAAATAATAAATAATAATAATAACATAATATAAAAATAATATTACCCCGCATTTTATAGCTAATCATACACTTTATCAAAATATCAACTTTATTTATTAAAAGTACAATTGTAAGCGTTTTGGTAAAAACTTTAAGTACTGTCGGAGAATGTAGCACTTATTACACTAAAAGTACAGTGACACGCATAAACTTAAATTCCTTGTAATACTTTTTACTAACCGAACATTGCTTTTTAACTATTGCTATACAGGGTGTTTGGTGGAGGGTTAGACAAACTTGGTGGGCGTGTAGGTGAACCTATTTGTAAAAAACAATTTGAAGGAAAAGATCCTAACTCTTCACAAAAAAATTTTATGATTATTTTTGTGATTTTCTATTTTTTTCCCAAATTTTACCTCTTTACCCCTACAACTTTTTTTTGTACATGTTTTCACTTAAACTTTTTATTTGATTTTAGTCTCAGATGTATCCTTTATCTATCAAAGGCATTATTAATCCAAAATAATGAGAAAATAATTAGTTATGGGCTCTCAAAGTTAAGAAAATAATAAAAAAATGTTTATGTTATTATTATTATTATGTTTTAAAAATAGGTTCGGGCAAACAAACCCACTACGTGAATTTCACTTTACTAAGCCGTTCCATGCATTCTTTTAGTGTGATGGACTTCTCTAAATAATCATTCGTTATTTTCGTCAGCCGCTCATCAATGATTTTCATTTTCTTCTGGCGTTTTCTGCTGAAGGTAACGTATATGTTATTTTGCCGTATACGAAAATCAAAATCAATGCTTTCTTTGCGTAGACATGATATTAAAAAATATAAACTAGGGTGGCCCCTTCCAACTGTCCTGTTAATGCGGTTGTGCCATCCCTCACATGCGTTAATAGTTCGGTGTCTATTCCCATAGCAGCTGATAATTGGCAAAATATCGGGGTTCATCCATTGTTTGATAAAATAGTTGATTAATTCATCCCATATTGCGGTGTTTTCTTTAACTTCAAACTCTATTGTTAAAAATGCTTCGGGTATATGTGTCACTGGGAGGTGAGCAACCGCTGTAAACAAGGATAAAATTTGTTCACCATTTCCAACTTCAGTGATTTTCATTTTCTTAGCCTTGCGGCGAAGGGCCTGAGCGAAATGAAAATGACACCCTTTGATATCGGCGGCTGGATATACCGTTACAAACGCATTCATAGCTGCAAGTTCATAATCTGACTGAAAAATGTATGGTGTCATATTAGGTAAATGTTGTTTGACCAGATGAAAAAATCGGACGTAGGTAGCTTGTTGTTTATTCGGCAATAAGGCGAAGATGAGAGGGATGATCTTAGTGCAGTTACCATCGCTTCCGATATCCCCATGGATGGTATATAATTGTAAAAATGGTTTGGAAACGGCTTTGAACGTCCATCGCCGAAATAATGTGAAATATTAGCCATAGACTGCCGTGCTTCCATGCTACAAAAAGCAATAATTTTATCAGAAGCTCCGTCCATGAATAACAAAAAGTCTTGAGCTAGTCTTTGTGGAATGATGACATCTTGAAGTTGTTTAAATGTGCAACGGTGAACCCTGTAATGTTTTTTTCTAATGCGATATAGAGTATCTCTTACTGCCTCGAAGGATGGTACAACGTCATCATATTCGGGGTCAGATCTGTAACTCCTCATGAATTCATCAAACACTTTTGGAATCGGACGATAATCGTCACAGACGGCTTTTTTTAGGCCTTCCATAATTACTTCCAGTTTGTATTTAGACATATTTGGGATACACTGGTGATCCCCCTCCCTTGTAACTGTCCCATCAGTTACACACCAAGTAAGAGAGCCACTGCACATATAACCGGAGCATCGCCATATTTCAGTTCCACCTTTATTTGTTTTAATTTTGTTATAACGGTATCCATCTTTCCATAACACTTTTCTACCATTACTCATTAAAATAAACTTAATATTTTCCATGTTAAGAGCTCAGCTTCAGGATTCAACAACATTGACATCAATGATAGGTATTCAAACCATTGTCATAATTTTGTTTTAAAATCTATCATAGAGAGCACTTGAGCTTGAGACAGCGTGTAAGAAGGTTGACAAGATATAAAAAAAAGTATAGAAATTGAAGTAAGTGACTGTACAATAGTAAATATTATCATACTGATACTAAAGTGAGCTAGAATAGTAAATAAACTGCTAATGATTCGTAATACAAAATAAAAAGTGTATGATTTGCTACTAAATGCGAGGTGTTTTAATTTTTATATTATGTGCTACAAAATGTATGGAATGTTACAGTAGTATAAATTTGGCGAAAGTATAGAAAATGCTAATAAATCAAAATTACTGAGCGATGTCTGTTGTAGAATATATTAAAATAAATAAATTTTATGGGTACCTATTGAAGCAATAGAACTTATTTTTATGTTTTTCTACTTGTCCGTTTGTTTGTTTGTCTGTTTATCTGTTTTTAGTTTGTCTATAGGTCTGTGGCTATGTCTACGTGAATCTGAAAAACGGCTCATCCGAATGCAACCAAATTTAGTTTTTAGATAGCTTTAGACTTCGATTAACATATATGCTACTTTTTATCCGGACATCAAGTCCGGTTATCCGAAAATTAAATCCGGTTATCCGCAAATTATATTTTTTTCTTCTTTTTCATAATTAATCTGAATTTTGTAACGAAGAAGTATGACAACACATGATTTCCGGATATCAGAAAATTTGAAAAATTACGGATGAATATAACTTTGGAGTTCGATTATACTTCAAACATATAGACTTTTCTTTATCCGGATACCATGTCCGATTATCCGGATTTTATGTCCGGTTAACCGGAAATTATATTTTATTTTTCAATAACTTTTTTGGTAAAACTATAATAGATACGAAAACAGTATCATAATAAAAAATTAACTCCATTAAATTTTGAACAAAAATGTCCTACGTCTTATTTTGATAGGCTTGATCGTTTTCGAGCTGTAGCCAATTTTACCACAAAAACCAAACAGGCTACAGCTCGAAAACGATCAAGCCTATCAAAATAAGACGTAGGACATTTTTGTTCAAAATTTAATGGGGATAATTTTTTATTATGATACTGTTTTCGTATCTATTATAGTTTTACCAAAAAAATTATTAAACTGTTAACTTGGACAACCTTGATGGCAAAGGGTAGTGTAGCAGCAGGTAAAGGGAGGGGGAGAGTAGTGGGTTTTGAACATCACACCCAAAGGTATAAGTCACCTTAGTTTCAAAACTTTATAAATTTGTTTGTCTGTAAAACATATAATATACGATAATTATATGTAATCAATGTATGGGCAACAAACAGTATGAAACTTTCCATAGGTTTGTCTATCCGAAAACCATGTTTTGATATATTAGTTTAGAACAAAATTCCAATTATTTATGATAAAGCAGAAAAAATACATAATTTCCGGATAACCGGACATAAAATCCGGATAATTGGACATGGTATCCGAATAAAGAAAAGTCTATATGTTCGAAGTATAATCGAACTACGAAGCTATATTCATCCGTAATTTTTCAAATTTTCTGATATCCGGAAATCATGTGTTGACATACTTCTTCGTTACAAAATTCAGATTAATTATGAAAAAGAAGAAAAAAATATAATTTACGGATAACCGGATTTGATTTCCAGGTAACCGGACTTGATATCCGGATAAAAAGTAGCGTTTATATTAATCCAAGTCTAAAGTTATGTTCAAACTAAATTTAGTTGCAATCGGATGAGCCGTTTTTGATATTCACGTAGACATAGCCAAGGACATATAGAAAAACGAAAAACAGATGAACAGACAAACAAACAAACGGACAACCAGAAAAACATAAAAATAAGTTGTATTGCTTCAATAGGTACCCATGAAATTTATTTATTTTAATATCTTCCAAAACAGACATCGGTCAGTTACAATTTTATTACATGTACAAGATGGGAACCCGAAACCCGTCGGGCTTCGGATAGTTCCGATTCCATCCGGTTCCGTGGCTTACAATCACCAATTTTTAAATTTGATAGCAAAATGTAAAATCTTACTCTAATCATACGACCGAACGTCTAAAAAAAAAAGATAAAAAAAAAAACCTTAGCCACAAAGAAAATCTGAAACTTATAAAAAACTCTTTGGGTGGTGAACGCAGACTGGTATATTTGACAAACCGGGCAGCCATTTTGAATTACATCAATTCCATGACCTACTGGATTTCACGTCGACCAATCAGAGAGCCCCGTACTTACCCCCTAAAATAGTAATGAAATCTCTTTGAACCAATTCCTATAGAAACTTTCATCCCCTATTTAACACTCTTTAAAGTTGAATTTTGAAAAAAAATACTTTTGATCGTTCACCTACGACCCCATATCAATCTATGTGTCATATCTCAAGTTTCCAGGTCAAGCCGTTACGAAGTTGCATACAAACGTTTTTCCCCATTTTTACCCCCTTAGGGGTGGAATTTCCAAAAATCCGTTCTTAGTGCTCACTTTCAACCCCTAAAGAATCTATGTTTCAAATTTCAAGTCTCTACACCCAGCCGTTTAGCCTGTACGTTGTCCATCATTCAGTCAGTCAGTGAGTTAGTTACACTTGCGTTTTATTAAGTATGATAAATTGTCAAGTTTTCCAAAACTTAACAGGCTACAGCTCGAAAACCATCAGGCCTATCAAAGCAAGACATAGGACATTATGGTTCAAGATTTAATGGATCATTTTATCTTTTGACACTTCTTTCATATCTATTATAGTTTTCCCAAAAAAGTGAAAAAACTGTTACCTTGGACAAACTTGACGGTGAGGGGGGGTGTAGCGGCCAGTGAAAAAGGGGGGAGAGTGGTGGATCTTGAAGACCACATCCAAAGGTATATGTCACCAAAGTTTCAAAACTTTATAAATTTGTTTGTCTAAAAAACATAGAATGACCGTACTATAAAGTAGAAACAACTGCCCGCGTCGTCGTTATTGTAGATAGATGAAAGAAGATGACTAAATATTCATCCTAAATAAATAAAATATGATAATATTATACAACATGCTTCGAGGACGATAATGTAAGCCGAAATGGGGTCATTCAAGACATCTAGTCGAACTACTTTGGTTCTACGACTTTTGGAAAATATATCTCATTGAATGTTACTAAAAAAGCTGTATTGAAAGACGTTGCGTTGTTTAGAAGTACTTAACTAAAGGCCGAATACAGAAACGCTACTCAAAATTTGACTTCTACTTAAACTAGTAAGCAACTCGTAAACTCAAAAATTCCCATAGTAATTTTGAATTTAGAAGCTACTCAATTATTTAAGTAGGTACCCCTCAATTTTCAGTGGCGTTTCTGTTTTCGGCTGTAAGAAACATACAGAGGAAAGCGTCGACTTTACTTTATATTATTTACAGTAGAATAGTACAATGATATCAAGAGAGTAAGAACCATTACTCGTCTGCCTAGTTTGTATTAAGTTGAATCTTTTATAAAGACAAGGCGTGTCCCTAGACCGCGCCGGCCAGCGAGCCCGCGTCTTCTAATGATGATTTACTCGGGCAGGTTCCCACGGGCGATGTAATTTTCCTTTAGTGTGCCACCACACTACACACTGTTGTCCGAACTGAAGTGAAAGCAAATGAAGGAACGCTTTCGTTTAATCATTCATTCAGGTGCCACTGGGAGAAGTCTTCATTAAGATTTATTTTGCCTTTTATCGGTCAAATGGTGGACGTAAGAGTGGTTTATGTGGGTAGGTAATAATTGAGATATGGCCCATCTCCAGAAACTGAAGCTGAATACTGACTATGATGTACTAGCTGCGCCCTTCAGGTTTATTCTCATGAATTCTGATTATGTGGGAATTTCATCATCATCCGAGCGTTGTTCCCGGTTGCATCTCTCTCGAGAGCCCGGGGTCCGCTTAACTAATTTTACGTCTCCACTTCGCACGATCTTCGGCATCCCGTGTAGTGAGGCCATTTGCACGCATATCCGATCTTACAACGTCAAGTCAGCACTTCTTGGGTCTTCCCAATCTGCCGCGGCCGGGCGGGGGCGCCATAGCAAGACATTTGTTTCCCACGTAACTGGCCGGTTTCCGTAGAACGTGGCCGTACCACCGTAAGCGGCATTCTTGCAGTTTGTCTGCAATGTCTCGGACATGAAGGCTGCCCCTGATGCGGGAGTTTCTGACGCGATATTTTCGCGTCACTCCACACATCCAGCGCAGCATCTTCATCTCCGTGACACGCAGCTCCTGCTTATGTCGCTTATGATTATGTGGGAATTTCAGATGTTTGTGAACTTAGCACAGCATTGTTCAGCACATCAAAAAATAATGTGAGTTCTATTCGCATGCAGTCGAGTTCTATAGTTCCTGATACTTTTTATAAATAGTTCTGGCTCTATTGGCTTAATTTTTTTTTTTTTCATTTTCATTTTTTCAGGACAAAAATTTCGGATGTACTATTCTAGGTCACCAATTCTCTGCAGATTTTAGGTTAGCATTCATAACCTTATGTGTTGGTTCTGTGATAGTTTTAAAAATACATAACCTTACTCGCTCTTTATATACTTTTTCCTTTGATATTGACAGTTTTTTGTTTACATTTTTGAAATAAGTTTCTGAAATAGAGTATGGAAATTTCAACTGTTATAACAAACATGTAAACAAAGAACTGTCAATATCAAAGGAAAAAGTAAATAAAGAGCTGTCACTTTCAGATAAATGTATGAGTTTTTGTTAACATTTTAGATCTAAAATTCTGAAAATGAGTTATGAGGTAAATATAGCTAACTAGCTGCGTCCTGTGATTTCACCCGCGTAAGTCCCGATCCCGCGGGAATATCGGTATAAAAATTGCCTATGTGTTATTCTAGGTCTCCAGCTATCTATATTCCAAGTTTCATCGTAATCGGTTAAGTAGTTTTTGCGTGAAGGAGTAACAAAGTCACATACAGACATACAAACTTTCGCGTTTATAATATTAGTAGGATAGGAAGTAAGATAAGTATTCGTAATGACGGTTTGCACAACTAATGTACAAAAATAAATAAATTACTCAGATAAGTCAAGTTTAGGTTGGATAGATAGGTTATTCTAACCGTCTTCTAACCTATCCGTTCCTAAGCAGGACTATTAATAATCCCGTATTAAGGTCGTGCTATTAACAGAAAGAAAGATAGCATGGTCTAGCTAGTACGATATAACCAGTCAAAAGTATTTTTGACCGAAGTTTTAGTGAATTTACCCCTGCGGCCTCATTGGCAACTGATATTCACAACCAGTTGCCAATACTTACAGGTTACGCTAGGTCTATCATTTTTACCTCGAATGTTGCTTTTAGTTTGGGTATCTATATACAGGATGTCCGGAGACCAGTGGATATCCCTGAACGGGCGGCTGGCGAGGAAGGGTTGGCCGCCCAGAATACGTTTTTTTTCTCTATCTCAAACGGTTCGAGCTGTACGTCACTTTTTAGTAAAAATTGAAAAATGTCTACTTTTTTGCACATTTCGGGGCATCACGTCCACAGATTAAGCGATAGCATTGTTTTTTTTTCGCCATGTGTTCACTAATATTGATGTTTGAAAATCACCTTAATTTTTTTTTAATACTATAGTTAGTAACTTACAGGATGTCCCCAAAGATAGATTTAGTTTTATAAACTTTACTTTCTGCTAAGTTTGAGCATCCGTGGTGTAAAAAAAATGTATGAAACCTGTCTGGCCGACTACTGAAAAAAATTGCCTATTTCATAAGGATTCTAAAACAGTATTATACTAATAACTTTTTGTCATAAGTTACTAAGCTAGTGCTATGAATGCATCGAACACAGGACAGCCGTCATTTTGAAGTCACATTCTTCGCCGGATCGCCAATGGCACCTCTTCGAGTAATCTCGGGAGTTCGTTTTGGAGAAAGTGTAAATTGTTGGCCCTGTTTAGGTTGCCTTGCTATTCGAAAGGGACAGTAATTTGGCCATTTAAAATAATGGTCCAATAGTTAATTTTAAATTGGTACTGTGATCGGTCTTCCCTGGCTAATCTTGGGTTGGTTAGCTGCCAGCTGTGCAAATTGTACAAGTTTAGGTAGCCATCTCTTTTGCACGTTGACTCATCGCACATTATGCCGTGCGAGTGAAAAACGATTTAAATGAAAGTTATCCAAGAAGATGGATTGGCCAATTAGGTCCAATATTGTGGCCTCCACGTTCGCCTGATCTGAATCCACTTGATTTTTTTTACTGGGGGTGTTTAAAAGAACAAGTATACAAAAAAAACATAACCACAATTGAAGACCTGCGTCTACGCGTCCACGAAGCGGCACAACAAATAGGAGAAAAAAATTATAATCGTGTCCTTAAGAGATCGTTTATAAAAAGGTTAAGGGCCTGTGTAAGGGCAAGAGGAGGACAATTTGAGCATTTGCTGTAACATTATGACATATTAAATCTTAATAAGTGTCCTTTTTTGTACAATACTTGTTTCAACTTTTTCATGTAAGATAGTACCTTCGATGCATTCATAGCACTAGCTTAGTAACTTATGACAAAAAGTTATTAGTATAATACTGTTTTAGAATCCTTATGAAATAGGCATTTTTTTTCAATAGTCGGCTAGACAGGTTTCATACATTTGTTTTACACCACAGATGCTCAAACTTAGCAGAAAGTAAAGTTTATAAAACTAAATCTATCTTTGGGGACATCCTGTAAGTTACTAACTATAGTATTAAAAAAAAAATTAAGGTGATTTTCAAACATCAATATTAGTGAACACATGGCGAAAAAAAAACAATGCTATCGCTTAATCTGTGGACGTGATGCCCCGAAATGTGCAAAAAAGTAGACATTATTCAATTTTTACTAAAAAGTGACGTACAGCTCGAACCGTTTGAGATAGAAAAAAAGAAAACGTATTCTGGGCGGCCAACCCTGCCCCGCCAGCCGCCCGTTCAGGGATATCCACTGGTCTCCGGACACCCTGTATATCTATCTATCTATATGTAAGTATCTATATAGTTATTTATTTTTAGGAGTCAGATTTATATTCTGAACAACACGTAGTGCGACAACAAGACACATATCAAAACTAAACTAAGGAAAAGAATATCCATAGCTCCAGTGGTGGAGCCTCGTTGGATCCACCAACGAGGCTCCTAGTGGCTATTTATCAATGCCTAGAAAAAATGGGTTTAATTTCAATCCAACATCGCAAAAATAGAAGAAAAATTTTGTTTTATTTTAGGTTATCTGTCGGAATTGACCATTATATCTACACTAATATTATACCTAAAGATGAAAACTTTGTATATGTGTGTGTGTGTGTGTTTATGATGAATAAAAACTACTGTGCCGATTTCAATAATTCTTTCACCATTAGAAAGCTACATTTACCCTAAGTACCTAACATAGGATAATTTTGATCGCGATATTCCCTTGGAATCGGGACTTACGGGGACGCAGATAGTTATTATATAATGTGGTTATCCACATAAATGTTTTCTTTCTTTCTTTTCCTTTCTTTATTATAAAACAACAATCTGCTTCAACATTGACCCTCCACTAAGCAAGGAGTTTTATGAACACGCCAGGTGAACATGAACAAGCATATAGGGTGCGAATTCGTCCTTACAAGGGGTTAATTAACGTCTCCCGAGCGGATATTAGGTACAGGTTAGCAAAACAGACTTATTTGTACCATATTTGTTCGTTGGACCGACACGGGCACTCTAATTGCGAAATCCGGACCTTTGTCCGAGTGACTTTGTGCAGTTCAGGCATGAGATTGCGGCTGTGCGGTTTGACAAATGTAACGCTCGTATTTAGTAGAAATATTCCACACGTATAGGTTTGATGAAAAAAATTTTTTAGTTCCAGTTCTAAGTATGGGGAACCCAAAAATTTATTGTTTTTTTTTTCTATTTTTGTGTGAAATTCTTAATGCGGTTCACCGAATACATCTACTTACCAAGTTTGAACAGTATAATAGCTCTTAAAGTTTTGGTAAAAAGTGGCTGTGACATACGGACGGACGGACGGACAGACAGACATGACGAATCTATAAGGATTCCGTTTTTTGCCATTTGGTTACGGAACTCTAAAAACGGTATTTAAAATTAAAGACATTTTTCGGTTTTAATCATGAGGTGTTTATTACTTTTCGCATTGTTTCAACGCTCAACGTTTCGAGATCCCAGGACAGGACCCTTCTTCAGGATTGACTGAATGTCTTTAATTTTAATGGAACATCGTGAAAACAGAAGAAAAATCTATTTCTATTTTATTAGAATTTTTTTAACTAATCTGCCGGTCACTGTACCATATGTTAGTTCAAAGTCCCAGAACTGAAGATATTCGCTTAGATGTCGAGAAAATCGAGACCAGCTGAGCTTTATCATGATGTTTGATTTGTTAAGAGGAGTATATACGCCAACGACCTTGAAACTGAAAATCCCTGTCGGGCTCATCGAAAATTGTTGATTATTTCATGACGGAAGGTCGTAGAACTTTTTTTTGGGCACAGATTGTAGGTGACATTATTTCCTACATTTTGGTGTAGTTTTAAGACAAGAACCTCCTATTGGTGCAAAGCCTATCCAAATTTTAGACAAAAAATGTCTGATTTGGCTAAAATGTCGATAGGCTTCAATACGTTTAGACATATTTGTATGGAAACTGCACTAAAATATCGGAAACAATGTCGCCTACAATCTGTACACAAAAAAAAGTTCTACGACATTCCGTCATGAAATAATCAATAATTTTCGATGCGCCCGACATGGATTTTCAGTTTTTCAGAATAGGGCCCTTAAATTCGTCTCCGACCAGATTAAAAGTTAACAAGTTTTTTTACATGTTAGATGGCGATACAAAGTGCGCTGGGTCATCGTTTTGTTAGCGAGTGCCGATTCACTGCGTAGGTATTAGAATAACACATCTGTTCGGCAAAATTCTGATCGTTTATATTTATAAGAAGATTCATTGTGTACTTTTAATTATTACGAGCTTGAGGTGTGGAGCTTTCGTTATCCCAAAAAGTAAAAAGAAAACTGAACTCGAACATTGAATGTAAGTAAACCCTACCGGTAGTGCCATCTAGTGGAAGATGTTAGGACTATTACAATCAGTGTGCTTTTGAAAAGCTCCGAATAAGTTAACTTCAGATACACACGCTATGTGGCGACTTTTCACTAAAATGCAACTAAATTGTTAGGTATGCTAGAAAAGCAGACTCCGATTTGATAACGATCGTGTTTTGTTTCTATTTCCATCTGGACGTTATGACGACACAATGGATATTTTGACACTGTGGATGTTATTATAAATGGATGTAAAGATAGATATGGGTATTTTGATGCTGTTGACATTTTGATACAGTGGACAGTGGAGTGATTAAACTGAATGATACTAGGGACTTTTACTTCCCAAGTAGCGTTGTTAATTGTTAAGTTACTTATCAACACTTAAATATGATAAACGAAGCCATTCTTACTCCTAAAGGTAACGCCTCAAAGAATATTTACGGAAACGCTTGGAGATTAATTAACTACTTTGATAGTTACTATCAGCTGAAGAAACTCCTGATTAGACTTCAACGCCTTTGGAAATAGTTACAATAAAATTTTGGAGTTTGTCGTGTATTATTTTTATATATTGTTTTAAGAATATCTTTAATTTGTATCTAAAAAATTCTACTATCTCATAAATTTTGTCTCTACAATTCTTGAACAAGGCGCATATCAATAACTTAGAGAATTATAGCATACCTAGCTGTATATTAGCTCTTAAGTACCTGATATGCAAAAGAAAAATAAATAAACAATTTTCTACTTTGAGTCATTTCCGTGCGCGTAATTATCAAATTGTTCATCAAGTTTAATTAGCATTCGTTTGAACCCCACAAACTAAGCGAGTACAGTCACCGCATAAGCCTCTACCACCCCATTCACTTCACGGAACAAATTATACCCATACATCACTATAATTAATTTTTTAAACACAAAACTGCTTTATTTAAATACGCGGACACGCAATTATTTTGACATTGGCAGTGGCTTGAGTAGACAGCGCATGCGTGAGCTTTACGCGACGAGTTTAAATTTAGAATCGCCGTCGTCGTCGGAATTTTACTGTCCTCGTTCCTTGCGACAGCAAAGTGAATTTAGTGAAATCAAAAGGTTTATTTAATTGTGATATTGATGATTGTAAATATCCTGAAAGACAGTGATATATTTTGTTTATAAAGTTGGTAGTCTAAGGACTGCGATGTGCGATGAACGAGTGACAGTGAAGTGAAATCAGTGAATCAAATCAGCAACACGCTACTCGTAAATTTCTCGTTTGCAGAATACGCTGAACATGTTGTCAAATACTTTTTTGTTTTTTTTGTTGCTGTTGTTAGAGCAAGGTAAATTTTAATTCAATATATTAAATTGGAGTATTATGGAACTGCAAATAGATGCCTAATATTAATTTTGTTATGATGTTAAGTTACCGATCTTCATATCTATGAAAAGGTTTGTCCTGAGTCCTGACTGACTAATTGATCAACGCACAGCCCAAACCGCTGATAGTAGATAGAGGGTTGAAACTTGGAGAGGCATCTAATAAGAAAGGATGTTTTTAATTCCCACGGGATTTAGACTTACGCGTATGAAACAGGACAGTATAAGTAATCGTCAATTAAAGCAGTATTTTTCAATAATAATCCGGTCATTCCCTCTTAAGGGAGAAAACATTTACAGACAATAAAATAGTTTAAACTACATAATGATTATCACACGTTTTAGAGTGTGTAAGGAGCGTGAGATTGGTAGAACTACGAGTACCGGCGCACGAGCGCGAGGGCGGCTCGGCGCTGCTCGGCTGTCAGTACGACATGGAGGGGGAAGCGCTTTACTCCATCAAGTGGTACAAGGACGGCCATGAGTTCTACCGATACGTACCCAAGAACCAGCTACAGATGATTGCCTTTAAACGACCCGGTGTTCATGTTGATGTAAGTTTTACGAATGGGTTTTGTTTTTGTTAGCCGATAAATTGTCTCACTGGGCAAGAGCATCTTCTTAAAGACGTTAGGCAGTCCACTACGGGAGCCTTCTATACGGATTGGCGAATGTCCCCTGCCTTTGAACCGTAGTGAGTCCTATAGAATATGGGATTCCTCACGATGCGATGTTTTCATGAATATGCGCTACTAACGAATCTCTAATACCTACCAATGTTTAATTTTGAAACAGAATACCTATATGTTTTAGGTGTTGTTTTCAAAAAATAGAATACGTTTTATTCAATTACACGAAAGTCAAAGTTTAAACCAACTTTGATCAGCAAATTAGGTAGGTAGGTACCTACCTACATGTATAGTGTAAACCGAATTTCATCAAAGTTCGTAAAAACCAGAGTAGTGTAAGGAAAGGTGACAAAAATATAAGTGCCAGTTATAGGTGTACTTTTAAAACATAACACTTCCCTTGCAGTCGGGTAAAACTAATGATAAGTATAGGCCTCGCTGCGAGTGAACTTTTGAAGATGTATTTTTCCTTGAAAATATTTCTATAAGTAGGCAAGTTAATAAATAATTATAGGATATGTTTAGGTATTTATAGAAATCTTAATATAACTTGAACTTGTTCGTTCCTGGCTGCTTAAATATTAACAGATCAGAAAAGTTTACGTGTAACTTTCTATCCTGAAATACACAAACAGAAAAATTACTGTGTTTTTTATGACCTTTTTTAAAAGGTTATATATCTGTAATATGTAATATACGTACATTATTGTAGTAAACTCTCACTGCCCTTCCCTTAATCTCAATAAAAAGTCAAATAAATACATAAAATCAATCGTTATCGTCCTCATTCAATCTTAAATCGGTACCTACCATAAAATTAATTCACCCCAAATCATTTCTCTGTCCCCTTACTTACTTTCGACGTGTCTTATCTCAATTCCCTTTCTGTAAACGTTCCCCTTCTTTTATCTGATTCTAATATCTATTACTCTACATGGTCAATAAAACTCAAAGTTAAATAATATTCCTTGAAGTTTTGCAATCGTATGTAATACTCTAATCATCATCATCTTTAAATTTCTATGCCGTTATGTTGGTAGTAGTACGTAGTCGACTGTAGCCTTCCTGGACAAAGACATTAGAGCAAATATGTTCATGCCATAAAACCTATATCTCACAAGCCCTAACGTTTTGTTTTTTTTTTTCATTTTCTTATTGGAATAGAAATAAAATTCACATAAATTAGAAAAGAAAATGGCTGATATATGACTTATTAACATATTTTCTTTAATGTCTTTATCCAGGCAGGAAACAGTCGACTACGTTTGTAAAGTTTGAATCTCCCTGAATTGAAGGTATAAGATATAGCACATTCAAGGCATTTTAAGAGGAGTTTATACGCCAACGACCTTGAAACTGAAAATCCCTGTCGGGCTCATCGAAAATTGTTGATTATTTCATGACGGAATGTCGTAGAACTTTTTTTTGTGCACAGATTGTAGGTGACATTGTTTCCTACATTTTGGGGTAGTTTGAAGACAAGAACCTCCTATTGGTGCAAAGTCTATCCAAATTTTAGACAAAAAATGTCTGATTTGGCTAAAATGTCGATAGGCTTCAATATGTTTCGACATATTTGTATGGAAACTGCACTAAAATATCGGAAACAATGTCGCCTACAATCTGTACAGAAAAAAAAGTTCTACAACATTCCGTCATGAAATAATCAACAATTTTCGATGCGCCCGACATGGATTTTCAGTTTTTCAGAAAAGGGGCCCTTAAGGCAGCACTTATTTGTTTTTCTACCAACAAAATGGCATAGGAATTCAAAATTGAGATGCACTATGATAACATTTTCCAGTAGGTAACACAATTTCTCATTAGTTTCTGACGTCATGATTCACAATAGAATCGGGTCATTTCATAGCAACGTCGCGGCAGATAAAAATATTTGTTCGCAAGAAATGACACCACATGGCATATTATAAAATTATAAACAACTCTCATCTATTTCCGACTCGTAGCTTTGAAGAGATTAAGAGCCCTTCCAGATGTAATGCAGAAACTCATTTGTGATTTATAATAATTAATTTATACAATGTTTATGTTATGGTTATGGAGATGTGAACGGTTTGAGTTTTGTTTTTCAGACCTAGTTTTCTTTATGATGAATCATTACAACGGAATTTGACTTTTTCACGAAAATATATTACAAAATCAACATGTTTGATATCTATTTATAGGTACCTAAAGTTTCAAATTGTACATGGATGTCATTGTTTTAAGTGGGTACTTTCCCAAGAGGGATGTAACCGAGAACTTCGCTCGGATGAGAAGATAACACTATCGACACTAACGATCATTTCATATCATTTTTGATGATTTATACATATACAGCTGCGCTATATAGAACCTACCTATAACCTTTTGACGACCTCAGTAGCGCGTCGTGCGAAAGCGCGACTGCAATGCAGAAGGTTGCGGGTTCGATTCCCGCCGGGTGCAAGTATTTATGCTTAAAAATAAATATTTTTGTCTAGTCTGGGTGTCCCTCTAATATGTATGTATTTACAAAAGAAAAATAAATATAAGTATTATATCCGTTGTCTAGTCACCGTAACACAAGCTTAGTCGCTTACCACGGGGCTAGATGGCGCTGTGTGTTGTTTAGAGAATTTATTTATTTATTTATTTATCTATGCCGTTTATGACGCTGCTGTACTGTCCCGGACATCGTTAGGTGGAATGGTTTTCCAGCACCTATACCACTCTCGTAGCCTAGTCAGCCATGCCCAAGCAAACCCAGTTCTCTAATAGTTAAGCATATATGTTATAGCGTCCCCAGCTATGACCAGCAAGGGTGTAAAGACAGGGGTCCGCTGTACCGTCAGGCCACCCCGAGGGGCAACCGTCAGGGATCAGTTATAGACTGATCGTGTCCCCAAATGCTAGATTCGGTTCTCTAAAAGAGCGCTACCTCGTGCCCAAAACGGCACTACCAGTAGCCATGCCCAGTGGCAGGAACGGATCATAGTGAAGAAAAAAATCGTGAGGAAACCCACGACTTAGTTAGTTCCAGACGTTTTCAGTCATGGCTACAGTAGAATTTGTTACTGGTTTAGTTTTAGGCACTTGCTTTTCACAAGTTCTGAACTTTCAATATAAATATTTGTGATAGAACTTGGTTTGTCGATTTGTTGTTATACCTACATAGGTAAACTGATTAAATTTTGTTTTGTTATTGTAAATATTGTTTTCGAACAATATAGGTACTCGACCGGATATTAGGTACAATGTGTAGGTCTCTAATCGGTGGATAGAACTTGATGGAAACATTGACGATTTTATCTGAGACATAACATTAATATACAGATCTAAGTATAGTACCTAATATTTTTAGCTGATATCCGTGAAAAAAAACCGGTCAAATGCGAAGCGGACTCTCGCATGAACGATTCCGTACCACTATCAAAATTGGGAACGAAACTCTGAAATGAACACTGGACAAACCAATCAACGAACGTTAAAATTTATTTTACCACTGGCGCCAGTCTATCACACCCTCCTAAAACCCCTATATTAACTAGTAGTAATCATTTTCATTGGTTTTAGATGAGAAAATCGTCCAGTACAGTGGTAGCACTAGAGAACCTAACGAACGATTCCCAGGGAGTTTACAGCTGTGAGGTGTCGGGCGAAGCGCCTAGTTTCACCACGGTTAGAAGCGAAAAGAAAATTCATATTCATCGTGAGTAAATTGGAACTTTCACTTGGATGACTGATTATTTGAGGGGTGCAGGTTCAAGTCCTATCGGGTGCATATTATTAGAAAGCATTTATTCACATAAATTGGAACTACTAAATAAAAAGAACAAGAAATAGCTAATAACCTTTTATTGGCTCATGGCCGAACGGGCAATTCTTTTTTCCCATTCGGTTCAAAACTATTTTTCGAACACCTAATCTTTTTTCCTCAACGGTTCAAAAATTTTAAAGTACAAACAGCAAGAAAATACTGAAAATTTTATTTATTAATTTGTGTGAGTCTAAGCTAGTATACAATAACTAAAAACGATTACGTAGAAATATCGAGATAAAAGCTATATTATTATACATACTGAGCTTCATCGTAATCGGTTCAGCGGTTTTAGCGTGAAAGAGCAAAAACACACACAAACTTTCACCTATTCACAGTATTATTAGATTGGTAGGATTAGTCAAGCTATTCAGAATTCGTAATAACTCCTAACTTCTAACATTTTTAAATATTTTATTCACATTTCAGTTTTACCCGAAAGCGGGCCTTTAGTATCTGGTCTTCAAGAAAAATACTTTCTCGACGAGAACGTTGTGATAAATTGCACATCATCCGGATCCAGGCCTACTGCTCACCTCAAATGGCTGGTAAACGGCGAACCAGTACCACATACCCATCTACAAGGCCCCTGGTACAGGATATCAGCTGCAAGACCAGACGCAGTTGAAACAATACTGCAACTTAAATTTATTGTGGAACCTAAGCATTTTATGGACGGAGCTATGAAACTCAAGGTAAGTTATTACATGCGCTAATTACCTTAGATTAAAACAAAAAACTAAAGATATGTTACCTAGTCACGGCAAATGAGACGATAAAACTGCGTCTAGCTGACGCACTAGCCTCGGTTGTATGTCGAACCGTTGCCGCGTGAGCACGTGCTCTCGCACTACGATTATCTTTTTGAAATCCATCAGAATGCCTTCTTGCTCATTTTACAAATGCCTGAATCATTCAGGGAAACGAAAAAAAAACGCGTAATTACTCAAAAAATAAAATGAAATAATAAAATACTTATATTAAAATCAATGTTTAAAGACAAATGTTTTTAACTACAATATTTTTTATGAAAATGCATGTAGGTGTTTCTAGCTCATTTTTACGAATACGCAATGTTAGAATATACCGTATCTACTCTTGTTTGTTTTCATCTAAGGCTAATACAGAGTTACAGAGCATTATTCTCTGCACATACAACTTGTTCTGATACAAAGGAAAACTTTTGAATTAATTCCAGTGCCAAGCAACTATAGCTCCTCTCTACCAAAGGGAAACTAAGTCTACCCACTTCTTAGCACTACCGTTTACTATGACAGAGGAACCAGCGTCTTATGAAGTTGTTGGAGACAATGGTAATTCAGGTAAGCAATTGTTACTAGGTCTATATAACTTCCTATCTTGTTACCTTTATGATATTTTTTTTGTACACAAACTCAAACTCAGAAATATGTTTATTTAATAAGATACTTATCATAATCGTCAGTCCTCCAATGAGAAAACACAAGATACCCATGGGTTTTTTTCGACGTGATCATGTGATTCACTTTTTCACATATTTACAAGATAGTTATCCGTTTGACCACTGACCACCGGTCTACGTATCGGAACGCGGGCGAGTCTGCTTGGCGGTACAACTTAGACTAGTGGTAGCCACAGCCGAAGCCTCCCACCAAGAAATTAAAAAATATTTTTATATTTTTCAGATATCGCTACGAGTTCCAGCATTAAAAATTTCTCGACTTCACTTTTTCTGTTAGCAATTCTCATATTAGTTTTTAAATAAGCTAACGGTTGAGTTGTCCAAACTTTTGTTAGAGAACAAATAACGCTTTGTGTAGTAATTATCTTCGGTTAATATATCAACGACATTTTGTCGCCAAATCGTGGCCAATGTAGCTCGAAGCTAATTAGCCATGGTAGTTGTTCGGAGAACTCAGATATTGATTCTGTTTAGAGAAAAGTTTAGAAATACAAGTGGGATTTGCCTATTGTGAGTTTTAATTCTTATGAACAGCCTATGTATACGCATTTCATTTTAATATTTTTTAATTAAGGCAAGAAACTTTGGTGAAATTAGTATTATGTAATTTATCTAAGCATTTACTTCCATATTTTTATATGAGGTTTACTAAATACCTTCTTTGTAAATTGTACACAAGTGCGTGTATTAATAGACTATAGACTTTATTAGTGTGATTTTATGTAATTTATTGAAAACTTTACTGCAAGTAAATACATGTTACTGTAAGCAATTGAAAAATATGCAATAAAATCTGTTATTAATCTCAAAACTTTATTTACAATCCATTGACTTAAACCAGTCAGGTAGGTATACATTTATTTATAAGTTTCTAATAAGCCAAGTTCATTGTATATTTCATTGACATCAATATCCTGATCCACGTGGACCGTCAGGGCCCCCACTAGGATATCCTTCTTCTTCGCCATTTCTGCCTCCTCCAGATTGAGATCCATTTGAATTACCTCTACCACCCTGAGAGCCTCTGCCTCGAGGTCCCCCTCTAGGATACCCTGAAGACCCTTGTTGGGAACCTTGATTCCCGTTGCCTAAAGTTTCTAATCCATTGTTATCTGATCCTTGAAATCCTGATCCGTTTTGTCCTGGACGTCCACTTGGATAACCTTGAGAACTTTGACTGCCTCTGCTTCCAGGATAACCTTGACCGTTTTGACCTCTAGTAGGGTAACCTTGGTTTTCTTGATTTTGATCACCCTGATCTCCAGGGTAGCCTCGACTACCCTGACTACTGGGATCACTTCGTCCACCCTGACCTCCGAAACCTTGGCTACCTTGACCTCTTGGGAAACCTTGACCGCTCTGACTTCCAGGGAAACCTTGACCACTGGCAGGACCACCTCTGGGATAACCTTCACCTTGACCCTGGGACCCATTTTCTTCGAAACCTCTCTCTTGTTGGTAGCGATCAGGCTGCCCTGATGAACCTGGATATCCGCTGTCACTTCCAAGGCCGCCGTTGAAGCCGTTTTCACCTGGCCGGCCTTGAGAATAACCTTGGTTTCTACCTTGGTTACCACTACCTGAAACGTTTCAAAAAATGTTTGTTTATCCATGGTTTATCCTAGTTCGATTCAAATAGCTAGCATTTAAATTATTTTTACTTACCAGCACCAAAGGAACCGGCACTGCCCCTCGCACTTCCTGCAAAAGACAAATTATCATTAATTTATATAATTTCATGCTCACGCGTAAGTTGTCATAAAAAAGGTAGTACGAAGTAGCAAGTAAAATATATCCACTTCTCTATTTTATTAAAACCACAACGTGCAATCAAATCTAAGCAGCAGATGGTGCATCTCCAATATAAAACAAACCCTCGTATCTGATCTGAGGCTTGTATCCCTGCAGTCCTGCCTCGTACTCGACAACCTGCTTCCTACCATCAGGTAAGAGTACGTTATATTCCCCAGTGGCCAGGTCGCCATCACGTTGTTCTGAATGACCAAATTTAGTACCTGTCTGCTCGTCGTCCACGTCATAGCTAAACTCGTATTTAGCTGGTTCCTAAAAAACAGAGAAAAAATTAATAAAAATATTTGATTAAAAATGAGTCATCTGGTTAATTTGGCGATAAAATTATGCTTACATCGTTTTCTTCTCCATCAAATCCTTGACCACCTTGTCCCCTACCACCAAAACGGTTATCGCCACTACCTCCTTCACCGGGTACACCGTACGATGAAGACGGCGAATTTCCAGATCTTCCACCACCGAATCCACCCTGACCTCCAGAATTTGGAGTTGAATAAGACGCATCAGGAGATCCTTGACCCCCAAAACCCCCACTTGAGCCTCTACCCCCTGACGACTGGACACCAGTGACAGGGGGGCCATAAGAACTTTCAGGCTGTTGAGACCCAGAACCTGAACTGAACCCATTCCTTGCTCCAGACGAATCTCTATTTGGTGGACCATATGACGATTCCAATCCATTTCCACCGTTTCCAACATTTCTACCGTTTCCAAATGACGATGAACCCGGAGATCTTGACGATCCTGATCCACCTTGACCCTGAGAAGAACCACTATTGGGTGGACCATATGACGACTGCAACCCATTTCCACCGGTCCCAACATTTCTTCCATTTCCACCATTTCCACCGTTCCCACCATTTCTACCATTCCCACCATTTCCACCGTTCCCACCATTTCTACCATTCCCACCATTTCCACCGTTCCCACCATTTCTACCGTTTCCAAAAGACGATTGACTCGGAGATCTTGAAGATCCAGATCCACCTTGATTTGGTGGACCGTATTGGGAATTTGGTACATTACCACTGTTGCCACGCCCTTGTGAAGATTCAAAGCCTGGTTGAGGATTTCTCGACTGACCGAAATCAGACGAAGGTGGCCCGTATTCCGTATTTAAAGAATTTGGTCGACCTGATTGTCCAGGGGGTAAATATTCATCAGATAGAGCATTAACTTGAGTTTGAGGGTTTCCTCCTTGACGATTAGATCCTCCAGATAGACCACCGTCTCCTGGTGGACCATATTCAGAGGAAGGTCGTCCGCTGCTTCCAGAGGGAGGTAGATAGCTGTTCACAGGCGGTTCAGATTTAGCAGTTGATGCTATTAGAACTATTACCCATAAGCTATGCTGAAATTTATCCAAAAACATAAATTAGGTATATTATTTAAAAAAAATTATGAACATGAATAAAAGATTGCAATTCGACGGCGACTTACCAAAAACATTTTGAGTATATTTTCATTCAGTCTAAATTCGTTTATAATTCAATGTTTTTTAATTTCGGGAATAATATTTTGAACTAAAGTGTTCTATTATTAAGGATTCGCTTTTGAATACATTAAACTAGAAATAGTACGTGTTTATATAGTAACGTAAGTGAGGTGGTGAACGTGATATCAATAGTGGAGCAAGATGGCTCACGAGTGTCGTGTCTTGAGATACACGAACCCTAACTATGAGGACCATTGTAGGTACCTACATAGAATTATTGTAGATATCATGAATATGTTTTTTTATTGATAAGAGAGCTTTTGCCCGCTGTACAAGTATATTGATATTTGTGACCCAAACTATAGGGGCCATATTGGGTACGAAGAATTGTAGATATCACGAAGACAATTTTCTTTTTAATGGCTTTTCCTGTTTCTTTAGGTGAACTTCGACACGATACTTACTTCGAAAACGTATTATAAATCGACAAGACATTGTTTCTACATAATTCGACGAGATTTAGTTCGACAAAGCATACTTCGACAACACGCACTATAAAGAATTAATCAATTAGTCAAGGTGAAGAAATGATAGTGAGAAAATAATGAGATAGTAAGTTTTGGGAAAATACTATCATGTTGTTTTGGTTCCATCCAAGGGCAAGGATAGACAGACAGGCGGCCGACCATTAAAATATTGTCCAATCAATTTGCGGTAGGTAGGTATAATCAATGAAGACGCTGAAATTTAGAGAGTGTATTCTCTGTTATAATGTACCGTATCCAATACGGAGGGGTTATGAAATGACCTTCCTTCAGATAAGTCTGTGAAACCCAGCTAGTTTCAAATAAACAGTAAACAACAAACTTGAAAGCGTTTCAAGGAATTTAATAAAATATGCAATAATAATTACGGAATGGTTCCAGAGACCGTGATGTGACGAGGGCGAAGTGATCTGTGTCATCGTTAGTTAAGAGTCGTGCGAACGTGTGATTTGGATGGCGCAACAGAGGCCCCATGCACACGGACCTACTGCCAAATCGGAAATATGTAAAGGATATATGTAGATTACTAGCTGACCCGGCAAACGTTGTTTTGCCTTATAAATTATAGATAGTAGCCGATTCTCAGACCTACTGAATACGTATACAAAATCTCATAAAAATCGGTCAATCCGTTTCGGAGGAGTACGGTAACTAACACTGTGACATGGAAATTTTATATATTAGATTAATCTTTTTAAATTCACACTAATCTTTGTATTTACAGATTAATAAAATTCGTACGTAACTCAGCGGTGTCTGTTTTTGGAAGATATACATTTATAAATATCTATTAACGCAATAGAACCTATTTTTTTGATTGTCTGTCCCTTTGTGCCCGCTGATCTCAGAAACGGCCTATATCGTGCTGAATATAATAAAAGCTACGCGATCAAAACTGGTTAATTAACTTAATTTTAAGTGAGGGATAGCTCAGAAAATAGTAGATCCTTACCTACTGACAGTTGTAATAAAATTATTAAATGTAGATATTAATCTTTATAAAATTAACAACAGTTCTCCACAATACGCGTATTGTTCTCATCCCAGTAAGGCCTTGCTCTTACTGGTAGCGTTAAATGAACCATCCTGTACCTATATTAATGTACCTAAATACAAATACATTAAAGGAAACAAGTCTAGTTCAGAGTAGGCCGCTCCTTCGAGTATTTTCTGTGGTAGGACCAACAATAAGTTTTGCGAAGTGATACCAATTATATTACGAACGAATAATGACTGGTTGTTCGACAGTTCAAAGATTTTGTCCTTTATACACACGAGTACGGGTACAATAGGTATCTACTTACTAGAGATGGGCCGACTAGTCGGGAAAGCCGACTAGTCGGCAGTTTAACCGACTAGTCGGCAGGTGCCGACTAGTCGGCAAATTATGCCGACTAGTCGTCAACTACCAATTATGCAATAAAACCAATATTTATTTAATTAGTAGTACAGTTTAGAAGGTGCGTAGTCAGAAAAACGTAAACAAAACACGTCATATCTTACATATATCATCTAAACATCTAAAATGTCATAACTATGCCTCAGCTCCATTTTTTTCCAACTTTTATATTTGTTTGAACCATTTTTTGGAAGTTTCACTATAGCTTTCGAAGTGCAAATTTATCCAAAAATACCAACAATCGTCGAGTGATCATGATTAACCCAAATATCTCGGAACTCTAATGATCTGCATTGCCGACTAGTCGGCAGTTTTGGAACCGACTAGTCGGCTAGTCTGCTAGTCGGCAGAACCCCTAGTCGGCCCATCTCTACTACTTACATACAGAAATACTACTTAGATACCTACTGCCTTTGGTCTTATGACATCTTCTTCAAAACAACGATCCTATTTACAATAGTAAAATTATTGTGTCTTTCTATAGTATAGTAAAAGAGATACTTACGTATAGAATTTAATTTGGTAGGTAAGTATTTGTTCAGGCAAAAACTTTTACGATATTTACTATGTATGTAGTAGCTATGTCCCGCATGTTTGTAGTATATCCCGATCCCTTGAGAATATTGAGATAAAAATGTGTTAATATAGGTCTCCCTCCAGTTACCTAGATAGTTTCATCGCAATCGGTTTAATAGTTTTTGCTTGAAGGAGTAGCGCACATTTTTATACCCAAACTTCGACCTTAAACCTTAATAGAATGTTAGATAAGTAGCTACAGTCGTCTTTTTTGACATATACCTACCTAATCAAGGCCACTTCACACTTAAATGGATTCATTAAGAGGATAGTCTCCATTCTCTTTCTCCATACAAACGTAGTTTAAATTTTCCTCCCTGGACAAAGACATTAGAGCAAATATGTTTATGATATAAAACTTATATCTGTCATGCATGAGTCATGACTATGCATTTACCTTTTTATTTTTTTCATTTTATTATTTTTTTATTATTATTTTAATTAGAAAAAAAAAAAAAGGTAGATGCATTGTCATGACTCATGACCGATATAGGTTTTATGGCATAAACATATTTGCTCTAATGTCTTTATCCAGGGAGGAAAATTTAAACTACGTTTGTATGGAGAAAGAGAATGGAGACTATCCTCTTAAGCTGGCGGAAAATCCACCACCAGGTCACACACAACTTACCGAGGTCAACCTGAAAAACCCTTAATCGGCTCAGAACTTAGTATAGTCAGACCAATGGCAGTAGTGCTCATATGACCAAACAGAGCAGATAATGTCCCACCTGCTGGTATGCCTCTCTAGTCCTGCTTCCTGTATCGCAAAGGACCTCTACGAAGCGACTGACAATGCAGTGGCTGCGGCCTTTTACTGGACTGGTTTCTGTATCTGTATAAACACCAATAGTCTAGCTAGATTATTAAATGATTCCTTATTTTGTATTATTAACTTGGCGAGTTTTGCGCCTAGCGCCTGCACCAACTGAACAAGCAGCATTGTTGAGATGGTATTCTGTCTATTTTGCAGCGAAAAATATTATGTTCTGTCGCTAAATTGTGCCAACCGACTCTACCGACCCTTTTGGTTTACAACGAGCAAATTCATTCCTAAGTAGGTAGTACATTATTATTTTTGTTTTAACTTTAAATTTGTATTGGTATGGCAAACAATACCGTAACCATAATCGTAGCACAGGAACCCGAAATCGGAACTGAAAGGACTACCCTCTTAAGAGTCGCGATATATCATCATTATCATCCATCATACATCGAGACTCGACTCGAGGACTACCCCTTGGAGTCGAAAACGCCAATTGTAAAACATAAACTATTTGATGTAAGTAGGTAGGTACTATTATTTGTAATATTTAGCAAGAATCGGATCAAAAAGGATGCGGTAGTAAGGTTTACCTCAATCGCATCAGAAGAACTCGTTCGATTTATCTTACAGTGGACCTTATTACATAATCTAAGTTGATTATCCTTGTCGAATCATTTCGATCGTCAGTTGTTCTTATTTCGATCGTTTTTGTTGCTACATCGATCATTTTGGGACGAAGTTCCTTATCACGCGTTGCGAAAGGGGGTTAGGGTTAGACGGAAAAAATTAAGACCAAAAGTTGTAACGGTTACCCTTTTTGAACGAAGTTCCTTATCGCGCGTTGCGAAAGGGGGCTATAGACGGAAAAACTTAAGACCAAAAATTGTAACGACACGTTTTTGCTATAGTTGTAAGCCGTGCAGAGTGCGCGTGCTTCTCTGACTGTCTCTCTCTCTCTCACACATAGTCTCACCTCCCAAGTTTTTTTTTTTGCTTTCATTTCGATTCAAATTGCATTATGATTTTGGGTGCTGTGCTCATTGTTGCGTATTCTACATTTTGTTCCGAAGTGGAAATAGGTCCGTAGGTAGGATTAATCATAACCACATTATAAACAAACCAAACATCATTTAATCATTATCATAGACATCGCAGAATAATAAACAATTCTCTAAATTCACATTTATCTATCACAGTAACACAGAATAGTCAAACAGATCAATTGAACGGAATCCACCGCTGCGCTGCCTGGCTAAAGTTGAGTGGCTAAACTTAGTCTATGTAACAATTCATCGACGAAACGTACTTTCGAGGTAGAGACATCGAAGTATTGAACGTTAAGGTATCGTCATTCGAACTAATGATACTCAAATTATCCTAAGGCCTTTAAATATTTACAATCTACTACTACTAAGAAACACCTAGAAACTGACCCCCTTACTTATAAACGATGACTAACTTTATATAACGTTTGTCTTTTACTGTGACACGAAGTTTCAAAGTTAAAAGACAGAGACAAACGTTACCTTCATTAGACTTAGATTAAACATCGTTTATAAGTAAGGGGCTAAATGTTTGCCAAAACAAAAATAACGGGGTAAGTATACCAAAAATCGTCTAGGAAAAAGGAACAGAAATTTTAGGCACAGATTCTCGACTCATTCGTCTAAATTCTCTAATACACCGACTTATTAATACTAATTAACAAATATACAGTATTCTCACTCGTGTCACAACAAATTTAGGCCGTAAAACTGAACTCTATCAAGGCCGAAAGTCTAGACTCTAGACCTCTAGTTTTAATTAGAAAAATATATACCTGCAATTTGGACCTCTGGAGTCTAAAGGTCCAAATTGCAGGTATCTATTTTTTTAATTATATACCTGCAATAAACGTGGATTACCTAAGGTCGAAGTAGTGAAAAACATCCTTTGTCTTTTTCCTTGACAAGAACTTTCAAAGTTACAAACAGACTAAAATAAAAATATAAACGCTACGAATTGAGAACCTCCTCCTTTTTTTGGAAGTCGGTTAAAAATACAAAAAGTGGCAAACTTACTCCGACCTTACTCCACGTTTATTAATAAAGCTACTCATGTTTTACGGGCTATTGTCACTAAACTAAAACCTACATGTGAGTTGTAATATTATGGCACGACATTTGTACGCTATTAACTTTCGCCTTCTTCCCTCGGAAGTGTTGTTCTATCTCCGCCAAGGACTTGCCCTTCGTTTCTGGGACCATGAACAGGACGAAGAAAAACGACAACGCACAGAAACACGAGTACATCCAGAATGTACCCGCTGATGTTAACACATGCTGGAAGTAAACGAATAAAAATTTAACAGAGTTTAGCATCAGAGCAATGAATACAGAAAATTAAAATTTTTCTTTCATTTTAGACTAAGGTGAATGAAAAGCTATAAATCTTGGAAATAATTTTACCGGTCTCGAAGGAATATCGGGATATAAGTAGCCTAAGTGTTATTTCAGACCTCCAGCTGTCTCAATTCCAAGTTTCATAGGAAACGGTTCAACAGTTTTCGACTTGTGGATTTTAAAAAGTCTTGGTTTTAGAATGTTTGTAATATCTAGAAGGATTCTTTCTCGTTTTATTTCGTAGATAATGGAATAAGATGAACTCGTCATCAGGATACCGTTAGTAGGTAGGTACCTAGATAAAAAATCCAAATTTATATTCCTACCTCTACCTACCCAATGGTTTAGACTAGGCGGCATTACATATTACTCAGCTAGTAAATGAAAGAGACCAGTGCCTGCTGACAGCTGAAATGTAAAAAACTGGAAGTCTCAAAGAACACTTAGGCCACTCTTTATTCTTACTATTTCTCTAGAGCATGATACGATTTGATGACAGAGAACATGGATAGCAGGTTGACGGCGCTTGCCATCGCCGAGAGCTGCGAGCGGTACTGCGCCGGGAACAGCTCGCCCAGCAGCAGGAACGACAGCCCACCGAACCCGAGCGAGAAGCCCAAAATGAATACGACCAGGCTCACCATCCAGGATCAGTTATAGACATGAGTTATACAATAAGATACTCCGGTACAAACCTCTAGAGCATGATACGATTTGATGACAGAGAACATGGATAGCAGGTTGACGGCGCTTGCCATCGCCGAGAGCCGCGAGCGGTACTGCGCCGGGAACAACTCGCCCAGCAGCAGGAACGGCAGCCCGCCGAACCCGAGCGAGAAGCCCAACATGAATACTACCAGGCTCACCATCCAAGATCAGTTATAGACATGAGTTAAACAATAAGATACTCCGGTACAAACCTCTAGAGCATGATACGATTTGATGACAGAGAACATGGATAGCAGGTTGACGGCGCTTGCCATCGCCGAGAGCTGCGAGCGGTACTGCGCCGGGAACAACTCGCCCAGCAGCAGGAACGGCAGCCCGCCGAACCCGAGCGAGAAGCCCAACATGAATACCACCAGGCTCACCATCCAAGATCAGTTATAGACATGAGTTATACAATAAGATACTCCGGTACAAACCTCTAGAGCATGATACGATTTGATGACAGAGAACATGGATAGCAGGTTGACGGCGCTTGCCATCGCCGAGAGCTGCGAGCGGTACTGCGCCGGGAACAACTCGCCCAGCAGCAGGAACGGCAGCCCGCCGAACCCGAGCGAGAAGCCCAACATGAATACCACCAGGCTCACCATCCAAGATCAGTTATAGACATGAGTTATACAATAAGATACTCCGGTACAAACCTCTAGAGCATGATACGATTTGATGACAGAGAACATGGATAGCAGGTTGACGGCGCTTGCCATCGCCGAGAGCTGCGAGCGGTACTGCGCCGGGAACAACTCGCCCAGCAGCAGGAACGGCAGCCCGCCGAACCCGAGCGAGAAGCCCAACATGAAGACCACCAGGCTCACTATTGGCAAATACCTGGAAAGAGTTTTGGCAGTTGAAGCAAAGAATCGTAATTCAGGGTTATTTTATTCTAATCAAAAACCGTGCAGGAGTAGTTTTCTGTATCAAAATGAACCAGCCTCGCCGCAAGTGAAAATTTTTGAAAGCTATTATATTTTCCTTGAAAATATTTTTTCTAAATAAAATGAACCATTTTAGTTTAACGATTTTTAGAAATTCGAATATTTTGAGGTTATGTTTCACTGAAAGGGGACTGCCGGAAGACCGGCGTTGTAGGTTTTTCGGAAGCCACAACTTATGCCGAGGCAGACCCTTGTTGGCAGCAGGCACCGGTTCCTTGGACTTTTTTTATGACTTTCTATATTATGTTGTGTTAATATGTGATGTTTTCTTTTTTATATTGCTGGGATTTCTTTTGTGTGTCTTGTTGCCAATAAATATTTTCTATTCTATTCTATTCTACTGAAAGAAAAGGCAATAAATATTAAGATTGTAGTTGTGAAACCAAATAAAAGGTTAACTAAAGGTCAATGACCTCTAACTCTAAGAAACAGCTGATTTTCAAGTAAACTTTAAACCTAAAACTACTTCGAATTTCCAAAAGTTGTTAGTTTTGATATAGAAAAAGGGTTTTGATTGGAATTCAATAACCCTGTTTATTAGAAGGCTTGTAGAAAGTTTTAGTTTGAAAATGTAGGTAACGCGTATGTGGGTACACATAGGATAAGGGATGAACAGGCATACATACTGAATTTATTTTATACAAAGGTTTGTTTTTGTTGGTCAATAAACTTCATGTCCTTAAATTTCAGGCAGGTAGACGTTATAAACTTACCCCATAATTGAATTTTGTTCAAATTCGAAATAGAAAGCGGATCCCATGGCAGCCATGGAGAGGCACATGATTGCAGCTGATATCAACAGTAGAGGTCTTCTCCCCGCCCGGTCTACTAACATCGTACTCACACCGTTGCTTAGTAACTGAACAACACCAATTATAATTGTGGCTGTCATGGCGTCTAGTGTGCTACCTGAAATATGGGAAATATTCATCATCATCCGACGGATGCTCTCAGTTGCATCCGTCTCGAGAGCCCGGGGCCCGCTATACTTCTTCAAAACTTTCCATTAAGATTTGGCTAATTTTGAGTTTTATGGGAGCGACTGCCGACTGACCTCCCAACCCTGAAGGGAAAGTCTGCGCAAGAGTCTCGTCCGTTCTTCAGAAGGTGCACCAAGCTAGCAGGTGAGGTTGGCTTGGGCCCAAAGATCTTAGTGGGCCTCATACACACCCAACAGTACACGCTATCAATTATTTTATTGTGATATTTATAGCCTTGCTTCGCCTAATCTGATGGTATATGATTCACTCTACACTTGAAGACTTTTAGAATTCAAACATTTTGTTCTGGAAAATTAGGTCCCATTTATTTTGAGGTTATGCTTGTGAGTGAGCAGGTATCTTCTAGGGGAGCGTGCCACATCTAAGACCATAATGTTATATACCCATTGATGAGGTTCTACCTAATTTGTGGTCAAACCAACTTGTCGTCTCTGGAAGTAAATCATACCTGCACTTTTGAAGATTTCAACGGTAAAGAAGATAACAGCGTCGATCCCACTGAACTGCTGGAAGAATAGTAGCGCAAACCCAATTGTCAGAGGTTTTATCACAACGGAAGAAAAAAATACTTTGCGGGAGAACAAGCTTGGAAGATTTTCTGGTTCAGGCGCTTTCCTGAAAAGAAATAAATATTCAAATCTTAGGTAGGTACCTATTATTGGTATAGACATGATTTTATAATAATACGAGTATAATACCGATCCAATATAGTCGGGACAGATCCCATTAGAACTGGCTTGATGCTCTGAAAGCATGAGCACTGGCCAAACATCGACCAGGACTGACGAGCTTGAAAACAGATTACGGAGACCTTTGCCTTACAGTGGTACACCCTAGACATAAATTATGATCATAACATAGAGTCCCCCGATGTCCCACCTTTCGGTATAAGAGGAGGCACCGCTCTGTACCCTCTAGTACCGTGAAGGGTCTTCAAGGATCAGCTTCAAGGACATAATATCGTGTCCTCAGTCTAAAGATCCTGGTTAGGACCAGGACTCCCTTTTAGGATCTAGTTAGGACCAAAACTGGGACAATTAAGGTTGCCACAGAAGTATAATGCTCTTACTCGTTGACGTCATCATCTTTGACAGTGGCAGTGGCCCGAGAAGACAGATGCAGCCACTTGATGGCCGGCGTGGGGTCGTCCCCGCGACCTTCCAACCACACCGGCGATTCTGGTAGAGGCAGCAGCACCACGAATAGTAATACTGGAAATGTCAAAGTTATTTTGAATACGGACTTTCCACAACTAGACCTCACTGGTTGGGTACTTTTTGCGTAGTGGTTTCTAATGTCAGGGCCCAGCTCTAAAGAAGAGCTGGGCTGAGTTTAAAACAGCCCAGCTCTTCTACATGTTTGTTTGCAGTGTGGATTTGCGCAGATTTGATAGGCTCAGAAACCCCTTACCATCTTGGTCACCGATTATCGTAAGTTTTATTTACTTTATAAAAATAGTCATTACTAGCTGTGCCCGCGACTTCGTCAGCGTTTTTCGGACTACCTACCCATCGCTGAGCAAAAGTCTACACTTGAACGGACGACCAGGGAAGTCTGTTGCTGAACAGAAGAGAATCATAGCAGAGTCTATTTAAGTGTAGATTTTGCACAGCGCAGCGGTAGGTAACGTGTTGCATGCTTATACGCATTACTTATAATAAGAAGTAGCCTTTATCGAAAATTCAAAAAAATCAAAACCCGACTTCGAATTAAGGACAAAACAATAAAAATAAGCTCTCCAACATACAGTGCAACTGACTTTCTGTTATGTAAGCTGAAGTTGGGTAGCTTAACTAAATGATATCTTTTTTTTACGTGGGTACTGCACCTTATGCACTGTCAGGCCACTCTCGTTGGGCTCCCTACCATAGGTTTACCCGACAACGGCGGCCTTTCCAAGCCTCATCTCTACCTCTGCCCGATAGACAATCCCTCTCCGTTTCCCCTCCCTCAGCACGGTCACGCCACCGTCTCGAGGTCCCCAAAGCCGGTGATAAAGCCCCCCCTCCCTCACCGAGTTCACCACCAGAGGCTGAGGTGATTTTTTATAGTGGTTATCTTCCATGCGGCCCCTTTCTTGCGGAAAGGACCCCCGAGCCCGCTGACGCGGGATTACGGATTAGAAGCCTGGCAAGCCCGGTTTCCCACCTCGTGCGCCTCTTAGCTTTCAGCTACTGAGTCCCCTCACAACGGCAAGGTGGACGACCATCTGGAGGGTAAAACGTAACGTCGTGTCCGGGACTCGTGACTCGAACGCGCAGCCGTCGAATCGGAAGCCATCAGTCGGCTCGGTAGGCCACCGTTCCTTAAAAAGGGAATGCGCCGGTCTGTGATTCGAACGCGGAACCCTCGAATCGGAATCCACAACTGCCATCGTGCCACGTAAACTACATGCAATCAGCATCTACTCAGTAAAACTGCCCCATTACAGCTATATTTTTTAAATCCTTTTTATTAAATTTTCGACTGCCACTAAAAATGATCAAAATTGTAACCGTAACTTTAATCACTGAAGAATTTTTGAGAAGGTGGTTTCAGGTGGTCCATCAATTTATACCTTGTTCTTAATAAGCCGATTCTATTGATGGAAGTCCAAAAATTAGTAATTTACAGCATTGCGGGATGCTATTCTGCTCATCATTCCGAAGGTTCTCATCAGATCTTCACCAACAATTTATGGGACCAACTCGGGACTCTCACTTTCCAAATAAAAAAAGAATGATCGAAATCGGACTTTATATGCCGGAGTACGGTTTGAACATATTCACATACAAACAATATGCGGGTAGAATTGAGCAGATCCTCTTTTTTTTAAAGTCGGTTAAAAACAACCATTATAAAGAATTTCCGTATGTCCGAAGGATCCGGATATATGGAGAGACAAAGGTATACGGTATTTTAGGAATTTCCTGAAAAAAAACTGGATATCCGGTTTTTTTTATTTTCGACCGGATATCCGGTTAGTCATGTATTGATTCCACACAACATACTTCTTCAATACAACATTCAAACTAACTAAGTAAAAGAAGAAAAATCACTTTATCCGGATAACCGGACAAAATATCCGGATAAAAAATAGCCTATATGTTAATCGGGATCTAAAGCTATCTGCATACCAAATTTGGTTAAAATCGGATAAGCCGTTTCTGAGATTAGCGGGCACAAAGGCACACACAAACAGACAAACAGACAAACAGACAACCAGAAAAACAGAAAAATAGGTTCTACTGCGTTCATAGATACCCATACAATTTATATTTTTTTTATATCTTCCAAAAACAGACACCGCTGAGTTACGATTTTATTATTATCGTAAGTTTTATTTACTTTATAAAAATAGTCATTATTTGATTATTGATTATAAAAAAAAATGACAATGAATTCTGTCAACTTGTCCGATGGCTTTAATAGCACAGTTTACCTATAGTAATTCGCGCGCCTCAGCGCTTACTTTAGTTTTAAAATAAGCGAAACTTACCACAAAATATGCCGGAGAAAAAGGCGAGATATCTCCAAGTGAGCCAGTTGCCAGCGACGTATGATATAACGATTCCTAGAGACATTGACAGGGTTGGGAGAGAACCCAACCGCCCTCGGATCTCAGGGTCGCAGCATTCACTTACCTGGAATAGAAGAAAAACTTTTATGTATTACCTTGTAATATTATGTAATCTGAGGCATTCCTTACTTATGTAAGTAGGTACTTAAATAAAAAGAACCTTACGACATACAAATATCACAATAGCTTGATCTTGTAGAAGTACCTAATAGTAATAAGTATAGCCCTGGGCCTCTACTTACATTCAACGAACGATAAAACGAAAGATAATATCAGAAAAAATCTGCTAAGGGTTTTGATTTTTCAACACTAGGTTTTTGTATTGTCTTCCTATACTTTAACTTTAAAAATGTACCACAGCAAAGAAGTCTCTCTCATCCGAGCGATGTTCCCGGTTGCATCCCTCTCGGGAGCCCGGAGTCCGGTAAACCCCAAATTAATTTGGGGTCGGCGCAGTAGGTAAGTCATCATTGACCATACCTTTTGCAAATAGACACATCATCAACAATAACATCGCTCTTACGGTGAAGGAAAAACATCGTGAGGAAACCAACATGTCCTAGGACTCACCACGGTCCGAAGACATTCGGTGTTTTCTATGTATCAATTATGTATGTATTTACAAAAAAAAAAGTATAATATGTAGTATATCCGTTGTCTAGTACCCATAGTACAAGCCTAGTGCTTAGTTTGGGGCTAGATTGCGCTGTGTGTATCGTCGTGCAATATATTTTATTTATTTATAGATTTGGCAATATTTTTACGGCCTTCCGCCTGCCTGACACCAACTCTCCTAGGGACCGAGCAGTTTATCCGCCACTCAGACCTCATTTCAGGGAAGAGATGAGGTAGCCCTATTCTATGCCGGGGCTACACGGCTAAGAATAGCTATGCTGTCATTCAGAATTATAATTATTATTCAATTAATCATCATGAAATATCAGTGACTGCTTTATTCACAGGCTTTATTAATCAAACGTTATTATTTGCTTATTCTTAATTAATAACACACCGGTTCAAGATACCTAATTGATTGGAATGTGGAACATTGCTAATATTTACTAGAATATGCCTTATAAGTACATACACATCATACTCAAGTTAAAATATTACGAAACGGAATGGTAATCTCCCTTAGAAGTTTAGGTACAGTAGGTATAACATAAATTTAATTCAATACCTATACATACAGCTAAACAGGGACTCTACTTTAATTCTACGAACGACAAAACGAACGATAATTCCAGAAGAAAATCTGTCATCCATCCGTCAGAAAATTTTATTTTCTGACGGTTTTGAAGGACGGATTACAGATTTTTCTTTGTTTCGTTCGTACGTTCGTAGAATTAAAGTACCCCTCCAGGGTTATTGAAAAAACAATGCATTACCTATAGTTTATATAGATTCAAATTGTAAGATTTTCCAGAATTCTATGATCTCATTCTAGGTGTTTGAGTATTGGAATAGCAGGGCCATTTTATAATTATAAAGTGGGGGTCAAGCATGGGTCAAGATAATCTTGATGTGTGGAAATGTTATCTCTGTTATAAAGTTTAATCGGTAAATGTCATTTGCCTCACTCAAACAAGTAAATAGTAATTATTAGAGATGGGCCGACTAGTCGCCGACTAGTCGGGAAAGCCGACTAGTCGGCAAATAATGCCGACTAGTCGTCAACTAACAATTGTACAATAAAATCAATATTTATTTAATTAGTAGTACAGTTTAGAAGGTGGGTAGTCAGAAAAAAGGTAAACAAAACACGTACATCATCTAAACATCTAAAATGTCATAACTATGCCTCAGCTAAATTTTTTATCCAACTTTTATTTTTATTTCAACCATTTACTGGAAGTTTCGCTACAGCTTTCGAAGTGCAAACTTATCCAAAAATACCAACAATCGCAGAGTGATCATGATTAAACCAAATATCTCGGGAATTATAATGATCTGCATTGCCGACTAGTCGGCAATTTTAGAACCGACTAGTCGGCTAGTCTGCTAGTCGGCAAAACCCCTAGTCGGCCCATCTCTAGTAATTATAATTATGTATGTTTATTCAATAGATTATATGTATACTATTTATTGGTAATGTGACTTAATAAGTAGGTAGGTACTTACCTTTCTTATAATGTTATCTTAGTGCTTTTTTATGAAAATTGCCTCTGTCAATTTTACGTTTCCATACAACAATTTGTAATGTATGATTAACTAGCTACGCCCCGCGGTTACCCCCGTAAATGCCAAACCTAGGAGGCTACCGCGGTTGCTCCGTTGACATCAACTCGATGCCGAAGCGGTAGTTTGACATCTTTGACAGCGGGGTTTTCAATTTTGACACCGCGAATCCATGGCCGTCAGCCGTCGATTTGAAGATTTTCTTTCAAAAATCTCATTTTCATTCATACAATTTGGCGTCGGAATCGGCATGAGTGATCGACGCGTCGATTTGGAATTTTCGCGGTGCGAAATTCGGCTGTCAACTGTCAAATGAATTCAATGCCGATGCCGACGGAACAACCGCGGTAGCCTCCCCGGTCCACCTTTAATTATCGAGATGAAAAGCTGCCTATGTGTTTTTCCAGGTCTTAGCTATCTACAAACCAAGTGTCAACGCATTCGGTTCAGTGCTTTCTACGTGAAAGAGTAACAAACATATTACCAACAAACTTTCCCATTTATATTAAAAGCTTTTATTTAATGTTCAATGTATGTTTGTCCGGGTGGAATCATGCAAGTTAAATTTGACCCACTTCCCGGTTAGGTACTGAATGAGCTGAAATTTTGTTATTAGTACGAGGTACAGTACGTAGGATAATAAGAAGGAATAATTTTCTCTTAACTACGCGACGTATCGTATAAAAATAATGGCTTTACTCACGTAAACCTGCGCTGTAGCGAGTACGAATCCTACGCAGCACCCCGTCATAATACGTCCGAGCAACACCAAAGGGAAGTACTTGGCAAAGCCGAGGATGAGCCAGCCAGCGAGCCAGATGGGCGCTGTTAGCTGCAACGTGCGTCGACGTCCAGCTCGCTGCATCAGCCCGCCAGACAACAAACTGCCTACGAATGCGCCTAGCGGTGGTATCGCACCTAGAATACAGAAGAAATACGCGTGTTTACTGACGGCACTTGACTTAGCTGAAAGGCACAGGCACGATATCGTCTCTTGTCTTCTTGACGGAGCGTAAAAAGCGTCATTCAATGTCGCCACTGACCTCCATGGTACAAGTCGCTGGACAGGTCATAGCACACTGAAATTTGTGCCTATTAGATCTGCACCATGTTGCGCTGTTATCGCGCATTTTCCGTCCTTGGAACTAATAACGCGTTCTTGGAACTAATAGTTCCGCGGACGGTCACCATCACTTTCAACAGAAAATGCGCGACAACTGCGCAACATGGCGTTAATCAAATCAGCACAAAGATCTAATCTCATTTTGACTGGTATACCAATTCCAGCGTACTTGTATAGTTTCATTTCAGTGAACGTCGCTCATTCAATTGGGCCCAAATTGACTATTTTTTAGGGTTTCGTAGTTAACAAGAAACCCTTATAGTTTTATCATGACTGTCTGTTTCTATTCTGTTCCACGCGAGCTGCAAGCAAGATGCAAGCTACCGATAATTGATGATATTGTTGGCGTTAGAGATGTGGTTACGCAACCAGTGAATCTTCTGAAGGACTCGTTGCATCCCGGGGTTTCACACGCTTTTAAGTACTGATCTCGTGAGAATATCGGGTTAAAAAGTAGCCTATGTATCAATCCAGATCTCTAGCTATCTGCATGCCAATTTTTATTTCAATAGGTTCAATAGTTTTTGTGTGAAGAGTAACAAACTTACCCGTATGTTTACTTTCTTACTTACACAAACTTTCACACGCAGGATAAGACATTCAACGTCATCGACCACCTACAGTACTGCATGTAGGTACCAAAGTGTTGCTTAACAAACGTTTTTAGGTGAAGCCATCAGGCATGGCTATGCTTAAAAGATGTGCTTCAATCAAGGCTCAACTAAGACATATCGTCGCGGAAAAAACTGGTTTCTGAACCATGTCGACTATTCCAATGCTCTTCAAGCATTATTGTTGGTGTAACTTAGGTATACCAATGTATTTTAAATAAAGAAAGTGATCTTATAATCCTTTTTATATAACCCTTGTTCCTTTTTTTTTCATTTTTGAGGTACGGTGCCCTAAAAATGCCTATGCTCTATAGGCTTTATTTGGGTCAATGCCAAACCAAAACACAAAAAAGGAAAAATAAGCGAAAAATATGTTGACTTTTATGTGCATTGCGACCTTTGTTTCTTTTATGTAGGACATTAGATAGGAAATAATGGTAAGGTATGATACATCTTCCCAGACACGTCTCCGGTCTCCCGATCCCGACGGCATATACGATACCTACCTACTACCTACGTATATTTTGTTAATTATGTAGGCACTTTAAACAGAAAATAAGTACTTAATCTAAAAATAAATTAAAAATGTTCTTTAAATGAGTGGTCAATTCTGTAAACACGCAACTAGGTACTACCTAACTACCTATTTTTAGCGAGAACCATATTCCGAGTAAACAAACATACTTATCCACTTACTTGCGGCATAATATTAGTTGGATTTAGTAGGTCAGCTATACTACTTAGAATTTCCAAACGTAGTCGTAGAAAAAAAAAATCGCCTAGACCTTTAGAACAACCCCTTTTCGGCTTAAATTAGCGTCCCGACACACTATATTCACCTACTCGGTGGATGACATTGTAGCGGTCGCGGGGAGTCGTTGGATGGAGGTAGCTCGCGATCGCTATTTGTGGCGTCGCACTATGGTCCAAGAAGGTCGTTTGCTGATTAAAAATCTATATCTTTTTTGTTTATGAAGATACATTTCTACAAATTGGTATACATATTGAGTGATATATATACCTTACAATTAATTAAAAATATTTTTAATTTTTAATGTATTTCTACTTATATTATTACGGTGAAAGTTCGTCAGTTGAAGCGTGTGTTTCTTACTTCTTCACGTAAAATCTATTGAACCGATTGCGATGAAACTTGGTATGTAGATAGCTGAAGACATAAACTAACACATAAGCTTATTTTTTTTTTTAAATATTCCTACAGATCCGGGATTTACGCAGGTAATACCGCGGGGCGTAGATAGTGAAAATTAATGAAATTGAAAACATGAAGAATATACGAAAATAACTTTATTGTTTGTTTCGACCTTTTATATGTTACAATTACAACATAATAAAATTAACTTAAGGCAACATTTTTTAATATTAATAATATGATATAAATCACTATAAAAGCACTTAAAACATAAATATTAATAAATGCTTACCTTAAATCTAACGAAATATTCAATCTTCTAATCTAATATATAAAATTTCCATGTCACAGTGTTAGTTACCGTACTCCTCCGAAACGGCTTGACCGATTTTTATGAAATTTTGTATACGTATTCAGTAGATCTGAGAATCGGCTACTATCTATAATTTATAAGGCAAAACAACGTTTGCCGGGTCAGCTAGTATAGGTATATATAAAATAACAATATTTTTTTTTATTTTTTTTATTGTTATTTTATTAAAGTACTTACTTATGATAAAAATACCTACACTAATATAACTTCAGGATCTGTAATAAGTGATATCGTATCTATAGACGTGAATTTTCTATTTTTAGCATATTAGGAGTGCAAGATGACCTTTTTCCAATTAACTTATCACTAAAAATGATAGTTAATCAAACTAATAAGTGCTTATCACACCACATTGTTTTCATAAAATTTCATAACTGTAAATAATAATAATATGGGTAAAAAATCTTATCTTTTATGGTTGCCAATTTTTTCCTTACTTCTTATCAAACGAAACCGAAATTTACTTAATTTAATACCTATAATTTCTATTTAATTTCATATTAAATACCTAACTACGTTTATACTTTGGTATAATATTCAATAATATAATGCTATAATTTTTCCTAACTTTTGTTCCGATTTTGAAGACATTTTTGCATGTAGCTTAAAATATCGCAAAATACCGCACCTAATTATTTCGTATATCTATTACTAAATATATAAGCTACAAATTATTTTAAAAAATAGAGGATGGGGAAGCGTGGGTAACTGCGAAAACCTTCAACGAACTTTTCATTTTGACTTTTTTCCTTGGGCTGTGTAAAGTAGTTTACACTTATGAGATACGCAAAATACATATAATATAATAACTGTATCAGCATTAATATAAACGGGGCTTTCTAAAAAGGTATGACACATGGTATATAGTACATTTTTTAATCGAGATATCATGTTTCGCTTGGAGGTCCAAGGACAACTTCCAAGCGTTGACGTAACAAGAGGATGCTTTGGCGCAGTTTTTCTATATTTTTTTAAAACAATTACCAAAAAATTCTTAGTGTTTAATAAAGTAGGATATTTTAACTTCATGTAAGTTAAATAAATTTTCATTTTCGCGACATTCTAGAAAATGAATTGTGATCAGCAACCGACCTTCTTGGACTATAGTGCGTCGTATGGGGGAGGCCTATGTTCAGCAGTAGACTGATAAAGGCTGAGATGATGATCATGATGATGACACACTATATTTAGAAGTAGGAATTACTTACCAATCCATGACTTTTGTTCGCTAGTCTGAATGATCTGAGGATCAATCCCTTCTATGGAAGGTAGGGCGGAAGCAGAATACCCTCTCACTAGTCCAATGATGAGAAACGATAGGGATGCACCAAATGTCAGCCATAACTGAAACAGAAAACTTCTATGTAATATAGGATTGACAAAATTAGAGAGATAGGGTTACCCAATCTCAAAAGGCGACTAAGGCATTTGGAGGAGACTAGCGAACCTTGAGTAATTTAGGGTATAAGCGATATATTTTACAGGAGTATATCAATTAAAAACTGAGAAATTATTTGAGGTCGGCTCAGAAGGTAAATAATTCATCACTGACTATACCTACTGCAAATCGATTTGGCAATATTTTTACGGCTGACCGCCTGACTGACAGACACCAACCCTCCTAGGTACCAAGCAGATTACACCCGCCACCGCGAGGGGAAAACGGGTTTGGCCGTGGTCCAGCCACAACCCTAAGCTTCAGTTCTTTTAAAAACCAAAAAGCATAACCGCGGGGGCAGCTAGTTAATAAAAAGAGTAGGTAAACAACCTAGGAAACATAACTTCAGAGTGGCCGAGTTTCCGGTAGTTTCGTAGTTTACAGAGATTGACAAATGGAAATAAACAACACAATGGAGTTTTAATAGGTTTGAATATAATACTCGTAGTTAGATGTTTATGATATGACTAATCTTTCAAAATGACGCTAATAAGAGTTACTTCTTCATTCAATAGTTAGGAAAATATGTTATTTTTTGCTACAAATTCGTTGTAGACCACAACTTAAATCTATAGGTGCCTACATTATATAAAATTTAAAGTCCTGACTAAATAACTGGGCTATTTATTATCAACACAGAGCCCAAATCACTGGTCTTAGAGACATGACATTTGGAGAGTGTGTTCTTGTGGTATCCAATTAGAAAGGGTTTTTGAAAAATCCGGCAGGACCTGGACTTACGTGGATGAAACCGCGGGACTATGCTAGTCGTTGCTTTACAAAGGAACGCGTAGGCAAATCGTTGTAAAAGATACTTTCTCTCTTATCATGTCTCGTGACCTGATATAAATAATTGAATTGTTTACCGTAATTTATCCCAACATAATGTACTTATGCTATCGATTGACCTATCACAACATTTTTAATTATTTTATAGAGAAGACCACAGTATAAATAATGTCTTACAAACGAGTGCTTTCTTCCCTATCAAGTGCAAGTGGTCGCACCTCTCACCTACTATAACCGATTGAGTTGACAACCGTTATCTATTATATACACGGTGCTCCAAGGAGGGGGTATTAAACCGAAAGGGGGTTGTTCTAGAGGTCTAGGCGAACAACTTTTGTTCTACCAGTTTTGGAAATTCGAAGTAAATTTTGAGTTTAAAGTTTGCATTGAAATCAGCTGTTTTTAAGAGTTTGAGGTCATTGGCCTTAAGGTGCCCTTTTATTTAGTTTGGTCGTAGAATAAAAGTTGTTCGCCTAGACCTCTAGAATAACCCCCTTTCGGCTTAATACCCCCTCGTCGAAACACTATAAAATTCAAAGTCCTGACTGATCTATATATCACCGCAAATTTCATGTCTCTAGGACATGATATTTGGAGTTTCCCACAGGATCGGGACTTACGCGGGTGAAACCGCGGGTCACAGCTAGTTTATACATATTTATAAGCCAATACGTATAGGTTACTATCTGATTGGCCTATTACAACATTTACAATAAGAACGTGCAACTCGATTGAGGTCAGCGGAAGGCGATCATCTCGACACCCAGTCACGTGAATTCGACGGTATATTTCCAGATTACTATAGGTTTACTGGATATTGATAGAATGTTTATTTTTCGTCAATAAGTTACCTTGACATCAATCCGCCTAGGTAGCTTAAAGTAGTCGATAATGTAGGTAAATAATAAGTAAATAAATAAAATAAATTTTGTGAACATCCAAAATTTCATCGTCAGCCCCATTGTAAGCTCCTAAGCTTGTGTTATGGTGACTAGATATATAGACAAAGGATATAATACTAATAAGTAGGTATTTATTTTTGTTTTGTAAATACATACATAATTATATATAGAGAGCATAGCACTGGACAGGGCACTCTAAAAATAGAGAGATAATATTTAACTTTAAGCATAAAATAATTTGTACCAAAAACGAAAGACGATCGGAAAGTAACAAAAAGACGATCGAAACGAAAACAAATGACGATATTCTGCAATAGCTAAGACCAACAGATACCTACCTATTATGTTGTTGAGATCAATGACTGAGGCTCGTTTTACTAAGTGGTCATAAAAAAGAGAAACAAAAAAAAACATTCTAAGCATTTTTTTGCAATCTCTGTTACTTTAATCTGATCTAATCACAACCTTATCTACCTATCTATTTGTCAAAGATCGCGGAGATTGAAAAGATAGGAAATCTCGTTACCTACCTATTGTGTGAAATCAATGTAGGTACGTTTACTTAGTTTTTATCATCATTTACCAAATGTTTTGTCGTGAACTGATTGAATTATTGATCTTGTTAAAGTTGATATATAAAACTTATTACTACCGCATTACCTACTCGTTCTTAACAAACTCTAGTTACAGGAAAACGTCTTAGGGTACGTTCGACCAAACCAGAATAAGCAACAACAATTTTCCGCATAAGTAATAATAAATAATAGTTTATTTCATCTAAAATATTGTCGTTTACAATGTTTGAGGTACGGACTACCTTTTAGGTACATAAAAATACCTGTGCCAGGTAGACCCGCTCTTTCTTAACTAATTATGCTTAAAATAAACTACTTATACATTATTACAAACATTAACAATCGAAAAACACTAAAACAATTTACGAAAAACCTTTTTTTTTATACATGTAGGGTAGTTTCCAAAAAGAAAACACAAACGGTTAACTAACAACTCATTACTAGTAAACAGAATAAATACAATTTAGTGAGATCAAAACCAGTTTGGCTCGGTGTGTGGTCCAAGTGATAAGCTGTATTAATGTTGTAGGTGAGTTGTTGTAATTGATTGATGATGGATGAATATTTTGTGATATATGTGTGAGTCCATCATTAGTCGTCATTTTTTCGATTAAAAGACGATTTATGCGGAGAATAATAATTTACTTACATTGCCGTGTAGCCCCGGCATAGAATAGGGTTACCCCATCTCCTCCCCTAGGGACCTACCTATCTGAGGAAGAATAGCAAACCAAGTTCTTCACTATTTGGAGAAATGTTTTTCAAAAAGTGCACCCTAAGGGACTTGAACCTGCAACCTCGACAATCAATCAATCATCCAAGTGGTGTAGGAAACACTTAAAAAAAAAACTAGAAAAAAAACAACTTCTTTCCCGCGTGGTGCCGGGTAAACTGTTAGGTCTGTTGGTGTCAGACAGGCGGTCGGCAGTACAACATTGGCATAATTATAGAGAACCGAACACTATCTTTGGGAGCACGATCTGTTTATGACTGATCCCGGACGGTGCTCTGGTGTACCTTACGGAAAAACGGACCCCGCCTGGAACGCCTTGAGGCTTTCAAGTGGGGACGCTATATCATAAGCATGGATTGATTATATTTTATTTTTAAATGTTTAAGCCTGCACTGGGCTTTCTTAGAAATATTTTCAAGGAACAATACTTCTGCAAAAACACAACGCATGATCGACGGAGCGGGATTCGAACCAACAACGCATTTTGACTCAATCCGGAAGCACTGACTTGACCAATCAGTCTAGGTACCTGCGTCGGTGACTTATACAAAATTAATTTCAATTTGTTTTTAATTATACCTAAATGATAATTTTAGTTTCTTTTGTCTACCATTCTCGCCTGAGAGAAAGGATTTTCCTAGTTAAAGCATTTGTGTAATTTAGATTTTACACATTAATTTGGAAAAAAATGTATTTATTTATTTTTATACGTCGAATCTAAGCATCCGTATAACACAACTTAGGCATGTTAAAAGATGCTGATGTTGTGCTCCCGGATTGAGTAAAGATACGTTGTTGGTTCGAATCCCGCTCTCCGTCGATCATGCGTTGTGTTTTTGCAGAAGTTTGGTTGGTTGGTTGGTTGGTTTCATGTTTGATTTGTTATGGAGGGGGTTGTCACTAACCGTCGCGCGTTGATGACAGGTGGAAAAGCACTATTATTGCCTGACCAAATGACGTCCCTTATTGGTACTTGTGACTGTAGTACAGCCTATCCAGTGTGTCCTTCCAGGTCTAAATTACCTAGTTCCTTCGTCCTTGCTGTTTGTATGCGCAGGCGCACGGTACGGTAATAGACAAATGTTTAGACATCTATTTACATTTATTAGTTAACACTAAAAGACGACAAGTATCTAACTTGCCAAATAAATTAATGTTACCTATGCTTTAATTCAATGTAAACATTACAGTTACATTGTAGTAGACTGTACGTGTATATACAGGATGTTGGATTTTATGAAGCAGCATATAACATAGAACAACAGAATATATGTTGTTCTACAAGTCTAGGCGAAAAACTTTTTGTACTAGGTACAGCTTTTAGAAAATCGAAGTAGTATCCGAAAATTTTGAGCTTAAAGTTTACTTCACAATCAGCTGTTTCTGAGTTAGAAGTATCTTTTAATTGTCTTTCTATTTAGTTTGGACTACTACAATCAAAACATAAATTGCCTTTATTTTCTAAAACAACTATTTTCAGAAAAAAATAATCTCAGCATTATTAAAAACAAAAGTTCGAATTAAAAAAAATTAATAATAATTTGTTTCACCTGGTCGTGTAGAACTACGTATATAAGCAGCTGCTTTATAGACTCCAACACCCTTTATATATACACATACGAAAGCATGTACCGCGGTTATGGGTAAACTGCTTGGTATTTGGATATGTATACAGGGTGTTTCGACGAAGGGGTGTTAAGCCGAAAGGGGGTTGTTCTAGAGGTCTAGGCGAACAGCTTTTATTCTAAGACTTTTGGAAATCCGAACTTTTTTTTTTCGAAAATTTTAAAGTTGTATCACTAAAAAAACAGCTGTTTAAAAAAAAAAGGCAATTAATGTTTAGATTGTAGTGGTCCAAACTAAATAAAAGGGCACCTTAAGGCCAATAACCTCAAACTCTAAAAACAGCTGATTTTCATGCAAACTTTAAACTCAAAATTTTCGAAAACTACTTCGAATTTCCAAAACTTGTAGAACAAAAGTTGTTCGCCTAGACCTCTAGAACAACCCCCTTTCGGCTTAATACCCCCTCCTCGGAGCACCGTGTATACTTCTTATCCCGTTATTCTCATGGGACTTCCGCGAGTGAAACCGCGGGGCACACCTAGTCTAATAGTTTCGCAAATTGGACCCTACCGTCTAACTTCAAACCGGTACTTTTCAGACATGGTCACTATTGAAATTATTGGATGTTCCCCTTCCCGAGCTGGTTACATGTTTCTGAATAAGTGCTTCCCGAAGTTTCTAGGTTTATGAATATATCTAAACACAGGACTTGTGTGACAGTCAGGCAATGGTTCACCTGTACATAACTTTTAAAATTTAAAACATTAGGATAATAACGGATCTTACAAGATTTAGAACAGGCTAATAAAATTGGTGATTACCAGTAGGTATTTAAACTAAACGGTAATTCAATCAAAGCCAGCCTCAGCATTGAGTTTACAAACACGCTCACGGCCGAATACAGAAACGCAACTCAAAATTTGAGGTCTACTTAAACAACTAAGCACCTCTCAGATTCAAAAATTCAAATACTATTTTTAAATTTAGAACTGCTCAATTATTTAAGTACGCCTCAAATTTCAAGTGGCGTTTCTGTATTCGGCTGTTAGAGGTAGAGTTGCCTATACTCGTATAAAAACACTGAAGGTAAAAAATTCGCTTAGGTACAACATTGCGTTATTTAGACAGTCACGTGTCGTTTTGACTTCAGTTTTGCAAACCGGTACTTAGACGAATATAAATGAGATAGATAATCCTTTCTGAGAATATAAGGAAAAAATACACTATATTAGGTAGGTTTAAGCACAGTTTACCTAATAGTTAGTACCAACGCTCTGTATTGAGACGTGTAATTATGTGTTTTACTAACTGCACCCCGCGGTTTCCCCTGCGGTAGTCCCTGCGGGATTTTATGTATACAAGTAGCCTAATGTTATCATGTCTTCAGCTATCTATTTAAGCTAAAAAAAAAATTGTGTCCGGTCTGGGTGTTTTCTATGTATAATATGGACCTATGTATTTACAAAAAACTAAGTTTTTAAGTAGTATATCCGTTGTCTAGTACCCATAGTACAAGCCTAGTGCTTAGTTTGGAGCTAGATTGTGCTGTGTGGAACGTCGTGCAATTTTGATTATTTATTATTATTTATCTGTAATACAAGTTTGATTGTAATCGGTTTAGCAGTTTTTACGTGGAACTGGACAGATATAGTAGGAAGTAGGATAGGAATAGGAAGTAAGATTCAAGAACAGTGGCCAGAGTTTTTAAATTTGTTTAAAAAAAAATAGGAAAAAGGAAAAAAATACGTAAATAATAGTTGATTAATTCAAATTAAACTTGTTTTATCATAGCATCATTACGAAAACAGAAAAAAAGAAGAATATATTTATTCATTTTATTCTATCAAACTCTTGCTGTGCCTCGCGATTTCACCCGCCTAAATTCTTTAGCCTTATTTTTGAATTTATAATATTATAAATTCTATAAATATATATAAATATAAATTCTACTCTAATAGTATAGATTGATGCCTTTTCGGGCAATTTAAATAGCTCGATTTTTACTGATTTTCGTTCGATGTCGAACGAAAGTGAAGAGAAAGGACGAAGGCAAGAAACTTGACAAATGGCATCTCGAGAGTCCGAGGCCAAAAAGAAAAAAAAAGGACGGACGCCCTTGCCCTGCAGTGGGGCGGTATAAGCAAAAAATAAATCATGTTACCTTTAACCTTTAATTAAACATTATTTTATAAATCATCAGCAAAAAGAAAACATAATTATCATGAAACTTTATTCATTCAACCCTTTCTTATCAGATGTCTACATCATAATTGTACTAGATTACCGGCTATTATTTTAATTATTGTGATGCAGCATCTAACATATTTTGCTTAGGTATGTCTGTGGTAGAAATAAATTAACTTATAGGTACGTGGCGGCGGTTTAGGTTGCGCGTTGATCAGTCAGTCAGTCAGAACAAAGTATTTATGGATATAATACTAAGTTAGTAATAGTTCAGTATAGTACATTAATTTAATGTTAGGTATGAAAGAAATCTAAGACAGACCAACTCTGCTCTACTTTTTTCTACATTTTAACCTACGTTTTCTACGTTTTTAGGTATTTTTCATAAATGTAATATAGCTTAGGTACACTTGTTAAAAAAATGCCGTCAGTATAATATAAATAAATAAATATTACACGACGGACGTTACACACAGCGCAATATAGCCCCAAACCACAGAATAAATAATAGTACTACGTACAGAAGCTGCACGGCTTTGATCTTGAAGAAAGCCGCCATTTTAATAGCCTACAAAATTTCCGACGCACCTGGTGCATTCGAAATCGCGCCTTACCACTGTGTTACTACTAAGCTCATAAGAGCGCAATTCCTTTGTGTTCAGAATTTACCTACGCCTCAGTTCAAGCGTCAGGGTTGTACCATAGAGTGTAGGTATCTTTTTTTTAATATATAAAATTTCCATGTCACAATGTTAGTTACCGTACTCCTCCGAAACGGCTTGACGGATTTTTACCAAATTTTATATGCGTATTCAGTAGGTCTGAGAATCGGGTACCATCTATAATTTATAAGGCAAAACGACGTTTGCCGGGTCAGCTATAATTATATAATAGTTGAGTTGTACATAAGCAAAGTAAAATAAATAACAACACAATTTTAAGAAAGTCATTTATTGTATTTACAATTGTTTAACTTTAATATAGTGTTGTATGTATTTCTTACCATCTCTAAAGTACCTATTTTAAACTTTAATGTTTGTAGGTAGGTACGTATTACGTACGTATTGTATTGTAGTGTAGGTACGCGTACGAACGAATGGAATTAAAATTTTAGGTATTCTTTAATGAGAAATTTAACAACGTACGCGCGGTTCGCTTGCGACAACCGCACTGAACTTGGATCGCCGGCACTATGGTCCAAGAAGGTCGTTTGCTGATTAAAAATCTATATCTTTTTTGTTTATGAAGATACATTTCTACAAATTGGTATACATATTGAGTGATATATATACCTTACAATTAATTAAAAATATTTTTAATTTTTAATGTATTTCTACTTATATTATTACGGTGAAAGTTCGTCAGTTGAAGCGTGTGTTTCTTACTTCTTCACGTAAAATCTATTGAACCGATTGCGATGAAACTTGGTATGTAGATAGCTGAAGACATAAACTAACACATAAGCTTATTTTTTTTTTTAAATATTCCTACAGATCCGGGATTTACGCAGGTAATACCGCGGGGCGTAGATAGTGAAAATTAATGAAATTGAAAACATGAAGAATATACGAAAATAACTTTATTGTTTGTTTCGACCTTTTATATGTTACAACATAATAAAATTAACTTAAGGCAACATTTTTTAATATTAATAATATGATATAAATCACTATAAAAGCACTTAAAACATAAATATTAATAAATGCTTACCTTAAATCTAACGAAATATTCAATCTTCTAATCTAATATATAAAATTTCCATGTCACAGTGTTAGTTACCGTACTCCTCCGAAACGGCTTGACCGATTTTTATGAAATTTTGTATACGTATTCAGTAGGTCTGAGAATCGGCTACTATCTATAATTTATAAGGCAAAACAACGTTTGCCGGGTCAGCTAGTATAGGTATATATAAAATAACAATATTTTTTTTTTATTTTTTTTATTGTTATTTTATTAAAGTACTTACTTATGATAAAAATACCTACACTAATATAACTTCAGGATCTGTAATAAGTGATATCGTATCTATAGACGTGTGAATTTTCTATTTTTAGCATATTAGGAGTGCAAGATGACCTTTTTCCAATTAACTTATCACTAAAAATGATAGTTAATCAAACTAATAAGTGCTTATCACACCACATTGTTTTCATAAAATTTCATAACTGTAAATAATAATAATATGGGTAAAAAATCTTATCTTTTATGGTTGCCAATTTTTTCCTTACTTCTTATCAAACGAAACCGAAATTTACTTAATTTAATACCTATAATTTCTATTTAATTTCATATTAAATACCTAACTACGTTTATACTTTGGTATAATATTCAATAATATAATGCTATAATTTTTCCTAACTTTTGTTCCGATTTTGAAGACATTTTTGCATGTAGCTTAAAATATCGCAAAATACCGCACCTAATTATTTCGTATATCTATTACTAAATATATAAGCTACAAATTATTTTAAAAAATAGAGGATGGGGAAGCGTGGGTAACTGCGAAAACCTTCAACGAACTTTTCATTTTGACTTTTTTCCTTGGGCTGTGTAAAGTAGTTTACACTTATGAGATACGCAAAATACATATAATATAATAACTGTATCAGCATTAATATAAACGGGGCTTTCTAAAAAGGTATGACACATGGTATATAGTACATTTTTTAATCGAGATATCATGTTTCGCTTGGAGGTCCAAGGACAACTTCCAAGCGTTGACGTAACAAGAGGATGCTTTGGCGCAGTTTTTCTATATTTTTTTAAAACAATTACCAAAAAATTCTTAGTGTTTAATAAAGTAGGATATTTTAACTTCATGTAAGTTAAATAAATTTTCATTTTCGCGACATTCTAGAAAATGAATTGTGATCAGCAACCGACCTTCTTGGACTATAGTCCGGGCGGTAGGTAATTATAGCGCACAAGTACATAGAGTGACGGAGGCCTGCCCAAACTAAGCATTTTAAGCTTGGACTATGGGTACTAGACAATGGATGTACTTACTACATATTAATATTATTATACTTTTTTTTTAGTAAATAAGGACATACACATTGATATACTTTTTAAACTAATAGGTACACGATTAGAAAATTGGAACTCATAATTTTATATTTTCCCGGGTCTAAATCGCGTGATTTTTACTTTACTCGATGTTTCGACCGTGTTATAATGGTCTTGGTCGCGACGGGATTGGACATACTTCATACATATGATAGATAGAAGAAGAAGAAGAAAGAAACGAAAGTTGTATGATGTAGAATGAGATACCTAAGTCAAGTTGATACCTAAAAGTGAAAGCGTCCCCGTATAAAAATAAATCGCATACCTGTTTCAGAAACGCCGGAGACAAATGTATCATTGCGGAGTTTTACAATATAAACACTATCTATATGTTACAACAACAATGGGTGCACAATTCGCAGTCACGGAGGCACAGTGTAATAGCCGGTAACCGTGGGAGTCGGATGAGAGACTGGCCCGACAGTCGAGTACCGACTGACGACCCCCAACCTTCGACCATCGCTGAAGACTCCCCGTGTCATGTGAGAGCACGCAACTCCACTGCACTGGACAAACAACTGCTAAATGAAATCATATCTTGTCGAAGGCGACGTTTGTAGCGCTAGCGCATGACTCGTTCAGAATACTCGTTTGAAGTACGGGTTTTTGCAAAGTGTATGTAAGTACAGTCAGCAACATCCTGCCCACCGTGAGGCACCCCACCCATCCCCTCCTTCAATTATTTTCCATACAAAGGTTGCCTGGAAGATATCGCTTTTAGCGATAAGGCCGCCGATTGTTCCATTATTGTAATTTTAATCTAGTTTTAAGTTAAATTTTATTTGTTGCTGTGGTTATTTTATGTTTTTAGTTCTTTTGTAATTTTATTTTATTTTGGTACAATAAAGCGTTATCTAATCTAATCTAAGGTCTAATTTAGCTTGCAATGTAATTTTAGGTTCACTTAGTAAAGATACCTAGACGACTATAGTGTTAAATTGTAACCTACCTACTACCTATCCTCTGCTTGAATTCGACACAGAACACTACACAATATTTGTCACACATTTGATATTTATAGATATACATATTAATGTGTGTATAATACTTATTCCAAGCTCGGCGCTCGGTTCCAACGAATCTTTCGGCTAACTGGTAGCCACTTTTTTTGTTGATAGTACAATTGAGTTTAAAATTGGTTTTTCCGTGTCTTTATCGCGTATTATTATTTATTTTCTTACCTTGACGTTTCAACCATGTTACAATGGTCTTGGTCGCGAGGGGACTGTCCGGGAAAATGTATATATTAAGATAACTATATTAAGAAATTGTGTGACTTTAAAACAGTTTATTGTTCACAATTTTTATCTGTTTTTGCGACGTATACCTATGAATGAAACATACGTACACAATTCAAAACTAGGTGGCACAATGGGGGCCTTATCGCTTATGGAGATCTCTTTCAGGCAACTAATTTGGAAGGACAAGAGGCAAAGACAAGTGGTATTTCCTTGATCTGTCTATCTATATGATATTTTCCTTCCTGAAAATTTTTAGGTGCAAAAATATCTAAACTAAAATTTTGCAGTCCATAACGATTTATATGTTTTTTTTCTCGGTGGGGAACCATTTTTTAACCCGACTGTACCCTACCTAATCGGTCTCATTTTTGGTTTACTACGAAAATTGTATGGAAAATGGAACGGTCTCCTGCATGGTCTCTAGCGTGTGACGTATTAAATTACCATAAAATATTTGCGTTTACACATAAAAGCGATTGTTATATTCAAATGTGCTTTATGTAAGAAAAACTCGCATTAGGCATACCTAAAGATAATCGTAATGACGGTTTTCTAATTTTATTTATTCAAGGCAAACATCATAATTATTTGTTAGAACATATTAAGTACCTACCTATTTGTTTTTTTATACTATTTTGAAACGTTTGTTTCAGTATCTATACCTACCTACCTACCTACCTACTCACAATAAAATTGTAAATAAGCGTTGTCTGTTTTTGGAAGATACTAAAAAAGGCCAGGCGCTGCAGCGCCTGCCAGTAGGTACCTACCTAACTGTACTTCGATGGTTTTGGATTTTTGCACAATATAACTGAACTAACAATATATATTATAGGGTCCCCATTTGACAACCTCGAGGCGTTCCAGGCCAGGCGTGGTCCGCTGTACCGGTTGGCCACCCCCAAGGGCACCTCCCAGGATCGGTTAATAGACAGAAAGCTAGTGTTCGGTTCTCTATAAAGGAGAGCCTCTAGTGCCTCCTCGCGCTGTGGAATTTTGCATAGCGATAGGTCCGTTTTCGAACAACACGAACGAAGTCGCGTGTTTCGTGAAGTGTGCGTAAAGTGTTTCGATTAAGTTCGCAAAGGACTGTTCCTGTCGACAACTCTTTTCCGTCACAATCACAATAGCTTGACCCTAGATTATAGGGTCCGATAATTTCTCCTGTTTACTTTATTATTAATATTCGCTATTATTATAGTTACTAGCTGCACCCCACGGCTTCACCCGCGTAACGTAAGTCACGGGATCAAAAGTATACATAGGTATATGTCCTTCTCCTGGTTCTTTTTCTGGAATTGTGTTTTCACATCCTAAATGACTTTGTAAATATCCTCATAGTAGTAAGTAGTTATTACTCAAATAAGTAAGTAGTTATTAGTTCCTAAACTGTTGTTTCAAATAAATTTTATACTCATCATCCAAAAAAGTAAGTTCTTGGGTACCAAAGAATGTTTCAAGGATGCCAGTGCTACTGATTTATTACATTTATTTTGACTTATGCTTACATTGCATAATGCAACTTACATTCTTTTTCTAGACCCGATTCTCTACAACAAATCTCAAATCTCTACAAATCTCAATATGAAAATGTCGCACCGAACACCACTTATTGTGTCTGTCTGCGCGCGGCGTGGGCCGGTTGCCGCCGTTGCCGGGCACCGGAACTTTAGGTGAACATGGTCACGGTCGCAATCAACTATTGTTAGTCGAAACTAGATAAGTACTACAGCCGCAGAATAGGTTACAGTTGGTATAACTATGACGATTACCCTATAATGCCAGCTGAACACAATAGGTACTCGTATTCAATGTTACCAAAACGAATGCTTCTTAATGTTAGGTTTTGGGTAATACCTACATAACGCTTCTTTACTAGATATCTGTCGTCGATGACGCCAACGATATAGAAATAATAGTTAGTACAAAGATAGGTAGATCCCTAACCTTCTTAGGGCAGATTCGACCAAACTTGGATAACTCTGGATTATTCGTTTTGTGGTTTTTTTTCAGAAGATTTGGCTAGGCCTGGCCTAGGCGAACAGATTCTCTTCTACGACTTTCGGAAATTCGAAGTAGGTAGTTTTCGACCATTTTTGAGTAGAGTGAGAAGTTGACTTGAAAATCAGCTGAGAGGTCATCTATTTGGGATGGTCACATCTATAAAGTTATTGATATGATAAATGATGTATTATGATGACACAAAGTAGGCATGACTTCGTCCCTACTTTTATTTGCTATCTACATCAAAAATGTCGCATCTTGTGATAAAGGTAAAGGTTTTTTGAATAAGCATCTATTGAACAACAACAATATAAAAGTAAATAAATAAATCATCGCAGTTAGCATAGCATTATGTATTTTTTCAATATTCACGTGATTGATTGTCATATGACTTTTTCAAGTATTTAATACCTACCAAGCTAGGTAGGTATAGCGACTTAGGCCCGGCGCACATTATGAGCATCGGCAAGGAAAGGGATCCTTCGGCATCCCTACATGCAAGCGCACACTATCGGGAACTATGATGGTCGTAGTAACAAAAATACCGCTTTTTTGTTACTACGACCATATATCATGGAAATTTCTACTTTATTGCCATGAAGTTAATGTATAATGCTATTTGCCAACTAAAATCCTCAGCTGTGACGATGCTCATTGTGCGCCGGGCCTTAGATATGTACCTTATATTGTAGTAAGTGCGTAAGCTGCTGGTAAATATTGGTGGTACATATTGGCAGCGCTGGTCGGAGCTGCTTGGCCTAGCCAAAAGAAAGAAGTCAGAAAATGCAGATCCAGATGCGTAAGCAGATCTCTCTAAGCGAAATGCTGAAGATCGTGCGAAGTAGAGACGCAAAAGTAGGAAAGCGCACCGCAGGCTCTTGAGAGGGATGCAACTGGGAACATCGGATGCAACTGGGAAGCTCGGATGATGAGGTAAATGCCGAATCAGCATCCGAATTAACTGTTTAATTGATTTCTCAGTTGCATAGGTAGGTTGATCTTGTGATTACAACGTTACGTCAAAGCAGCAACGTACTGCAAAGTGCCAATCAAACTCAGTTATCAACAAGAAAGATAATATCCATCCAAATACGATGCTAGGTTGATGCCCTTCGGTAGATGTAAGCCCTTTATGGTTCAATATATTTACCCTTTATAGGTAGACTAGCTGCGTCCCGCGGTTTCACCCGATCCCGTTGGAATATCGTGATTAAAAGTAGCCTATAGCCTTCCTCAATAAATGGACTATCCAACACTGAAAGAATTTTTCAAATCGGACCAGCAGCGGTTCCAGAGATTAGTGCGTTCAAACAAACAAACAAACAAAAAAACAAACTCTTCCGCTTTATAATATTAATATATATAGTAATATAGTATAGATTAGTATAGATAGATGTAAGCCCTTACTTATAACGATGACTAAGTAACGTTTGTCTATTGCTGTTAACTTCGAAACTTCATGTCACAGTAAAAGAGAGACGTTAATTACATAAAGTTAGTCATCGTTTATAAGTAAGAGGGCTAAGTGATTTAATAACGCTGATTGCATTCCACCTAGTCAATCCGGTAAACCAGTGAACGGACGAGGATGAACCAGTTTCTCCAAAGTGTAAAAACAGGACCCTTCTACTAAGACTCCACTGTCCATAATACTTTTGTTTTGTGGCCCAGTCGTATATTATTAACGTTTTAAAGTCTTTGTATATCATGAATATCTAGGTATGTATGTATCACCAACATTATTAACAAGTTCAATAGATAAGCGATATCTGTAGCTGATTAAGATATTGCTAAATGAGTGGAATAAGTAACTAAAAAATATATACCTACACACTTCAGTCCTTCACCAGAACCATCGAAATGTTGTTCTATTGTGTTGTGTTGTTATCTCTTTCATCCTCGCTGGTAACGGGTAGGTGCAAAAAGTTAAAGGCACATAATTAGTAACATAACTAGGATACATCAGCGAGTCAGTATTTATTTAATTTCCTGAATTTTCCTCCACAGGTACATTCGATACGCTGTTCTCGTTCAAGCAAGCGCACGGCTATGTTGACGTCAGAGAGGGTGCCCATATGTTTTATTGGCTCTTCTACACCACTGCTCCGGTAGAGAACTACACTGAGCGGCCGCTAGTGGTATGGCTCCAAGGCGGCCCTGGAGGCTCATCTACCGCTATTGGAAACTTCGAGATGCTGGGTCCAGTTAATGTACAGCTACAAGAGAGGGAAACTTCTTGGGTGAGTCTCTTTCTGACCTACTGACCTCATTAATATTTTTTTACTTTTATTAAGGCATTCTAGAAATACTTATTTCACAAGGAGAAATGTACCACCATAAATTCTCCTGTGACGGGATTGGAACCTGTGCTCCTCGCTTGCCGGATGAGTGCGCTAACCATTAGTATGGTTACGCCACACTGGAGTGGGATCCCGTGGGTCACGGGAGGTATCCTTGTGAAATATTTCTAATGTATGATGTTTATGTTATAGGCAATGTGTAAAATCCGGCATTGTATAGAATGCCTAGGCATTGTATACATTGCCTAAAACGTTCAGGCAATGTGTATAATACGATTCATTTCATACATTGCCTAGGTATTGTATAAAATGCCCGAAGCGCATCAGGCAATGTGTATAATGAACGACGGCAGCGGTCGCCGAAGCGCCTAATACTATAAATAAAAACATTATTAACATTTATTTCATATACAGTGCGATTTTTATACATCACGCCTTTTTTATTTACAGAATAAGGCGCTTTGACGACCGCCGCCGCGGCACGCTCGCTTCGCTCGCTCGCCAAAGCGCTGCGTGTAATCATGTTCTAACATTAACCTAACCTAACCAAGTCGGGGTGCTCCGTTTAGTTATTCCGTGCTTTAGATAGTTAGATAGCATCGGGATTTTAACTGTAAATATTTTAATATTAGATACCTATTCGAATACGTACCCCCCAAACCCCCTGCTAATTGCTATCTAACTATCTAAAGCACGAAAAAAACTAAAAGGAGTCTTGGTTAGGTTAGGTTAATGTTAGAACATGATTACACGCAGCGCTTTGGCGAGCGAGCGAACCGAGCATGCCGCGGCAGCGGTCGCCAAAGCGCCTTATTCTGTAAATAAAAAAGGCATGATGTATAAAAATCGAAACGCTGTCTACGCAAAAAAACACGTTACATACATTACCTATGCGTCAACCGGCATTCTATACAATGCCTAGGTATTCCATACATTTCCTAGGTAAAGTGTAAAATAGTTTGAACATTCAATATCATTTCACACATTGCCTGGACGACCCCGGCATTCTATACAATACCTAGGAAATGTATAGAATGCCTGCATTATACACATTGCCTATAACATTTATAATGTAAAGTTTTTTATTGTTTTTCTTTTCAGGTCAAAAGCTTTAACGTGCTATTTATAGACAATCCAGTAGGTACTGGGTATAGTTACGTCGATAACTCACAGTATTTGACCACAACTAACGATCAAATAGGTATGGAACATAACAATCAGTCAGTCTTTCTTTCTAGACTCCTTTTGTAATTGCACTGTAACTTTAGCTAACCATCATTATTTTTACAGGATTAGATTTTGTTGAACTGATGCGAGGAATTTTGGAAGAACATCCTGAATTTAAAGGTGTCCCATTTTACATCTACGGACAATCTTATGGAGGAAAAATGGCCGTCGATATAGGCCTTCGAGTTCACGAGGTATGTATCTGTGATATGATAACTTAATGGGATTTTATGGACATAAGATTGAACTAGTTGAATATATTCTGACTGCCTTTATAATTTATTAATCACCAGGCTGAAAACAATGGCACCTTAGAAACAAATCTGCGAGGTATAGCAATGGGTAACGCTTGGATATCACCAGTAGATGCCACTCTAACTTGGGGCCCCTTGCTTCTTGCTGCCGGACTGGTCGATCAAGCTGGTCACGATGACATCCAAGAAGCCGCCCGAAGAGCGGAAGATCTTTTCAACGAAGGACAATACGTAGCCTCAACTAACCAATGGGCTGCAACACAACAGGTTGTTTTCAGAACAACTAATGGCGTCGATTTTTATGACATTACAACCAAATATCCTGTTCGAAATAGAACTGTGAGTTCTGAGTGTTGCGACGAGGACGAAACTAGGCAAAATGCTATGGGCAAGTATAATTTTTACTTAAGATCGTTTTTATATAATTGTATCCACTCTTTTTGTTGGTGGACCTTCAGCCGCGGCTTTTATCATCGACTGTCCTTAGTTGTAGCGCAAAAGGGTATTGTCCGTATCCCGAAACGCCACAAATGAAGAATCGGAACTCTTTCCACTGTTGTCTTCCAACCTTCACCCTTGAACTTTGAAGACCTTTGTATCAAGTCACGACACACGAGTGGACAAAATAGTTCCTATCGTGGAGACGACCCAACTTAGACCATCTTGTGGTATAGCGAGATTGTGGTCATATATCAACTTAGAATACTTAAATCTAATCAAGTTCCTACCTCACACCTCATACCTCAACCGTTGTGGTTTGGCAAACCGCAACAGTTGTCCCCGCGCCACAAAATTAGAGGAGAGCTGACCACATAAAAATAGGAAAGAATAAAAATAGAGTAATGCTACGAGTATGACGTTATGTGCTCTCTATTTCAGAATTTGCAAGAGACATGATGATTCAAGATGGTTATAGAGCTTTGGAAAGACAAGAGTGGACGCTCAGTCAGTTGATGCATAGCGAGGAATTAAGAACACATCTTGACATTCCTGAAAATGTTAGGTGGGGATCACAGTCTAATCCCGTCTTCAACGTACTATCAGAAGATTTCATGAAGCCTGTAACTGAAGGAAGTAGGTAAACTGTATTACCTTTATTTACCCAACACTCAAAATAAGCACATAGTTATAAAGATTACGTAGATACACTATATTGGCAAACCAAAACATCGAAATGCATATCTATCATTATTTTGATATAATTATAGTTTACTAGCTGTGCCCGCGACTTCGTCAGCGTTTTTCGAACACCTACTTATCGCTGTGCAAAAATCTATGCTTAAACGGACGAACAGGGAAGACTGTTGCTGAGCTGAAGACAATCATGGCAGAGTCTGTTTAAGTGTTGATTTTGCGCAGCGGTAGGTAACTTGTAAGTAGGGTAGGTAACGACAAAGTAGCCTTAGTAGAAAATATAAAAAAATTACCCGGACTTCAAAAATAGAAGAAATTAAGCCCCCTCGGCGTTCCTCCTTCCGCAAGTGCCGAGGTCAGTGGGAATTCCTCGCGGACTACATCCACCTACTCGGACGGCCTCATCTCTGTCCCGAAGGACAATCCCTTTCCAAGAGGCACGGACACGCCACTATCTCAAGATTGAGAGTCTCGAGATAGCCGGCAGTAATCCTAGGCTCCGAAAGCCCCAAGTTCACTACCCCGGGCTGAGGCGATTTTTTAAAGTGGTTGTCTTCCACGCGGCCTTCCCTCCTTGCCGAAAGGACCCTCGGACCCGCTGACGCAGACTTGCGGTTGACTGACAGGCCCTGGCAAAAACCACGACGGCCCGGCACCCCCTCGTAATTTTTTATAGTGATTTTCTTCCACGCGGCCCCTTCCTTGCGAAAAAGGATCCCCGATCCCGCTGATGCGGGTTCACGGGTTAGAAGCCAGGCAAGCCCGGCTTCCCACCTTGTGCGCCTTGCAGCTTCACTGCCCGCCGCCCAGCTACTGAGTCCCCCCACTACGGTAAGGTGGACGTACATCGGGAGGGAAACTACACGCAATCTGAAAAACTGCCCGACTTCAGCTTACATAACAAATAAGTTGGTGGTACTGTATATAGGAGAAGTTTTTTTGTCCCTTTTTTCTGAAGTCGGTTTTAATTTTTTTAATTTATCTTATTTTACCCTTTTTGGTGCATTCTTGACTGCCAATAATAATCATCAAAATTGTAACCGTAACTTTAATCACTGAGGAGTTTTTCTGATGAGAAAGTGGTTTCATGTGGTCCATCAAGTTGTACCTAGTACTTCATAATACTATATTGATGGAAAACCATGCATTCATACATACAAACATACAAACCATATACGGGTCGAATTAAGAACCTCCTCCTTTTTTGAAGTCGGTTAAAAATAGATACTACTCATAAAAATTTTCATTTAGTATCTTCCAAAAACAGACATCTCTCATTTACAATTTTAGTATAAGTACCTATAGATTTTTGAATTATCGGTCGGTCCGACCAAAAAGTTTCTTCAACAGTTTCAAACAAATTTTAAATTTCGAACGTCACAAATTTTATTATCATTCGGAGAAACGCAGTAGGCCTTCTGGACATACGGATAGGTCCAATATCTGTCTTTTTTTGAATTTCCGGATAACCGGTTTTTTTGTTCTAATTTTTCGATATCCAGATATCCGGAAATTATGTGTTGATTGCTCACAACATACTTCTTTGATACAACATTGATATCAATTAGGAGAAAATTAGAAAAATCACTTTTTCCGGATAACCGGACTTGATATCCGGATAAAAATAGCCTAAAGCCTAATCGGGGTCAAAAGCTATCTGCATATTGAATTTGGTTAAAATCGTATGAGCCGTTTCTGAGATTAGCGTAGTCAAAGCCACACACAAACAGACAAACAGACAACCTTTTTATTTTTTTAATAGGTTCTTTTGCGTTAATAGATACCCATAAAATTGGTTTTTTTTTAGTATCTTCAAAAAACAGACAAACAGACAACCAGAAAAACAGAAAAATAGGTTCTACTGCGTTAATAGATACCCATACAATTTATATTTTTTTTATATCTTCCAAAAACAGACACCGCTAAGTTACGATTTTATTATATGTATAGATAGATGATGTTCATCGATTCACGCAAATATGGCTCCAAGCAAGCACAGTTGTCTATAGTTACTACTAATACCTACTAATAATATTGTACGTCGTGACCGTAATCTAGCCCCAAACTAATCACTAGGCTTCTACTGTGTACTTTGGGTAAGTTCTAGACAACGAATATAGGTACTACTTAATATTTTATACTTTTTTTGTAAATACATACATACATTAATACTTACAAAACATCCAGACCAGAAACAAATAATTATTTGAGAATAAATACTTGCACCCGGGGGGAATCGAACCCGCAACCTTCTGCACTGCAAGTCGAGCCTACCACCGACGTGCTATAGAGGTCGTCAAGGTAAAGGTGAAAGTGTATGTGTAAGTAAGTAAACGAGTATGTTTGTAACTCCTTCACGCAACAACTACTGAACCGATTGCGATGAAAGAGATTGGTATGCAGAGAGCTGGAGATCTGGATTAACATATAGCCTACCCGATATTCCAATAATATCCCGATAGTTACGCGAGTGAAACCGCGGGGCACAGGCTTCATTCTCACAAATGAAACTAGTATTCATAGGCAGAAGGTACCTACCTAGTTTTCAAGATCTTCACCTTCGATATTTATATAAATAATCTTCCGATGCTTACTTTTTAAGCTTCAATCACGTGAGAGGGTAAAATCCGTCAAAGAACTAAGTACATACACAAACGAACGCTTGTGTCCGAACGTGCTAATTAAAAACCATACGTATTTAATTTCAGTTGAAAAATTGTTAAACGAAACAGACATCATTGTGCAGAAGTATAATGGGAATTTGGATCTGATTTGCGATACACCAGGTAAGTGAAAGTTATATCAACAAACGGGACATGGTAGGTCCCATTTATTTATACCTTCTGTGGTTGTGCTACTTATCCTGACGACTATCATCGCACAGCTCAAACCATCAGGCTCAAAAACAGACAGATAGCATAAGCAAAAATCCGTTTTTAGCCATCGCGAATGTTATAAAGCTATGTACATAAAAACTATATACTAAGGTCGTCCTGTTCTCAACAGATGTGATGTTTAATAAGGTAGGTAATAATTTATGTTCCACATGACGTAACGTTTTAAACTAATTTATTAAATTTTAATAGTTTTGTTCTAAATTTAATATCTTTTTATGTGTTTAAACTTAATTTAGTTAAATTTACAGTTTTATAAAATATTTAAATTACCATTTTTATGTTTTAAAGTTAAATTATTTAATTTTACAGTTTGTAAATCAATTTTCTTATTTTAATAATATTAGGGTTAATTTAAATTGGATTTTGCAGAAACTTAATTTATTTTATCTGATGTTTTAAAGTTAGTATTTTTTGAATTGAAATTTTACATTTTTAAATTTTATTATCAAATGCACAAATAATCGTAATTAGTTTTATTCGATTTCAATTTACAGTCTTTATACAAAGTTCATTACATTTATAAAAGTTGATCATATTAAAAAGAGAAAAGGAAACCATTGACGATCATTGTCAATAATTGATTGTATTAGGCGTTACTTTTCGGAACTCCATAACTACTCTGTAAAAGAATAATATTTAGTTTTTAGTCCCGACACCCGACTAGTGTTATAACACAGCGTGCAGTGTGCAGCTTGCAAAGAGCACCACCCTCCCACCGCTCTTTGCATGCGGCAGAAATATGCTTTAGTGTTAGTGACACCAATCATTAACCATGCTTCGACGCGTTTCGGCTTTAAAAAGCCATCATCAGGAACGTAGACTCTGACCGAACTGTGAGGGCGACAAAAATTAGTAAAGACGCCGCTCGCACGACACTGTTGACTTGCCGACAGCTGGAACAAGAGTTGGACTCTTGTTCCAACTCTTGGACTCTTGTTGACTAAAAACTAAATATTATTCTTTTACAGAGTGATCATTGTCAATGACAACCAGGAGGTAGTGGCAAAGGACCACTTACATATTAAACTCCAATTTTTCAAAAACGTGAACGTTATGAAAAATTGGAGTTTACACAAGATCAAGACTTTATACGCCATTTAGCAGGACTAATTTAATATTTCTTTTTGTTTTCATTGCTCAAGGCATTTTTGCAGCGCACTCGCCTGGCAAGCGAGGGGCACAGGATCCTGTCATGAGATAATTTTTGATAGTCCGTGTCAAATATTTCTAGGACAAATCTATTCAAGTAATGAAATTACGAATGTGTACCAAAAGCGTTACATTATTTTTTCAGGTCAAATACTCTGGGTAGACAGGCTAAGTTGGGATGGAGCAGAGGCCTACAAAAATTCCCCTCGGCTCCCAATATGGGAGAATGGAAAATTAGAAGGTTACTACAAAGCTTACGGAAACTTTAGATTTTTCTGGATCAATGTGGCTGGGCACAGCGTGAGTACACCTATACTGTAACTTCTGGACCATTTTTCTGCAGATTACTTACAGTTCAATCGTACCGTTTTTTCAATGGTTGTATGCGAATATACTTCGAATACTTTAGTGAATCAAATCTTGCAAATAAAATACAAAAACTGCTTATGAAAATGAAGTTTTCTAAGACTGTCCTGAGAATATAGAACTCCAAGTTAAAAAGCAGAAAAGCGACGATTAGAAACCTTATTTCGAATTCCATTTCCCATCTGGGGCACCAAGCGGACTCATTCGTGTTCTGATGCAGCCACTAAGGAAGACGGGTGGTATCTCGTTCTATTGCCGTCTTCCATCTTTTACAAGATCGTCCTACATCTTAGACCATATCATCACTTACCAGCAGGTGAGATAGTGGTCAAACGCTTAATTACCTATATGTTTAAAACAACAAATGTTATGATAATGACCAGGCAATTATGAGCCGAGCAGTAGTCGTGCAATTCTGCAACGCAATTATGAGAATACGGAAAACGCCCAGCGAAATCTTTAAGCTATATATCTCTACTAACAAAAATAAACATCCATCATACATAAAGTTTATAAATTACTAGCTGACCCGGCAAACGTTGTTTTGCCTTATAAATTATAGATAGTAGCCGATTCTCAGACCTACCTACTGAATATGTATACAAAATCTCATAAAATTCGGTCAAGCCGTTTCGGAGGAGTACGGTAACTAACACTGTGACATGGAAATTTTATATATGAGATTAACTGGAAAGGATACCTAAGTCTTTTCTCCATATTGAATTAGTTTAACATTTTACATTGGTTTAATTTACAGGTTCCAAGAGATAACCCTGCCGGAACTGTAGCATTCCTTCGAGATATGACGTCGTACGGCTAATCAAAGATCTCGATACACAATCATCATCATCATCTCAGCCCTTATCCGTCCACTGCCACTCATATTATAGGCCTCCACCTTAAGATGCCACAAATAGCGATCTGCGAGCCGTCTCCATCCAACGACTCCCCGCCAGTCCCCGCTACAATGTCTTCGGTCCACCAAACAAAACCTTATAACAAAAAGGCGGTACATACCACAGGCCAGTACAGATCGAGACAATGGTAAAGAGGTTCAAGTGGATAAATGTTTAAATTAATAAACCAATGACAAATTTAATGAAAGTTTTATTTTAAGTCTTAAAAAATAACAACCTAACCGTAGGTTCCTAAATTTTCTATTCAGAATGGATTCTTAATCATTGAATTTTGGACCTTGGCGAAATCCACTCTATTGATTTTCTTATGTTGTCGGGTCTTTTCGGGATTTATATCCAACATCACGAAAACAGAAAAAAAAACAATAGAGTGGACAGTCAATCCTTAAAAGTAATAAAACCACACGATTAAAACCGAAAAAAATAGTTTAATTTCCACTCTATTGAATCAAATATTTAATTTAGTATAATCCTGCTTTTCTTTTTAAATACCGACTTATCACAAACGTAGACAGATGAGCGGTCATAATTCCTAGATGCTTATCAGTCCTGCATACCTATCAGATAAGGTATATGTAATTACAGATATGCATGCAAACGTTGAGAAAGGTAGGTATATTTTTTTTATATTATCCGATTACACGAATCCAATCAAATAATCCAAGCAAGTATCTAGAGGTAACCTAGGTACCTACCTATTTTACTGATAACGATAACAGTTATCTTCGAATGCTTTTCGAAATCATTAGGTATTGATTAGATGAACTTCATTGCCTTTTTCATGTAGATATACATAGTTGGTAACTTTATGTTTGTGGCTAATTTGTAAGTAAATTAATTAAATTGTAACAATGGTAAATAGGGGTGTGATATTGATCTCTCTGGCCTGTGTAGTTTTAACTTCAGGTTCACGTGTAGTCTCTAGGGATGCAGAAGACTTCAGCACTGTTGGTAAGGTTCAAACAATCAAATCCGAAATTATTAACATCACTAACACTAACATGATATTGTAAGCACTAGGTACCATTACTTTCTTTTTTTCAATTAGGCTATAATATAGCCTCACTCCTTTGTAAATCCTTGACAACATTCCATGCACTTCGGTCCTAGGCTAGGTTAGGCCAGTCGCTGGCAGAAGGTCGAGGTCTGCCAATGGCTTGGTCTGCCTCGATTCCGACGTCTGTCGTCTGGTCTAACCCAACGTGTGTCGATTTTAATCTTAATGGATATCAACGATGAGGTCGGCTGTGTTACCTATGCTTGCCTAAAAGAAACCTATGAACTACACTTTACAAAAATCATAAATGTTACAGAACTTGAAGGCAGCGGATTCGGTGAAATCGAACACTCAGCTGCGTTCACCAGAATCCCTAATGCAGGGGACATCTTCTGGTTGTTTTACCCCACGACAGCTAACAACGGTGCTTCTAAACCGCTCCTGGTTTGGTTGGATGGAGTGACTGGATTACCACCAAGTTTGTTAGCCAACTTCGGTGTTCTCGGACCTTTAGACGCTAACATGAATATCAGAACCGATTCGTGGGTTAGTGTTGTAATAACTACATGTTCTAAAAGTGTAAAGTACATAAGGTTTAATAAAATTATTAAGGGTCAAACCTGATCATTTACAGGTGAACGGATACAACCTTCTCTTTGTGGATGCTCCCCTTGGCACAGGATTTAGTTCTTCACTAAATGCAAATTCAATCCCAAACACCTTGGAAGAAAACAGTAAGCGTTTCTTGACATATTCGCAATACAAACATTTCTTAAGGTGTAGGATGGTTTTACATGTTTGTATTTCTTCTATTTTTCAGCTAAGCATTTATCATTGGCTCTGCAATCGTTCTACACGTCACACTCTGAGTACAAAGATGCACCACTCTATATACTGGGTCAAGGAAGTGGTGCCCAACTTGCGGTTTCTCTAGCGAGCAATCTTGCAGAAAATGATAACTGTGATGTGAGTAAAATAATTTTGCAACCAGTTTAAACATATTTCATACCATTGAACATTATCAAGTGGTACAGGTATCGGCAAACATCTTGAAAAATACTGACGTGGATGGGGTAAGTTCGCGCAGTACATTTACGTGCGACTTCTATGAAAAATCAACGTCTGCGCATTCGCCATTTTTTTCTATATGTTGATACTTTGAGGGAGTTTACAAACTTAGTTCAACCCGCCTTTCGGAGTAAAGTATCTATACAGTCAATCCCTTTTTTTAGGAGGAATCCTGCTTGCATGTCGAAGGGCTGATCATTGGAAACGGAGTAGTATCTCCAGCCCTAGCGCTCACTAAGCTCGGCTTCTATCTGGAAGAGTTAGCCTACATTGACGACGTTGGCCGAGCGGCCATTGAGACCTTCTCCGCGGAAATCAACAGTCTTGTCAATGCTCAACAGTACGAGGCAGCCTTCGATAAATTCATAACTCTAAATGATTTCGTCAATAACGAAGCTGGAGCTTACGCAATTAATATGGACTATGTCACACAAAAATTGGTTAATGAATCAACTGTGGGTTAGTTAATTTTAACTTTCAACACCAAGTTTAACATGATTAAGAAATCTAACAAGTTTAACACTCTTTCTTGAAATAAAATCTCGAGCCTTGTGGCAAATAAAATCTCACGATTTTACAGAAATCAGCGTACCAAGAAGCTATCTGCAAGATGCTCTACCAAGTGACATTTCTGCCTTTATGAACGGAGCAGTTGCTACGGCTTTGGGAATCACTAATGCCGCATACGATAGCGGGAGAAGTCAAGCAATTGAATCATTCAAAAACTTTTTCATGATTCCTACTGTTGACAAAAGTAAGTTGTCTTTGAAGAGATCTTTAAACTCTGTTTGAATTAGGAGGAACACTAACTTTTTATCCCGGCAGAGGGCGCGAGTCGATTAATCTTAGGTTTGAATTAAGAACTGTCAAACATGTGTTTTTTACAACTCTCGGCGCCAAATTGGCCATATCGGTCTGAGACCGAAAGAATAAAAAAAAAACTCGGCGTTTCCATTGGTAGAGGACCATCATCGAAAAAAAAAAAGATCATCCGATGCCAGCGCCTCTGCAAACAGCTTTGAGCGTGGCACCCCATTGTTTTAGCACTAAGTAATAGGTGCTTACCTACATAAATAGATAGATGAACGCTTTATTTGCGCAACTCAAGGTACAATAACTAACACAAAAAGCTCGGAAATAGAACGTTGCACAAATGGGCAACCTAATCGATTTATTCCAGGGAACCTTAGGATGGAGATGGGCTACTTACTTGCTTACTTATTCTATTTTATTTTTAGTTTCATTTCATTTTTCTGCGTGTATCAAGCAAGCAGTTTCAAGCATTCATACTTTATTGTTTTCCAGTTGAACATCTTCTCCAAAACACCGACATCAAAGTGACGATCTACAATGGAAATCTTGATGCAACGTCCAATACGCCAGGTATTCTTTCATATTATTTACTAGCAGCTCCCCGCGGTTTCACCCGCATAAGTCCCGATCCCGTGGGAATATCGAGATCATCCCGTGGGAATTTTTCAAATCGGACCAGTGGTTCCTGAGATTAGCGCGTTCAAACAAACAAAAAAACAAACAAACAAACTCTTCCGCTTTATAATAGTAAATAATAGATTACCAGGTTTTCCTTCTTCTTCTTTAGGTGCCATCTCCTACCGGAGGTCGGCTATCGTTAGGACGATTCTAACTCGGGTTACAGCTGCGCGGAACTTAAGTTAGAAGTAGAACGGTACTTAAGAGGAGTATATACGCCAAAGACCTTGAAACTGAAAATCCCTGTCGGGCTCATCGAAAATTGTTGATTATTTCATGACGGAATGTCGTAGAACTTTTTTTTGTGCACAGATTGTAGGTGACATTGTTTCCTACATTTTGGTGTAGTTTTAAGACAAGAACCTCCTATTGGTGCAAAGCCTATCCAAATTTTAGACAAAAAATGTCTGATTTGGCTAAAATGTCGATAGGCTTCAATACGTTTCGACATATTTGTATGGAAACTGCACTAAAATATCGGAAACAATGTCGCCTACAATCTGTACACAAAAAAAAGTTCTACGACATTCCGTCATGAAATAATCAACAATTTTCGATGCGCCCGACATGGATTTTCAGTTTTTCAGAATAGGGCCCTTAAGTTGAACCATGTTCAGAGATTTTTGAGCCATAGGGTGCGCCTTCTCCGGGTGGTCTCTTTCCCTGAATTTTCCCCTGAATAATTATCAGTTGGAGCAGATGGTATTTATCAATGCGCATTGCGCACCAGGTTACCTATCCTAAATCGTTAGCTATATTGATTACCTACTAAACAACCGGACGCAAATCTTTACTTGCCCACATATAGGTACGTAACTACATACATTACATAATATTACCTTATGTAACAACTAAACGTGTATGAAATTACTAGGTGTAATTGATTTACACTAGGATAGGATGCGTATTTACAAAATACAGATGGAACAAAACTAGCTTTCCGAAGAATAAAACATACCTCAGTCAGACCTACGCGCACGTATGTACTACCAACTACCAAGACTACCAACCTTATAAACCAATCCATCAAATAAAATATATGTAATTGAAGTGAGTTTTTACAAAAGCTGCTTGTTAGTTGAAAATGTTGCAATCGAAGAGATTTATTTGATTACTATACCTACCAACGCGTTACGTCATGCTATTGGTACGCAAGAATTCACCATAATAAATTAATATTTCGAAATTTAGTTTAAGAAAATGTAATTTAAGCAAACAATTAGTTGCTTACATTACCTAAGTACCTACCTATTATAAATTATACAATACAGGAACCAACAAGTACCTACAGAGTCTGGTGTACCTATGCTATGTAAATACGCTATTTGGACTTTCTCCTAAATAAGCAATACCTAGATCCTAGGTATATGCAAACATTGTTTAGGTATGTCTGTACGTCTGAGAGACCGAAGCAGTTCTCTATGTCTCTCTTTATGTTTTAGTCAGTAAACTTCTTTCTGCTTAAATAGCCCGCTTCCGTACATATATTTTGATGAACTCCACCTAAGTAACCTTTTCGCCAATACGATACTTATTTTAATTGGCTGTTTCCCAGGTTGTCTGGTTCGAAATTCGATTTTTTATATTTTCCATTCGTCCGAATTATATTGGAAGCTAAAAAAGTTAATCTATCTATATATATAAAAATGAAACCCGTTCCGTTGTCACGACATCACTAGGGCATGTAATATCGGAAGGTTTTCAATCTCGGGACGATATCGATATTAAGAGCTCAATCCCGGGATCCCGGGATTGATACTGAGATTTTAGATATCGTTAAAAAAAGCGAATTTAATACATAAAAATGTGTTAAATCTAAAATATTTAATATATTTAAGACTCTAGTGGTTTCATTACGTAAATAAGTTACCCCGAGGGCCGTCCACCCCATCATTTTGGAAATATGGCGGACAAATAGCCTAAACCCGAAAGTGTCTAAACTTTCGCGCCAAATTCTAGGCGCACCACTAAAATGTTTTTAGCAGAAAAAAATTGCATGCGAGCTTGTATTATTTTTTAATTGTCTTAAAAATTGCAATGAATCACGTTACTTTTATTGTTTTAAACATTTTACCAATTCCCTACGCTTCTAAATCTTTACAGATCTCTTCCTCAGGGGTAGACTAATTTGGGTTTAATTTTAATAGTACTATTCAATCATTCCATGAGGAAAAATATAGCTAAAAACCTTAATTTATACCCAAATAGTAAATTGCTCAAATCTCGATATCGGATCACTCAATCCCGGGATTATAATATCAAACTTTTGCGTCCGAGATCCCGGGATTACGATATCCCGGGATCCCGGGATTCATGCCCTAGACATCACGCGTGAACGGCTGGACCGATTTCGATAATTCTTTTTTTGTTGTGTTTGCTATTGTCAGGAGAAGGTTCTTATGAAAGAAAAAATGCTAAACCGATTTTGATGAATTTTATTTTTTTATACTAAACGACAGGACAACGTCTGTCGGGTCAGCTAGTAGGTAAATAAATAAGTCTTTAGTTTTCGCAATGCTGAAATGAAATTTAACTAATTTTTCGGTTTAATTAGCTTAATTCGAAAAGTGAAAGCACCATCGGAATTAGGGTTGCCAGGCCCAAAAATTAGAAAGCCTGACACAGATTCATATTTAGCCGGACATTTTGCCCCAAAAGCCTGACACATTGGGTTTTTCATCGGTCTGTGGCAAATATGCCGCACGCAACGCGTGCCACGATGCGGCTTAGTTGATATAAAAAATTGGTAGGTACACCTAGGTAATTATGTACTTTTATGAATTACAAAAGTGTAGGTAGGTTACCTTTAACCAAATGAATTAAAAAATTGCTTTTAAAAAATCAATTACCTATTAATTTTGTTTATTTGAAATCGCGAGTGAATTCGCCTCAGTTTGTACGAAACTTTATGCATGTCCGCGTGACTGACGGGGCTGACCAAAAGCCTAACAAAAGCCGGACAGGCCGGACTTGTATATTTTTGGCCGGACACGACTGTAAATAGCCGGACATGTCCGGCTAAAGCCGGACATCTGGCAACCCTAATCGGAATGAAAGCAACGCGATTACCTATAAGTATCTACTACTGTGAAGTAGGTAGGTACTATAACCGAAAAATTAGAATATTTTTTTATTATGTTTTTTCAAAATCCTAGGTCAACTGGAATGGGTGGAAGGCTTGCAATGGGATGGGCAAGAAAGTTTCTTGAACGAAGCCAGGCGGACTCTGTCTCACAACAACTTGGTAGAGGGGTACTACCGTGAGACGGACAGGCTAGCTTTCTATTGGGTCAACGCAGCTGGACAGTCGGTAAGACAGGAAATATTACATCTAAGTTTAAAATACTATAACATAATAGGTAATATATAATAGTGTGTTATGTAATTAGTATAATATGTAGTATATCCGTTGTCTAGTACCCATAGTACAAGCCTAGTGCTTAGTTTTTTAATTTAAGTATACATAACATTCGAAGGAGTGACTGAATGAACTATTGGTACTTATAATATCAAAGCACAGACCAAGTTAACCATATTGGTCTGTGCCATAGAAACTTAGTTGATCAACATTTTTGTTTTTAATTGCGTATATTGAAGCTTCGATTACGCGGCTGCCCCATTTCAAAACCTAGTAAGTCTTCAAACGGACGATTCTTTGTTTTCGGGCTGAATACAATAACACAGTAAGACTTAACATAACCCAAAAACACTTGAAGCGATAACAAGTTTTAATAAAAAGATACACGCTATTCTAAACCTAGTAAGAGCAACTACATCTCAAGCTTACCCATTTGAAAACATAGTAAGTCGCAAAACCATTTCATAAACTTAGTAAGTTGATACACTTACTAGGTTTTTGAAATGGTTACATATACATAATAGGTTCTGAAATGGTCAAATAAAGAAAAACAAATTATTATTAGTTTTAGTAAGACATTAAAAGTTGTGCGTTACTAGGTTTTTTCTTAGAAGGATATTTGGCGCCTGCGTCGCGTCGCGTCGGTCATTAGCGACTCGTTTCCGCACCTTAAGTCTTCAAAATAAGCAAGTCGATATTTGAACATTTCCGTAACTATAAGTCCCATAGGCTCCAAAAATCAATATTTCCCAAACGCTAAAAAACTATTGCCATTTAAGTCCACGACCTATACCGACTCGTTTCCGCACCTTAAGTCTTCAAAATAAGCAAGTCGATTTTTGAACATTTCCGTAACTATAAGTCCCATAGGCTCCAAAAATCAATATTTCCCAAACGCTAATAAACTATTGCCATTTAAGTCCACGACCTATAGCGACTCGTTTCTGCACCTTAAGTGTTCAAAATAAGCAAGTCGATATTTGAACATTTCCGTAACTATAAGTCACATAGGCTCCAAAAATCAATATTTCCCAGACGCTAAAAAACTATTGCCATTTAAATCCACGACCTATAGCGACTCGTTTCCGCACCTTAAGTCTTCAAAATATGCAAGTCGATTTTTGAACATTTCCGTAACTATAAGTCCCATAGGCTCCAAAAATCAATATTTCCCAAACGCTAATAAACTATTGCCATTTAAGTCCACGACCTATAACGACTCGTTTCCGCACCTTAAGTCTTCAAAATAAGCAAGTCGATATTTGAACATTTCCGTAACTATAAGTCCCCATACGCTCCAAAAATCAATATTTCCCAGACGCTACAAAACTATTGCCATTTAAGTCCACGACCTATAGTGACTCGTTTCCGCACCTTAAGTCTTCAAAAAAGGTACTCTGATTTTTGATCATTTCCGTAACTATAAGTCCCATAGGCTCCAAAAATCAATATCTCCCAGACGCTAAAATACTATTGCCATTTAAGTCCACGACCTATAGCGACTCGTTTCTGCACCTTAAGTGTTCAAAATAAGCAAGTCGATATTTGAACATTTCCGTAACTAGAAGTCCCATAGGCTCCAAAAATCAATATTTCCCAGACGCTAAAAAACTATTGCCATTTAAATCCACGACCTATAGCGACTCGTTTCCGCACCTTAAGTCTTCAAAATATGCAAGTCGATTTTTGAACATTTCCGTAACTATAAGTCCCATAGGCTCCAAAAATCAATATTTCCCAAACGCTAATAAACTATTGCCATTTAAGTCCACGACCTATAACGACTCGTTTCCGCACCTTAAGTCTTCAAAATAATCAAGTCGATATTTGAACATTTCCGTAACTATAAGTCCCATAGGCTCCAAAAACAATATTTCCCAAACGCTAAAAAACTATTGCCATTTAAGTCCACGACCTATAGCGACTCGTTTCCGCACCTTAAGTCTTCAAAATAAGCCTGTCGATTTTTGAACATTTCCGTAACTATAAGTCCCATAGGCTCCGAAAATCAATATTTCCCAAACGCTAAAAAACTATTGCTATTTAAGTCCACGACCTATAGCGACTTGTTTCCGCACCTTAAGTCTTCAAAATAAGCAAGTCGATATTTGAACATTTCCGTAACGATAGGTCCCATAAGGCGCCAAAAATCAATATTTCCCAAACGCTAAAAAACTATTGCCATTTAAGTCCACGACCTATAGCGACTCGTTTCCGCACCTTAAGTCTTCAAAATAAGCAAGTCGATTTTTGAACATTTCCGTAACTATAAGTCCCATAGGCTCCAAAAACAATATTTCCCAAACGCTAAAAAACTATTGCCATTTAAGTCCACGACCTATAGCGACTCGTTTCCGCACCTTAAGTCTTCAAAATAAGCAAGTCGATATTTGAACATTTCCGTAACGATAAGTCCCATAGGCTCCAAAAATCAATATTTCGATTTTAACCAGATCAAAACCTAGTAGAAGCTGTTACTAGGTTTTGATATAGTTCTCGTGGTTTAAGATTTTAATTTATTTTTGTTTCAAGGTTTTATTCTCTTATAAAACATGTAATATAAATATTTTAAAACAAAAATATATCTTAAATAAATGGTACGGTACATAGCTTTTTCTTTTATATCAATTTATGGTCAGATATTCAGTAGTTCACAACGGCTGACACAAAACATGTTTTTCTGTTTTTCTGTAAAAGTTGGTCAAAATACTTACTAGGTTTTGAAATGGGGCAGCCGTACGGTTCAGGTGAAATTAACAACAAACATAAATGTAGACAATTCCAATACGGGCCTTGTCTTACGCAGCGGTAACTGCGGTGTAAGTATATGCAGGTGAAACGGCGAAGCGAAATGCTACCCATAGTTTGATTATAAATACCTATTTACAAACAGATGCCAAGTCATGGGGCATGTTGGTTCTTATGGCAGACATAGGTTTTCTGGCATAAACATATTAGCTCTAATATCTTCCAGGGAGGAATCAGTCGACTGCGTTTGTATGATGTGATGAGAGAGTGTAGACTTTCCTCTTAAGTTGAGTGGGTCCTAACTTATATCCGTTTCAATTCTGTTCACAGGCGCCTTTTGAAAACGCAGTAGCAATGAGATGTGTTATTGACAAGGTTACTGGTGCGGAGGAAGACAACGGCGGGGCTTCCATCAGGGCTTTCGGATGGCAAACTACACTTTTTAGTACTGTCCTTGTATTGATAGGCTCTAGGTTTATTTAATAAGTAAAGATCATGTTGAATTAACTTGGTAATTATTTAAAGTCCCAAAGGAATATTTAGGCAGGTAAAAATATGCAGAAGTTATAGTATAACTAGCTGACCCGGCAAACGTTGTCTTGCCTTATAAATTATAGATAGTAGCCGATTCTCAGACCTACTGAATACGCATATAAAATTTGGTAAAAATCGGTCAAGCCGTTTCGGAGGAGTAGGTACGGTAACTAACATTGTAACATGGAAATTTTATATAAATAGAAAGAAGCTATAGGTAGGTATTCTCATATCTATCTCCCTCCATAATACATCAGAAAACTGCAGAGACGTATGGATAAGTTTTAGAAATATACTGTTTAATTTCATATATACTTACTTACATACCTTGTATAGTAGGCGGCAATTTAGTTGAAACAAAATGGCGGATGCGCAATAGTCGATTTTTCATAGAAAGAGCTTGTAAAATGTACTGCGCGAACTTTCCCCTTCCACGACAAAACTTTTCAACTTTCGTGCCGGTCATTAAAATACTCTTGTAGGTATATTTATGTGATTTTCTTTCACCACCTTTTCCATTCCACTTTTTCTTTTGGCGGTCTTTATTATTTTTTATTTATTTCGGTCTGAGACCGATATGGCCAATTTGGAACAAACAGGGTCAAGTTTTTAGAATATTTCAAGTTTCTTCTTAGTTTTCAAGTTTTGGCGTCGTACATCTTGTACATCTTGCCATGGCGGTCTTTTCTAATCCTTTTTTTCTCGATGTTACACCGAATTATACTACCATTATGAACTAGCCAGTGTCAGTTGTTATTAAATATTCGCTTAGACCAGCGGTCGTCACACTTTTCTGGCCAAGGGCCACACAGGACAATGTGGGTATTAGCACCGGGCCGCAGAGTAAGGGCGTTTGCCTACTTATACGTATTCGGTTAATTCTGTTATTAATTTAGCCTTAGTTAAAAATTGAAATCAAAATCATACATATTTTAACCGCCTTAATAAAACGAGGTTCTCAATTCGTCGCGTTTTTTTTTTTTTTTTTTATAGTAATAAAACTTAAATAACATTCTAAACACCAAAAATCACTAAGATTTGTCTGGTGTATGTATAGGTGCCGTGACTGCATGCAATAGTCTACAATAGTAAAAATAAAAATAAGTAACATATATTAATAATTTCTAGTGATAAATAATATTTTTCATATGTAGGTAAGTAGGTAGTTTTTAGACAGCTGGACTTGATTATTTTTTTTAATTGCAAGGTGGGAAGCTCCGACATGGATCTGATCTTCGGAGATCGAACCGAACGAGATTGGTCCTCAAAATCCAGTAAATATTTCACTTTCGATCGGCTTTAATTTCAGCAGATATGCGCTAGAACTGAAATTCAAATACGAAGAAAAAAAAGAAATTCGTAAAAAAACTCCGTAAAGTCTGAAGGCGGGCAGATGAATTATAAACAAATCCTACATAAAACTGCACGACTTCATACTTTAAGCGTTATTTTACGATTTTTTTGAATAATATTAGAGAAAAAGAAATTTATTGTAACATTTTTTTAAACAAAGTAATGTATTTATAATTTAAGAATTATGTTGTTGAACTTTTTAATTATTGTCGATATCTTTGGGACTACGTGCAATCCTTATTGTGTCTTCTAAATTAGTTGAAAGACGATTGCGGTATTTGTTTTTCAAGAAGCTTATTTTCGAAAATGAAGTCTTACAGAGATAAGCCCAAACAAATTCTGCGCAGTCTTGTAGGTAAACGTTTTTAGTTGCTAGGTACTTTTTCCTAAATCAAATCTGTTTGATATTTTTTATGTAGCGTAACTACAGCCCTTTATCTCACGAGCGCGGGTTTAGTTTAATTATATGTAGGTAGCTTTATTGTCCTTGTATCAAGTATGTTGTCAGTGCGAGCTCGCGTGCCTTCAGCATACAAATACAAATTCGCGTCAAAATCACAAAACTTTACTTAGTTGACTATTGATATAATTTGTTTTGTCGCGGGCCGCACAAAAACCGGCCGCGGGCCGCATGCCGCAGTTTGACGACCACGGGCTTAGACTAATAAACCAGACAAAAAGAATACAAATGTTCTTAAAAATCGAATATCTAACTTAACTTAATGTTCATCTATATAACCACGCGGACGCAGCCATAGGCAAAAGCTATCTAATATTATTTTATATTGTAAATTTTTTAACACTACCAATTCCGAATGGCCATAATTCGCAAAACCGAAAAAAAAACAAGCATTTGACATTGACAATGTCTAAACTGTCAACTATCAAAATATTTTTGTTGAAGAAAACAAGGAAAGTAAACAAATATTGTTCTGTTACTGATAAATCTGATAATATAATAATAATAAATCTTATCATCAGTAGCAGAACTTATTTTGTTAGTATCTCTCAGTGGTCTGTGCTGGCTTTCTGGTAAGTGTATATTTATGAAATATCTGGATGCAAAGCTCTGGGTGGGTAAAGTTTCCTTAATCAGGCATTGAGTTATTATGTTAGTAACTCAATGTAGTCAGGACGTCTTACTTTTCGTCCATTCAGTAGATTCGTGACCACTCAACAACTAGCATCAGCTGGCGAAACGTGGAATCACAAAGGAATGAAGAACCATTAAAATATGACCCTTTCTAAGTGTGTAAGATCCAGTGCTACAAAATTGATACAGTGCTAACATCTACGAACAAATTCTAGGGGTAATTCCAATAAGTACCTACCTTGGTACCTACCTACTCGGAATATTTTAGATTGATTTCCAATTTAGATTTTTTTACCAAAGACTTTTTAATTTTTTCCGTTAATTTTGCAGACAAAACAGATTGTTACAACAATCATCAGGTCTATTAAATTCAAATGAAATAAAAATGGAGAGTTGTCTTGGGTGTTTATCAACAAAAGGATGTGTAACATCTGTGGATATGCCTGTTCTACACAACTTTAACCTTATAACTAGTCTTAATGTGAGTATAATATTTTTAACACTTTAGTATCCTTATTAATATTAAATGCAGAAGTGACTCTGTCTGTTTTCACGCCTAAACCCCTAACCAATTTTGATTGTTATTATACCTATACAGGTATGTCCTTACAAAAGCTATTTTTGATCCCAATAATCCTAAGGGATCGGGATTTACCCGGGATAAACCGCAGGGCGCAGCTAGTACATAATATTTGCCATTTGAAGAATTCTCTTCTCTGATCTTTAAAATGAATTTTTTATTTGATTATTTTATACTTAAGACTTATTTTTTTTAGATCAAATGTTCTGAAGATGAGCCAGTGTCTTTGTGTGATGAATGCCTCACTTCCTTAGACTATTGCATTCAATTTAGAGACAAATGCATTGCATCTGCTGTTACACTGAAAGAGATGATAAGACCAGTAAGTTATTGGTACCTAACTATCTACCTATTCAAAAAAACTGCACTCAGCAATGTTGACAGAAACATCTTTACCCAACTAGCAAGGAAAGTTGTTCTTTCTCACTTTTCTGAGTTTAGAATTAGGTATGCAAAATATTTGACTTTATGGCCTAACTAGCAAGAAAGGTTGTTCTCTTGTTCTTTTGAAGATTGTAATCAAGAAGTATAACTTAAAGACTGAAGTTTACACCTACTTTGACTTTACGCTTCTGTGAGGTGTGATTCACATTTATTTTCTTATCTCCCAAAAAGAATATACCTAACCACTTGTCATCACATCCCCCATGATCAACCTCCAAGTTCTAAGCCAAAATCAGATTTGGCTTTGGTTCTGCCATGCCCTTCTTTGACACTTTTTATGTAAGATTAAGTTATGCAATATTTTATCATCAAATCAATGTACCTACTTATTTTGTTTAATTTCAGAAAGATACACACTTAATAGCGGACATTAAAGAGGAAATAGAGACTGAATTTGATGATTCTTTGATTAAGTATAAATACATTGATGACTGTAGTGATGTAAATCATATTTTAATCCAAGACAATGAAAATAAAACATTGCTGCAGCAACCAGAAAATGATGCAGAAGAAGGTATAAATAGGAACAGAGTTATGCTGATGCCTGGCTATATAAATATCTGGTCAATGTGATTCGGACTTGTGCATAAAGCATATCATTATAAAAAAACCTTGTATGTGCAGAGACCAACTTAAGTATTTATTTTGATCTGTTTTAGTTTTAACTGTTTAACTATCACGGTTCTGAGATACAGCTTGGTGACAGACAGACAGACAGTGAAGTCTTAGTAAAAGCTGAAACTGATAATAAATTAATCATGGATTATATTTCAGATCAAGTAAAAAAGAAGCCAAGAAGAACTCTAAGAAGTTCTATAACTAAGTTAACTGTTAATAACAATCTTGAACTGAAAGTGATTGAAACTGAAGATTCTGAAGGTGAAGTATTTTATTGTGGTGAGTTTAAAGCCCATTCATTAATAATATTCTTATTTTCATGAATAACTGAGTTTTTCCTTTGTAAATAACATCCAGCTATAGTATCTTCTTCTCATCTGAGAGATGTTCCCAGTTGCATCCCTCTAAGTAGCCCGGTGTCGGGAGACAAGGTTTGATTCAGGAATCCGGATCCGGATCAGGATCCCAAAATTCATAAACCTAGCCAGTAGGGTAGCTTCATGAATTTTTCAAAAATCGAAATATGCCATTTTAGTTTTTGTTAAAATGGGGGCGCAACTGCTTTCAGAATTTTTCGCTATCTCTAATAGTTTACAATATCCCCCTGAAGGCCAGTTTAAATGGTTCAACCTGTATAAAGAATACATAAGATTAGCAAACTCCCAGTTTGCTAAGCTTATGTATTCTATTTCAACGAACTCAGAATTTATATGGAACTCGCATTTGTTTCAAAACATGTTTCACGGATATTGCAGACTTTTGAAAATTGACGACTTGATCGCCAAACCACAGTACAAATAAGGAACAGTATGGAAACTAAGCCTAGTTGAAGAAAATATAACCTACGCCAAAGGATTGTCACTTTTAATGTTTTGGATATTGTTTCCAGCACCGACCAGAACAATAAACATGTTTTCTGTTTCCATGAACACCCTCAGATTTTTAAAATTAATATTTGCCTAGACAAAGTTAAAACCCAACTGTTAAGTTCACATTAAATGACTGATCCCCACTGTTTAACACTATCCACTATGTCCGTACTTATTGTCAGTCATGTCATCAATAATACAATCCAGTGCGCGGAATGTCTGCGCGATGGTTGACTTTGGAACACATTTTTACCGGGTTTACTATGAGAGTTAGATCTCCATTTCTATTTGTTACTCGTAGTTCTATTTACATACCGAGTTTGAAACTCGGTATGTAGATAAAACATACGCTACTTTAGATCCCAATATTCCCACGGAATCAGGACGTACGCGGGGCGCTGCTAGTCATATATAATAGGTTACTATTACAGGTCTATGCAAAAATAACTACAACAACAAAGATCATCTACTAACACATTTAGAAGAGGTACACAAACCAAATAAAGTATGTCTGTTGTGTCAACTGTCTTGTCTCAGTTACCCACACTTGCTAGCACATAGGATGGAGCATGTACCTGCCGAACAGAAGGGATGTTTGTTATGCAATAACAAGCATATTACAACGCCTCTCACTATGGAGTTTCATTATATGACAGTGCATAATTTGGCTGAAAAGGTAAACCTCTACCATAGATTAAAGATGTGAGTCTTAAGGTTTCTGCATACGTAACGTTCCCCGGACGGGACGTGCCAATTTCTACGTACAAATATCCCGTCAGGGCGACGAACATTGGTTCAGGTCTAGAAAATCAGGGAAGTAGGAATCTAAGTTCAAATAAAGGTCTAATTTTTTAAATTCAAAGTCTTTGGATGATTCTAAACCACTTTTATAGAAATGCATTTTTTGATTTCGGGGCCCGTTTCCAAGAAAAAAAATATTGTAATATTTTTGTTTGGAAAAAAATATGTTTTTTTAATTATTTTGTAAACGGGCAGAGGTATGAAAACCAAACTTCTAGGGATTATAGACGGTATAATACTGAACACTTTTGCCTTAGACACTTTCATCATACCTTTGCAGTTTTAGAAACAGCAGGCGTCCGAAACCTCAATTTATTATTACACGGTTTTAAAGGAACCAAGTGTAATTTTTGATGCAAAAATAATTATAAATAAACGAAAATACCTAATTCTTCAAAAAAAAACATAGAAATAATAATTAACGCACGGTTGGTATCGTACTACCTAAGTATACGGTACATTACCGGATCGCGGTAATATACCATTTCACGTTTATATGCTATGGTCTTCAACAGTAGCGCGCCATTTTACCTTTCATCTGCTATTGTTTTCAACAATGGCGCGCCATTTTAGCTTTTACTTGCTATTGTTTTCAACAGTAGCGCGCCATTTTAACTTTCACCTTCTATTGTTTTCAACATTGGCGCGCCATTTTACCTTTTAGCGCGCCATTTTACTTTTCACATGCTATTGTTTTGCAACAATAGCGCCAATAACTTGTTTAGACAGGTAGCTAGGCGGCATCCTTGTGAACATATTTTCTTTAAACCCTCTTATCAGTATCCCCTCCATGCTAAATAACGATACTACCTATGCTACCTTGTTGTTTTAATAAAACCTTCATTCGATTCTTACACTTTGTAGTTTCAATACATTCTTTGCTAATCCTAAAAATGTCTCAGTTTATTACGTACTTAGATATTTATGTGCTACTAAAAACCAGTGGAAAACTAAAAAACAGTGGTTTATTGTTCGATACAATTATAAACCGTTTAACCAACTTGGACGTTTCTGCAGATGACCTCAGTGTGTTAAAAACCTTTGCTAAAACATTTGTGTCAAATTTATTAAAGAGGTGGTCGGAAGCACACAGACATCAAACAACGTTTTTTAACACGGATTGGTTACATTCAGATATCAAGTGGCTATTGTTAAACTCAGTTGATTTAGCGTCAGTTTTCGCCCAAGAAAACAATATGGATGTCCAAGAAAAAATCGATGATTCCTTAGATACCTCTCTGGATGCAGTAGCTTCAACAAGTTCGTTTTCAGATGTAGCTACAAACACTCCCGTACCAAGGAAGTCATTTGAGGACTTGTCGAATAAACAAAAAAGGAAGCGTCTTTCATCACTGAGGGACCACTCAGAAGAGGAATTGATGATGGCTTTAGTAAATAAATTAAAAGAAAATGAAAAAAAGCATCTAGCAGCTGTGATTGACTGTCTTTATAAAGACAACGAGAAGGTGGAAGATGTATTTAATGTTATTTTCAAGAAACTGTCTAAAAAAACTTTACCACTTAAATAATGTTACATTGTATTGTTTTAATAGTTTATACCTACCTACATAGTTAGTTTTAAGTTCATTTTCTGTTAAAAATTTGTTAATTACCTACGTTATGTAATTTTCTGTCTTATTTTTGTAATTTTTTAATCATTTTTATTCATTTTTTTCTATTTCTTCTGTAGTAGTAGTTTGTTTTTTTTCTCTTATATCAATTTGGTACAATAAAGCAATTTCTGTGTCTGTCTATCTATCTGTTATATTTCTCTTTTCTAACTTGCCTAAAATCAATCTTGTACTTATTTATTTATTGTCTTATCACATTTAATTATAAAAAGTATCATATATTGACATTAAGGTAAAAAAAATTAAAAATTTCAAGGCTGCCTGAGCAGTGAGCGGGTCTCTAGGTCCATTGTTGAAAATAATAGCAGGTAAACGTGAAATAGTATATTACCGAGATCCGGTCCGGTAATGTACCATATACTTAGGTAGTACGATACCAATCATGCGTTAAATAAGGATAAGGTATTTTCATTTATTTATAATTATTTTTGCATTAAAAATTACACTTGGTACCGTGTACTAATAAATTGAGGTTTCGGACGCCTGCCGTTTCTAAAACTGCAAAGGTATGATGAAAGTGACTAAGGCAAAAGTGTTCAGTATTATACCGTCTATAATCCCTAGAAGTTTGGTTTTCATACCTCTGCCCGTTTACAAAATAATTAAAAAAACATATTTTTTCCATACAAAAAAAATTACAATATTTTTTTTCTTGGAAACGGGCCCCGAAATCAAAAAATGCATTTCTATAAAAGTGGTTTAGAATCATCCAAAGACCGTAAGTTTAAAAAATGAGACCTTTATTTGAACTTCGATTCCTACTTCCCTGATTTTCTAGACCTGAACCAATGTGCGACGATGTGGGGGATGGCACGGGATTTTTGTATGTAAAAAATGACACGTCCCGTCCGGGTAACGTTACGTATGCAGAGACCCTTACTCTATGGTCTTTCTACAGTATCATTTGTCTATGCCCTACTAATTATACCTACTAAGTTTCTGAAGGTTTTTAATAGCCGTTAAACTATCCATACTAATATTATGAAGAGGAAAGATTTATTTGTTTGTTTGTAACGAATAGGCTCCAACATTACTGGAGCTATTTAAAAAAATCTTTCACCAATAGAAAGCTACATTGTCAAAGAGTAATATAGGCTACTTTCGATCCCGATATTCGCACGGGATCGCAACTAACGCGGGTGAAGCCGCGGGCGGGACGCGGCTAGTTTCTTAAAAAATAGTTTCAGGGTATTTTGACAAATGGCACATAACAGTAAAATGCTATAGATATATAATTTTATCAGACGATTACTTAACCAGTCCTTGATATTAACGGTCGTTAACTTTAACTGTCGCTAAAATCCTCAGAATTTCATCAATCATTTTAATCAATAAGTATTTCACATGACCACCGTTAAAGATAACTTTCTATAATAATCTCGAGAAATTAAGGGTTACCTAAACTAACTTTAGTTGCACTTTTCAGAATGCAAAAATACTTTGCAAAATATGTTTAAAAGGTTACAGATCACCGCGTAATTTACGCCATCATTTAAATGATTCACATTCGGAGATTAAATACAAATGTGACTACTGTTCCAAAGGGTGAGTTACATATTATAGTCAACTAGTTGCGTTCCGTGGTTTCACCCGCGTAAGTCCCGATGCCGCAGGAATATCGGGATAAAGGTAGCCTATGTGTTAATCCAGATCTCCAGCTATCTGTATACCAAGTTTTGTCGCAATCGGTTTAGTAGTTTTTGCGTGAAGAAGTAACAAACATACACGTTTACTTACCTACATTATGATATCATAATAATATAATGCCCGCGTAAGTCCCGATCCCGCGGGAATTACGGGATAAAAAGTAGCCTATGTGTTATTCTAGGTGTCCAGCTATCTATATTCCAAGTTTCATCGCAATCGGTTCAGTAGTTTTTGCGTGAAAGAGTAACAAACATCCTAACATCCATAGAAACTTTAGTAGGATTACCTACTATTTTCTCCATACAATCTTTACAAACGTAGTCGACTGTCTCGTCCCTGGATAGAGACATTAAAGAAAATATGTTTATGCCATAAACTTATATCAGCCATGGCCAACGAGTAGGTATTTATCCTTTCCTCTGGTCTAGGTCGGTATTCAATTAGGTTTTAACTTTTTTTTTAAGATTTCGTCGGCAGCAGCGTTTGAGAATTCATTTAGATACTCATACGAAAGAGAGACGGCATGAATGTGACAAATGTGATTATAAATGTAATTTTATTGCCTCTCTGAAGGTAAGTTTTGTGCAAACCCACAGTTTTTACTTTTTTTTACACACGATAGATGGGTGTTTGACACTAAGCCAGGGGTTCCCAAACTTATTTTGTCTACCGCCCACTTTGAGAATAAATTATTTTTTAGCGCCCCCCTTTCTCACCTACTTAAAAACTACTATAACTTCAAATAAAATGTGTCTTATACTATGTAGTGCTTATATGTTTGGAATGTGTCATCTTATATTGCAATAATTTCCATGTAATATGGGAAATTACAAGCCGAGTTGAACTGCAAAGTTCGCCGGGAGATGTCACTACGAGGCCTTACTCGCAAGAACAGGTGGAGCTGCTTTCTTAATTTCGACCTAGCGAGCGGGAGGATTACCCGTGACGTGACATTAGCGGAAAGCATTTTTTTCAATAAAACCACTAGTATGTAGTATGCAGTGATTTTAAAAATAAACATTATTTCTTTTCAGAATCATATATCTCGACTGCATTCAAAAGACAAGAGTGTTTGCAAACCATGCGGCCGCGTGTTCCTGACCAAAGAACTGTTGGAAACACATCAACCAAAATGTCCCGCCCTGGAACAAAAAATGTGTCCCGTCTGCGGGATTACTGTCAGACATGTATGTACAAATAGCCGTCTATCCCCGGTATAGAATAGGGTTACCCTTCTCTTCCCGTGGGTGATGTAAAAGGCGACTAAGGGTTCTGAGGGAGACTAGCAAACCTTATATCTCCCTGTCGCGGTGGCGGTTAGTGTCAGGCAAGCGGCCGGCCGTAAAAACATTGCCAAATCTATTTGCAGAAGGTATGGTCAATGATGTTGATGATTGATGGATGACCTACCTACTGCGCCGACCTCAAATAAAAATAATAATATGGGGTCCCCGAGAGGGATGCAACCGGAAACATCGCTCAGATGAGAAAATGTTTGTACCACTATCTGCGTAAGTCCCGATCCCGCGGGAATATCGGGATAAAAGTAACCTGGTATTGGATGTGTTAATCCAGGTCTCCAGCTACTAAGTTTCAAAGCAATCAGTTCAGTCGTTTTTGCGTAAAGAAAGAACAAACATACAACTTTACCAAGGGTATCTGCATACGTAAAGTTTCCCGTACGGGACGTGCCAATTTCTACATACAAAAATCCCGTCGAGGCGACGATGGGGGGGGGGGGGGGGTGGCATGGGATTTTTGTATGTAGAAATTAGCACGTCCCGTACAGGAAACGTTACGTATGCAGAGACCCTAACTTACATACAAACTTTGCCCCGGCATAGAATAGGGCTTCTCTATCTCTCCTGTGGGGGTCTTTCAATGTGTTTCGGCGAGGAGAAATTCGTAAATGCCTTCCGCCATCTTTGTGGCGTCTATGTGCTATTGTCCCTGCCTTTCGAAATAGTGAAATTACCGTTCAAATCTCAATTTTCCAGGTAAATCGGCATATGAAATCTCACAGTGACATACTAAAGTATAAATGTGAAAAATGTCCGGCTGCATATAAGAGTAAATCTGGCTACCTTATACACTTGGACAAACATGATGGCGTCATGAGATATCAGTGCAAATATTGTTTGAAGAGGTTTTATTCGCCACCGTCGCTTATAAAACATACTCGGATACATACCGGTAAGTTTAGAGATCCTTGAGCCGTAATTTTAAACCACTGAAATTAAATTCGTATACGAAAGTTTGAGAAACGCATGCTTGTTCTCACTCGTTGTGTATGTGCGTGAGACCGCGCACTTATTAATTAGCCTTTCGCATTCGGGTTTTTGGCGATTCAAAAATATCACTGTATGCATCCCCGTGACACGGTGAATTTATGATTATGCATCTCCTCGTCCTAAAACTAAAACGTATGTTCACCTGCTATTTGAAAACCTACAAATTGCACGGAATATATCGTCCTTATGTAGTTAGTTTTGGAAACTCAGTTTCTCGAGATTATTAACGACTGATTTCTTATAAATTAACGTCCTTAACTTTAACAGTGGTTAACATTTACAGCCGTTAAAATCCTATAAAATCATTCTGCTATCTCATTTTAGATATCTCTATACTACTATCCTACTAATATTATAAATGTGAAAGTTTGTGAGTATGTGTGTACGTAATATGTGTGTTTGTTACTCAATCACGTAATAACCGCTGAACTGACCTGGAATAACACATAGGCTAGTATTTATCCCGACATTACCGAGGGATCGGGACGTACGCGGGTGAACCGCGGGGCGCAGCTTGTTAAAACTATTGCTAAGAAAGTGTAACTTTGCCACTCACCCCAGTTAACGCTAATTATGTTATCAGTGGGTAGCTAGTAGTCAATGAATATAATAAATGTTGTTTGTTTTAGGTGAAAAGCCGTATGTGTGTGAAATATGCAGTAAGGCATTTCCAGTCAAATACTATCTGAAAGTGCACATGAAAGTTCATGGAATTTACCTTATTAACAAAAAGAACAAAGAACCGGAAGAAACAAATAAATAATTAAAAAAAAAATCTTTTTTATTAATTTTATTGTTTTACTCTCAACGAGTCAGACTCCATCCTGCCTGACACACTGTTCCTCTCACTGACCTCCATTACAACTGGACAGGACATAGAGCACTGAATTTTGTTCCTATTTGATCTGTGCCATGTTGCACTGCTGTCGCGCGTTTTCAATGTGGAGGAACACTAACTTTTTATCCCGGCAGAGGGCGTTTGTCGACTAATCTTAGGTTTGAATTAAGAACTGTCAAACAGGTGTTTTTTACAACTCTCGGCGCCAAATTGGCCATATCGGTCTGAAACCGAAAGAATAAAAAAAAACTCGGCGTTTCCATTGGTGGAGGACCGTCATCGAAAAAAAAAAAGATCATCTGATGCCAGCGCCAGCTACTTACAGCTTTGCGTGTGGCACCCCATTGAATGCTTTTGTCGTGACTGATGAATCGTGTCAACGCACAGCCTACATCGCTGATAGAGAGTTGATATTTGGAAACTGTGCTCTAAAAAGGTTTTTTAAAAATTCCCACGGGATCGGGACTACAAAATACATTATAATAATAATATTAGGGATTTATGCAAGTGAAACCGAGGGACCCAGGCAGTTTATACTAGACTAGAGTATTTACAGCACATGGCAAAAACTAGCAGCGCCTCGCGGATTCACCCGCGAGGCGCTGCTACCCCTGTAGGAATATTGGGATAAAAGTAGCCTATGGGTTGTTCCAGGTCCCCAGGTATCCTATCTATCTACATATATATTTTCATCGCAATCGGTTCAGCGCTTTTTGCGTGACTGATCAACAAACATAATGAAAGAGCCAGGGTGTTCTACGATACATTCTTCTATATCTCTATATTCTTGAATTTTCATTTTCGTGAAACCTATTTAAAATTTTCGGTGGTATATCAAGTCAAGTATTATAAATAAATAACACTATAACACTATTCAACACACTTGGTTTCGTGAGTGAAATGACACTGGTAAATTCCCAAATGGCTATCGGTTCATAACCAACAAGGAAACAAAATGAAACGTCAAATACGTTTTATCTGTCAAAGTCACTAAAGTAAAAAAAAAACAATTAAATGCTGCCAACAATACGCTTTTGTACTTTTTTGTAACTTTGTGAGGTTAATAAAAATTGAATGGGGTGGCACACGCAAAGCTGTGAGCAGATGGCGCTGGCCTCGGATGATCTTTTTTTTTTGTTAATGGTCCCCCCATGAATGAAAACGCCGAGTTTTTTTTTTCATTCGGTCTGAGACCGATATGGCCAATTTGGCGCCGAGAGTTGTAAAAAACACCTTATTATCCATCACAGCATAAGATAAATAAATGCTATTAGTTGCTGTTATTTGTAGATATAATAAACCTTAGGGAAAACACGCGATATTACCGCTTGCGTTTTTGCACCTGTGTGGGTGCATATTGACAGGACGCGTCACAATGTTACACAGGTGTAATACCGCTCGTGCATGCATACTGGTGCAATATCGTATGCGCGACTGCGCGTCCTGTCTCAATTTACGCCCATACATGTGCAAAAGCGCATGCGATATTATCGCGCGATAACGCATTAGTGTAGGGGAGCCTTTAATCTCATACATAACATAACCATCGGTTGGCACGCTGCTTTACATAGTTCGTGATTTATAAGTTTCCGATATTTTTTTTGTTACAAGGGCGATGGCAACATTAATTAAAGTTTTCACGCGTGTTTACGCGTTGTGTGTTGTGGAATTTTGAGTTTTTCGTGAAGTATTAGGTAACGCTAGTAATAATTATATTTATCTATGAAGTAATGTGAGGCTTCACGTTACTTCACTTACTTGTAAATGATTCAGCACGGAATGCACAATGTATAATTATGCTAGCAAGCAAACCAAATGAGCTTTGATAATTAAGTGTGTGTGGTGACACAACCATTAGCGTTGGTTCACTTTATAATAAAACTAATCACTGCCACTCACAATGGAGTTGTGTAGAGCTTGTTTGTCGCCTGGAACGAATATGATTCTTATGGATGAACCGGCATTAGAGAACTTCAATCAAATAACGAGTCTAAAAGTAAGTACACCTGACCATGGCTGTTAATATCTACACCTTGCATGCCAGTCAAAATGTAAATAAATAATACGAATTCTCAGAAAGAACTTTCGCTAACACTGACAAAAACTTCTTAAATAATTATAGCTCTTCGTCCCTCGCTTTTCACGTGAAAGTAGCCAAATTGCTCTAAGCTGCTAGAAGATGGCCATGAAGGAGAATCTGACAAGACAGAAATAGGCTAAATGCTCTAAGACAATACACAGTTTTCCTTATACTTATTCGGTGTGTCTCAGCCCTGGTATTATAACAGCACATTAACTTATTGTTTCAGGTTAAATTGCATGCTAATATCCCATTGTACACTTGTGGAGAATGTCACAAAGCTTTGGGATTCTGTAAGGAATTTAGGGATAAGTGTATTGCTTCAGATAATGCACTGAATGATATTTTATTTCCGGTAAGTGACATCAAAACGGCAGCTATAGTGAGATGAACCCAGTTTAGGTAGAAAAAACCTGGCTAGAATTATTAGGGAACTCTTTTAGTCTCTAATTCACTAAACTCTCATAGTCAATTTTTAACAGAATATTCCAACCAATATTCCAACCATGACCTGTAGTACAGTTTGAAAAATCGAATTATGTAGGTAAGACCTGTAAAGTGTAACACAACAATGATATGACATTATATTCTTATTTTTCAGACCAATCCGGAACTAGAATTAAATCACGATGATTATTATCTTCTTGTCAAAAAGGATAGTCAAGAGGATGTAAAAAAGGGTGAAATGAGTGATGATTACTATGACTCTGAAATTGATAATGATGAGACATTTAAACCGACGATCGAAATGATTGTGGAACAACCAACAAGTGATATTGAAGAAATCCCTCGAATAGTTCCCGATATCCTATGTGGTAAGTTCTAATGCCAGCAGCACACTGATGAAAATGCTATAGGAATGGCCTAGAGCCACTACAGGCCACACAGAGACCGAGACCACATACAGACAATAAACGCCACACAATTAAAACTGAAAAATGAGTTTAATTTCAATCCAATATTGTGAACTCAAGAAAAATCTACCATCATCATCACTATCTCAGCCCTTATCCGTCTACTGTACATTGGCCTCCCCCATACAACACAACAAATAGCTATCCTGAGCCACCTCGATTGAACGACTCCCCACGACCGCTACAATGTTGTTGGTCCACCGAGTAGGTAGAAAAATCTATCAAGAGATTAATTTAATTCCAGGTCTATGCTCCGCCAACTTTACTGACAAGGACATGTTGCTGGATCACTTAGCTACCCACATCGGTGACAGCAAATGTCAAATATGTCTGGAACCGAGTTACAGCCAGTCTCAACTGCTGGCACATAGAATGCAACATGTCCCCGATGAGCAAAAGGGCTGTCTCATTTGTGACAAAGCTTTCGGAAGCACATCTAGCTTGCAGTTCCATTATATGACTATACATAAGTTGGAAAAGGCGGTATGTATTGGTATTTTACTATGCAGCAGGTTGATAGTTTGATTCGCGCCAGGAACAAGTATTATACTTCTTCTTTTCGTGTAGTGGTATGGCTCACCTAGTGTTAGACTTTTCTAACTTGACCTAACAACTGCTATCTGAGATAACAACCGGAACCAACTGCTTAATGTGTCTTCCGAAACACGGAGGAACTTTGACAAAGGTATTTTTTTAGCACAAATTATGACCGCGCCAACCCTTAGGACCATTCAAGACCAGCAGGTGCAGCTAGGCCAATGAGCTCCTCCTAGTATTTTACTAGAAATATTTTAAACAAAAAGTACATCTACAAAAAACACGAAGCATAGCCGACACTGCGCGGGATTCAAACCACGCATCTGTTCTCAATTCAGGAGAAACAACTGGAAATCAATTAGTCTACCGGTGCTTGCATCGGCGACGGTTTCATAATAATAATAAGCCCGCAGGGCACCTTGAGTCGAGGTGTCGGGGCGTAGCGACACCGCGGCTTCCCGAGTGCTCCTGTGGGAAACCACCGTTCCTCACCTCTGGCTTGCCTTAGTTGGCTGGTCGGAGTGAACACTAATGAGGAAGCGGTCCCCCACCTCTGGCTTGCCTTCACCGGCCGGCCAGAGTGGAGTCGCGAAAGCAGAGCTCCCACTCTGCTCGTAGGATGGATGCCAATCGTAAGTGGTGAGTGGGCCAGGTAGGCTGGACCCTCAGGGAGCCCGTGACCTGAGTATAAAATCCAGGGAGGCCTCTCCATCCTTCAGGCACTCACGCCCCTGTTGCCCCCTGGCTGTAATTTTCTCGGCTTCATTTAGGGTGGCTTAGTTTGTGAGTTGGCGAGTCTCTGTCTGCCATTTTTACGTGTATTTTTACATTGTTACGGCAGGCGCCATAGTCCCCATAGTTCCCCCCAGTATCCAATCCACTACCAACCCATTTTCATAGCCCAAGTAGTTTTCATCCATAGTTTACACAATAGTACTATCCAAACCGGGGGTTGTCCTTGGCTGCATTTTATAGTGTTGACAGGGATAACCGCCGGTTTGGTGTCCATTTCATACTTTGCGATTAAAATTGTGACTGAAACGGGCCTCTACGTGTTGGCTTCGGCCCCACGCACGCCTTCCAAAGGTCCGGGGCTCCATAGCCCCGTGAAACGGAGACGTTACAAATAATAATAAATTCATTTATTTCAGGCAATTACAACCCAGCAGTGACACAAAATACATTCAGAAATATTAAAAATAATAATAAAATTTAAAATTAAAATTCATACTTATCCAAAACAAATGTCCTAAATTCTAAAGTCAATGGTAAAAATAAATTCAATTACATTACATTATACATTACACTAGCTGACCCGGCAAACGTTGTTTTGCCTTATAAATTATAGATAGTAGCCGATTCTCAGACCTACTGAATACGTATACAAAATCACATAAAAATCGGTCAAGCCGTTTCGGAGGAGTACGGTAACTAACACCGTGACATGGAAATTTTATATATTAGAGGATTATAATTCAATTAACTTCACAAAAAGGTAGAAATAGGTAGATTCAGCAGGTCAGGTAGTTTTGTTTCACGGCGAGAATTGAACACACAACCTTCATGCAACCGTGTGCCAGTTTTTGATTAGCCAGCAATGTATCTTATACAAGAAACTGACTTGTTTCAGGTTTTTGACGAATTAAGACAAGAATATTTTAATAATACAGTTGAATTCATTTATGAATCGTCTTCAGAAAAAACAGATGTATCAAAAGGTAGTATAAAATTGACTAACTTACTAAGTTTGTTTGTTCCTTTTAATTGTATTTTGTTTTGGTAAATAAACATTTTCTTTCTTTTATACTTACTAACTAACTTACTTATTTTGTTTTTGCGTCCATCATGCGCGAGTCCGAATCGCACTTGGCTGTTTTTTTTTTAGTCTTAGTGTGAAATGTCTAGAAAATCGGCATTGTATATTGTGTATGGTTCATGTTAATATTTTCAATTCTAGTTAAAAGAAGAGACGTAAAAAATAAATACAATGAGCAAGAAGCAGAAAATGAAAGAAAACATAGCAAACGAAGGGGAATAGTAGTGGATACTAAAATAGTGTTGAGCGAAACTGAGCTAAAGGAATTGCTGGGGAAGCATAAAGAAGGATTTGTGCCATACTACTGCGGTATGTAGATCTTGATTACTACTAAATATATAATAATATTATAAATGTGAAAGTAACTCTGTCTGTTACGTTTTCACGCCAAAACTGTTGAACCGATTTTGATGAATTTTGAAATAGCGATGGATGAGACCTTTGATCCCGATATTTTCGCGGAATCGGAACTTCCACGGGCGAAACCGAAAATTATTCTAATTTCATAATGGTTCAATCAATCTATATCTATAAAATACTTTGTCCTGATTGACTAACAACTCACAGCCTAACCCGCTGATAATAGAGCTTAAATTTGGAGAATTTCTTCATCCGATAGAAAGGGTTTTTCGAAACTCTTACGGAATCGCGACTTACGCGAGAAATCCACAGAACACAGATAGTTCATTCATAAAATCGTGCAAAACAGACAACAGCCCAATACAGAAACGCCACATAAAATTTAAGGCGTACTTAAATATTTGAGCAGCTTCTAAATTTAAAAATAGTATGGGACTTTTGAATTTGAGAGGTGCTTATTTAAAGAGAACTTAAATTATGAGTTGCGTTTCTGTATTCGGCCGATAGCCATTCACAAACTTCTTAACAATTCCAGGCATATGTTCTCAAGAACTAGAAGACAAGAGACAACTAACGAAACACCTACAATACCACAAAATGGACACGCACTGCTCTCTCTGCGAAAGAGAATTCAAGAGCTACCCACATCTGCTCGCTCACCGGCTCGCTCACGTCCCGGACAACCAGAGTTCTTGTCTATTCTGTCCTGTAATGATACTCAATGAATCTGCCTTGAAAGAACATTATATGAATAAGCATAAATTGGCAGAGGAAGTAAGTTTTCTTGTTGTATAGCCCCGACATAGTATAAGGTTACCCCTGTGGGCTACCCGATCTCTTCCCGTGCGTGTCGCATATGGCGACTAAGCGGTCTGAAGGATACTAGCGAACCTTAAGTTCTCCCCGCGCGGTGGCGGGTAAACTGTTTAGTTCCTAGGAGGGTTGGTCAGGCAGGCGGCTGGCCGTAAAAAAATTGCCAAGTTTTTTTTGCAGAAAGTCAATGTTGACTTACCTACTGCGCCGACCAAAAAAAATCTTGGTTTCCAAAAAAAATGTAACCGGGAACATAGCTCAAATGAGAATGTAAGATTTTGATTTTATTTTTAAAGTGTTTCCTACACTTGAATTTTCAGGTGTTGCCATATTTCTGCAAACGATGTAGCCGTTCATACGAGACGGAGACGCAACTTAAACGGCATATAGGACTACACCACGGAGAGATCAAATATATTTGCGACTACTGTTCCAAAGGGTAAATTATATTCTATTATACTAGCACAGTCCTGCGGTTTCACCCGCGTAAGTCCCGATCCCGTGGGAATATCGGGATCAAAAGTAGCCCATGTTACTCAGGGTGAATGTAGCTTTCTAAGGGTGAGAGAATATTCGGAATCGGTCTAGTACTTTTTGAGTTTATTCATAACAAACATACATACACACACACACACAAAAATACAAATCATTCTTCTTTATTATATTAGTGTAGAAGTATATGCCTAGCTGCTGCCCGCGGTATCACACGCGACGCGTAAGTTTGACGGTCACTGTGGCGCGTCGAGCGAAGGCCCGACTTCAATGCAGAAGATTGCGCGGGTTCGATTCCCGCCGGTTGCAAGTATTTATGTTTAAAAATAATTTGTTTCTGTTCTTTACAATAAAAGTATGAAATATAGTACCTATATCCGTTGTCTAGTACCCATAGTACAAGCCTAGTGCTTAGTTTGGGGGTAGGTTGCGCTGTGTGTAACGTCGTGCAATATTTATTTTAGGTTCTCAAGGAAATCTTCACTAAAAAGTCACTTGATATCTCACCAAGATGACAGGAGTTACAAATGTCTCCAATGTGATTACAGAGCTAAATACCCTGGAGGATTAAAGGTAAGTGCTTTTCTAAATTCTGTTCGTATTTTTATTAGAGATGGGCCGACTAGTCGCCGACTAGTCTCTCGACTATCTATCTATCTCTATTTAAAAAAATAGGACGTATCATATTTCACACGAGTCATGCATGATTGAATTGGGTTTTCTACGGGACTTATTTTATTTATTAAGAGGACAGTCTACCTAGTCTTTCTCCATACAAACGTAGTCGATTGAATCCTCCCTGGATAAAGACATTAGAGCAAATATGTTTATGCCATAAAACCTATATCTGCCATGACCATTTTTTTTTTTTTATTTTTTTTTTATTTACCGAATAAAACTTAAATAACATTGATTACTTAAAATTAGCATAAAAAAAACCACAGAGGTTTAAATACTAATGCTAATAATCTACGTCTAACTAATAAATAAGTATATGGAGAATACAAATTGACAAAAATAAATAAATATAAAAAGTATAAATAAATACGTCGGGAAAAAAAAAAAGATAAGTTATTTCGTAAATATTAATTTTGTGGGTATAATGCAAGGTAGGTAGTTGGGTGAATAAACATTATGAAAATAGATAAGATGTGCCATAGATATAAATACAGTTGCGAAGGGTGTTTAGGTAGTGCGTTTTAAGCTTATATTTTATGTTTTTAGGCGTTAAACCATCGCGTACATCCAATGGAAGTTTGTTTATGTAACGCGGGAGTAGGTAAGCCGATGTCCTACTGCCGTATACATTGTTTCGGGTACTTTGAAATAAGCATAGACGACGCTGAGCGACCGCTCGAGTGCATACACGGTGTCTCGTTTCAACCTGGAGATTCGGTTCGAAAAATAAGTGTTTTACAAACATGTATTTGAACTGTGTGTTAACTGGCAAAATTTTACAGTGTTTGAATAGTCCACAGTCGTCATTGTAAAATTGCTTGCGAATTTTTGGATTTACGATATTCTTTAAAATTCTAATCTGTAAGTCGTAGATTTTGTTGAGATGAGTGGTGAACGAGCGGCCATAACTAGTAAGCCCGTACTGTATAAACGACTCAGCCAATGAATTATACAGCATTAATTTAACTTTAAAGGGGATTCTGTTCTTGAGTATAATGATGTTGGCTAGAAACTGTCTCAGTTAAACGTATTCCCCTACGTTTTGTTTTTTTTTGTTTCATTTTATAATTATAATAGAAATGAACGTCAGCAAAAATAGAAAATGAATAAAATCAAAACGTAGGGGCATCATGGTCATAGCTGATATAGGATTAATGGCATAAACATGTTTTTTTTTCTATATCTTTATCCAAGGAAACAGTCGACTAAGTTTAAATTAACGGGACACCAGCGCGGGGTAGCGACAAAGTTGCACCGGCGGAATCCAGCGCTTATGATTTAACAACGCGGCGACTCTTACCATTTTCATACAAACTTAATACCAAAATAAATTGTGAAAATTTTAGTTTTCTACCTTAATATCGATAGGGACCCTTTAAAAGTAAAATCTTAATCCGAATAATATTGATATTAAGGTAGAAAACAAAAAAAATTCGTCATTTATTTTGGTATTCAGTTTGTATGGAAATGGTAAGAGTCGCCACGTCCTTAAGTACGCCGATCAGTAGGCTTACCGCGTAAGCACGCAGAGTCAGCGTCGATTTGTACTGTCATTGAATTTGGCTTCTCCTAAGCTGCTGGTTTAAATGACACTTGACCAGACGTTTACAAATCGATGCATTGATCGGCTTCAAACTAAGGCTGTTAATTGTCAAAAATCTCGCGCGCAAATCATTTCTTAGCGTCGGCTTGAACTTGCGCGATAAGTCTACTGCACACATACTTACGATTCTACGAGAGTGCATTCGAAGTATGTTGTTTCTTCCTTTATTAATTTAAAAACTCAAAGTAACAAGCACACTATTATTACAGGACCACATATTAAGACGGCACACGTCTACGCGCGTGTATTGCGGTATCTGTCGGCGCGCGTACCCCTCCATGCAGCAGTTGGATCGGCACCGGCCGTGCGCGCGGGCGATGGAGGCGGACGTCATGTGCCCCATATGCGGTATCCATCTCAAGATGTCTTCCAATGTAAGTGTATTGCGGTATCTGTCGGCGCGCGTACCCCTCGTATATTAAATACTAGCAGTGCCCGCGACTTCTTCGCCTAATTTTTTTGAAAATATAATATAGCCTATAGCCTTCCTCAATAAATGGACTATCCAACACTGAAAGAATTTTTAAATCGGACCAGCGCCAGCGGTTCGTGAGATTAGCGTGTTAAAACAAACAAACAAACTCTTCAGCTTTATAATAATAGAATAGAAGATAGATTATCAAATGTTATAAGCTTTGTTTCGAGATTCAGACAAGTTCTTACAATAAACCGAATGTGAACCTGTAGAACATAGTAAGTCCATTTTGAACCATTATTTCTATAGTGAAATCCACGTTCCGTTTCCCAGTTGAACCGTCACCTGCGCACGCACACGAACGTGTGCCGCTACAAGTGCTCGCTGTGTCCGTCGCAGTTCAAGTCCAAGTCCAGCTTCGATGCTCACCTCGACAAACACAAGGGCATCAGGAAACACGAGTGTGAATACTGTCCTATGAAGTTTTATTCGCAGCCTGTACTTATTAAACATAGACGGGTTCATACAGGTAATTACTATATTATTCGTTTTTAGGGTTCCGTAGACAAATGGCAAAAACGGAACCTATAAGGGTTCCGATTCGTCATGTCTGTCCGTCCGTCCCACTTTTTTTAATTGAAGAAACTAATTTAACACATCTTTCTGAAATAAAAATGTCAAACATAAAGAACTTAAACGACAGACTATAGTCTGATATTAAAAACACGTTCCATCGGTGTTTGTGGAATGTAGCTTTTACACAGACTCGGTTTCAGAGCCATGACACTAAGCCATTGCTTATAGAATAAACATCGAAACATCTCTTTTAGGGTTCCGTTCCCAAAGGATAAAAATGGGACCCTTTTATTAATGCCGGCCTTCCTGTGCGAGGGGAGCGGAGGCATTAATGTGTCAGTTCAACATACAACGTTTGTTTTCATAGTCATACAACTCTTTCGCGCTATGGAAACAATCGTTGGATGGCTGATGGATAAACTGACACATTTTAAACTTCGCTCCGCTCGCAGTAGAAGGCCGGCATATAAGACTCTTCTGTCATTGTCTGTCACATGAAAAGCATTTTTCTAAATACAAATGAGTTTAATTTTGATTTCAATATTGTTGTTTTCAGGCGAACGTCCGTACGCGTGTAAACTGTGCGGCAAGGCTTTCACCGGCAACCACAACCTTAAAGTACACATGAAAGTACACGGGCTGGAACTTATTAACAAGAAGAAGTGACACAAGAAGTGACACTAGTTAGGGAACCCCCCACTTAGGGAACCACTGATGTAGGTGATGCCGCTAACATGGCTCAGTTGTGTTAGATGGTAAAAGTACTGATGCAAAGATTCGACATATGAGTCACCGACGCAGGTAGGCTAATTAGTAAAGTAATTGCTCCCGGATTGAGTAAAGAAGCGTTGTTGGTTCGAATGCCGCTCTCCATCAATCGTGCGTTGTGCTTTTGGAGAAGTATTTTTCTTTAAAATATTTCTATGATGTAGGTAGCTATACCCTGTGCTTACGCACCATTATGGTTATATTTTAAAGGTGGTTTAATTTTTAGGGTTCCGTAGCCAAATGGCAAAAAACGGAACCCTTATAGATTCGTCATGTCTGTCTGTCCGTCCGTCCGTATGTCACAACCACTTTTCTCCGAAACTATAAGAGCTATAGTGTTGAAACTTGGTAAGTAGATGTATTCGGTGAACCGCATTTAGATTTTCACAAAAAATAGAATAACGTACCAAATTTTTGGGGTTCCCCATACTTAGAACTGAAACTCGAAATTTTTTTTTCATCAAACCTATACATGTGGGGTATCTATGGATAGGTCTTCAAAAATGATATTGAGGTTTCTAATATCATTTTTTTCTTACCTGAATAGTTTGCGCGAGAGACGCTCCCAAAGTGGTAAAATGTGTGTCCCCCCCCTGTAACTTCTAAAATAATAGAATGATAACTTCCAACGAAAATTGGTTTGAACGAGATCTATTAAGTAGTTTTTTTTTTAAAACGTCATAAATCGTAAACAACAATTTACCTTTCAAAACAAAATCTGTTGTAAAGATAATGGTACGGAACCCTTCGTGCGCGAGTCCGACTCGCACTTGGCCGGTTTTTATTATCTTCAGCCATGGTTTTTTTTTTACAATTAACGGGCATTTGTAATCTAATAATCTTTGTATTCCCTTATTTTTTAACGTCCTTTGTACTATGAAGTCCTGTATATTTTTTTAGGTAATTAAGTTATTTATAACTTGGTTTTTATGGAATAAAACATTAAATATTGTATTTTAAAAACTTCAAAATTTATTTATTTTACAAATACAATTTACTTGCTAAGTACAAAACTAAGTGTATCACATACAAAAAAAGTCTTTGGCAAGTACAGAAAGTACAAAATATTTATTTAACTTGTAAAGGTAAATAAAAAAGGGCATGTAAAATTTACTAAAAAATCGAAAAAAATTAAAAGGTACTAACTAATCAATGATTAAACTCCCCCTTACAAATAAATTATTAATCCATGTTTAAAGGATGAACAGCCATACAATGGTTTGTTTCTTTCTGTCAACTTGAAAATCGCATTTGACGGTAAGAGACAAAACATTGTAGTTAATTCTTTCATAAACATCATTTGTAAGGGGGTATTTGTGTATAAATAATACAAACCTTAATGTCTAGGTAATGAGGTGGTGACGGCTGCCTAAGCTGTGTAAGTTTACAATTTCAGTTGCAATTAATATTGGGGATTTCGAACCGGATGTCTGGCAAATTGGAATAATCGCCAATACTTTAACGTAAACTCAATACTCAAATATTTAATTTAATAAAGAAGATGTATACAAAACATGACATTTTGAAATGTCTTAAAATTAGGAATATGGTGTGGTTTCGGAACTAAATTATTCAAGGATGTTTACGACATATCCACGTCTATTATCAAGTTTAAGAATTGTAATTTTGAATTTTAAGCATTTTAATTTAGGATAATTTAAAAGTGTAATTTATTTCATTTAATAATTTACTTTTAATATTCTGGACTGAAAAATAATTAATTTTTAAATAAGGTGATCTGGGGTAAGTGCGGCAAATTTCCATCCGACTGGCAAAGAAGTAGGTAGGGTTTCTTGGGTGTTGCCTACGCTAGTATGTAAGTATATTTGTTTGTCGATTTTATCAATATAATTGTTAGTTTCGGGTAAATTTATGCTTGGCTTCCCCCAAAGCCGCTCTTACCTCAGGTGACCTTAAATCGATCAAGCTATGATTTTTTATTTTTTTTTGAATCGGCGGGCATTCGGTTCGACACACCCATACAAATCTTTACGATAATAATTTCTAAAACTAAAGAGAAAAATGTACTTTCCAATTCAGGTAGCGGAATAATTGTTTACAAAGTGTGAACACAGGTATTACAAATGGCAAAGCATGATTATTTCCTAACATTTTCAATCTCAAACACTCGCATCCCAATTAATTCTTTCTTACAATAATTACAAATTATTTACTACATAGATTAACTTAAAACTAATTAAATACGCGGCTCTTGTGGCTCAAAATAAATATGTACTTTTTACAAAGAACACCACCGTTGTATGTACCCCTACCATGGGTTGATACATTTACGTATGCACTGTAACGTTAAGAGGAAAGTCTACCTACTCTTTCTCCATATAAACGTAGTCGACTGTTTCCTCCCTGGATAAAGACAATAGAGCAAATATGTGTATGCCATAAAACCTATATCTACCATGACCAATTGACCATGTCCCTACGTTTTGGTTTTTTTCATTTTCTAATTAGAATAGAAATAAAATTCAGAAAAAAAATAGAAAATGTAAAAAATCAAAACGTAGGGACATGATCGTGGTTGATTTAGGACTTATGGCATAAAATAATTTGTTCTAATATCTTTATCCAGGGAGGAACAGTCGACTACGTTTGTAAAGTTTGTATAGAGAAAAGAATAAGTAGACTAGGTATGTCTGCAAGGCAGAAATTTATATGCACATATTTATTTACGTAGATACGTAAATATGGCAACGGGTTTCTGTAGGTAACCCTACCTTGAGTAGATACTCATGTACAGGAAATCTGCCAAATATGAATCAATCTCTAACCTTTAAGAAAATGACCTAAGTGAATGGTAGCCGATTGTCGCATAAGGTTTTCAACATAATATGTACTACTACATAAAAAAAATGTATATTGCCAAAATAATTTTATGCGGATTATGAAATCCGATCCTATCCTAATATTATAAAGGTGAAAGTTTGTGAATGTGTGTTTGTGGGTCCTTCACGCAAAAACCGATCAACCGATTGCGATGAAACTCAGTATGTAGATAGACTGAGACCTGGATTAATATATTAGTCTACCGAAATTCCCACGGGATCAGAATTTACGTGAGTAAATCCGCGGGGCGCTGAATATTATATAAAATAGATTTCGATTGTACTTATATTTGCTGCGCCCCGCGTAAGTCTGAATTCCGCGGGAATATCGGGATTAAAAGTAGCTTATATTATCTTTCTTTAAGGTCCCATCTATCTCTATACCAAAACTCATCAAAATCGGTTCGACTGATTAGGCATAAAAACGAAACAGACAAGAGTTACTTTCGCGTTTATAATATTAGTAAGGATAATCATTCTTATAGTCCTTAACTCCTAGTAAAAGTTATCTAAACAGTTCAAGCAATAATCAATAAATTAAGAAATGTACTCTTAAACTAGAACCTAGATTGTACTTACCTATCTAACTCACAGTTTCTGAGGTATTTTAGCAACAGTTTATCAACTCGGTATTTGAAAAATGCTTTCGAAAATTTTACATCGATAATACTTACGCGAACTAATAAATAATATTGGAAATCAATTGTTAATGTCAAACTATAGATAGTAACATTTTCCCGGGTCCTAAACGCGTATTATTATTAATTTTCTTTCCTCGACGTTTCAACCATGTTACAATGGTCTTGGTCGCGGGGGAATAAGACGGGAAAATGTAACTATGTTAACAAATCGTGTGAATTTAAAAAGTTTATGGATAGATAAACTATCGATATAATAAAGCCATCCCCACACAGGTGCATTTTTAACCACAAAAACGAATGCAGCATTGTTTAATTTCGTTGTGGTTCTCATAGAAAATGTACTGTGTGCTAAGCTCAAAATACACGGTGACACATACACTGACACTTTACCTAAAACAGCCCATACCTACAGCACACATTTAAATATTTTTTGCATGTGTGCTGTAGGTGTGGGCTGGTTTGGTAAATTTACAGACAAGTATTGTATTATAGTATTTATAGACAAGTCGAGTAATTACTTTGGCTAAGTAATGCATTTGTCTCGCTCTTGTCAGTGGTTTTCACGTCTGCGAAAATGTGTCAAGAGATTTTACTCGATTCATCTATAAATACGGGGGTAAATGTCATCGTGTATTTTGTGCTTAAGGAACCGGGTCGCAATAGCTCAATACTACACCTGTATGGGGTTAGCTATTAAATAACCTCAGAAACAGGATCTAAGTAAACTAAATTTCGTTACCGTATTGAGTGTTAGGTATTCTTACTATAGTCTCTTTGGTCTTATCGTCTATGAGGGAGGCGGAACTAAGTTTCTTGGACTTGGGGGCGAGTGGCGGCACTTCACTGCACGTTGATCGGTTGTCGTCACCTGGAAATGATAATAAATAAATTCTCTGAACAACACACAGCGCCATCTAGCCCCGTGGCAAGCGACTAAGCTTGTGTTACGGTGACTAGACAACGGATATAATACTTATATTTATTTTTCTTTTGTAAATATATACATATTATACATAAAGGAACACCCAGACCAGACACAAATGGCGGCGGGAATCGAACCCGTAACCTTCTGCATTGCAGTTTTTTTAATTTTTGTCAGTCTCGGCCTCTGTGGCGCGTCGGGCAAAGGCTCGACTGCAATATTGCACTAAGTTACAGAGCGCAATCTAGCCCCAAACTAAGTACTAGGCTTGTACTTGTACTATAGGTACTAGACAACGGATATATACTACACAATATTTTACTTTTTTGTAAATATATACATATGATCAGAACTGGATTGGTCTCTATTAGAGATTAGGAGAAAAGTCGCCTGATAGTTATCAATTTTAAAACTCGTCTCTGACGGAAGAGCTTCACCAGTTACAAAGTTAAACTGTACGGGAAATTACTTACACCTTTAAAAAAGCTGGATCAAACTTTACAACAATAATCGAAGCATATGATACAAATTCCAGCAAACAACTTAGTAAAAATTGCGAATGCGCAGAAGTCGAGTTTTCATAAAAGTCGCATGTAAATGTACTGCTCGAGCTTACCCCTTCCACCTCAGTTATTTACAAAAATGTATCCGGCACCTGTTACTATACATACTTTGAAACAGTTGTACCTTGGAACCCTTTGGAAGTAGAACCGAGCGTGCTGAACTTCTTGAGGCTGCCGGTGGCGAGCGAGCCGTTGGACGAGGAGCAGTGCGGCGGCAGCAGCGGTACTCGCTCCTGTGGGTCGCCGCCGCGGTGTGTACACGCGCTGCCGGACTCGGACGCGGCTGTCTCCGGACACCCGCCCAGTGATATCCACTCTTGTATCCTGAAACGTTAATAATTGATTCCTATAATATATTTTTAGTAGAGCCTAAATCAATAAATACAAAATATTTGTCTATAGGTATTTCATTGTTTAATTTCAGACTACGATCTGACGTTTTAGTTGTTTGTAATTGACATTTTTTCTTCAGGATGATGTGTCAAATCATAGTCTACAATTAAAAAATGAACTTAAGTTATCTTGTAAGTGACCTGTAACAAACAGTTGTTTGATTTTACACTCTAAAATTTGGCATAGTCGCTTCTTAAGTCCTTTTTTTACACATCTTAAACTCGCTAGCGCTATCCCTGTCACGCTAGTATGTTACGGTACCCTATACCTGTTAACGATAGCTTCGAAGTTAGGTCTCCGTTGCGGCGTGTGCCTCCAACAGTCCCGCATGAGCGCGTACATCGGCGCGGGACAGCCGGCCGGAGCCGCGAGCAGCTCGCCGCTGCGCACCATCGATATCACTTCTTGATTGCTGAATCTGGAAACGTCACATCAATTGTTATATAGATTCTTCTGTTTTCGCGATGTTGTATTGAAATTAAAGACATTTTTCGGTTTGAATCGCGTGGTTTTTATTACTTTTAACATTGTTACAACGCTCAACATTTCGAGACCTTTCCAGGTCTCTTCTTTCACGCTATTCAAACCGAAAAATGTCTTTAATTCCAATTGTTATAATAGTCCATCCAAATAAGGGACAGGCCCGACTGCAATACAGGAGGTTGCGGGTTTGATTCCCGCCGAGTGCAAGTATTTTTGCTTAAAAATAAATATTTGTATCTGATCTAGGTGTTTTCTATGCAGGTATCATAATTCATAATGTATGTAGGTATTACAAAAAATAAAAGTACAATATGTAGTATATCCGTTGTCTAGTCCCATAGCACAAGCCTAGTGCTTAGTTTGGGGCTAGATTGCGCTGTGTGTAACGTCGTGCAATATTTATTTATTTAAACACAGGGAAATGTATGAGCAGGACTGTCTTTGCTTTTTTACGGCCTTTGTGGCACGTCAGGTGAAGGCCAAACTGCAATGCAGAAGGAAACCGACATGTCCTAGGACTCACCACGGTCCGAAGGCATAGGGAATTCGCCAAGCAGAAGTAAACTTCCGTAACGTCTTTCTGTCTAACTAACTCCTCTAAGGAGACCCTTGCCCTAACAGTGGGATGGGACAAATTAACGGGCTAACAAAGAAATGAGCCCCTTGTATGCCTAAACAAGAGGCTCGTGTGAATTCGTACCATGAACATTGTTGATTTCTGTTTTAAAAATATCTAACTAAAATTTCAATGTGTACAAAAATAGTGTCATAGTTAGATAACATTAATAATAAATGTATTATTCAAATAATTCCTGCCATCATTCCAGGCTCAAAGGTCCCTATATCCTATAATGCTGCTTACAACGCCAAGCTAAATGGCTTCTTTGTTCCTTTATCTGAGTATTGTTTATTTATTAACAACTGACACAATATCAAAAGAACAATAAGTGATAACGTCCTAAGCTGCGCCACTTACGAGCAGAAGAGTTATTCCTATTCATTTTATTTTTAAATGAACTAGGTATTAGCCGAGCCCTGCGATTTTACTCAAACCCGATCTCTGGGAATATCAAAATAAAATGTAGCCTAGGTATGTTTTGTTTTACAGAGTCTTCTCCTTGCCTAACTGGTTTTTTGACATTATGTGTGAGTATAATTGAGGAACATTATAACCCTCCGATTTGGTATTATAACTTACCTAGTGCATTGATCTCAATCTTAACCGTAGATATGACATACAACTGTCTTTGTAACCAACCTTATCTTAGCGCCTGCCGCGACGCTCATTTTTACGATAGACGTAACAATATTGTCAGCGCTGCAGCGGCTTTTTATATTTATTTCGCGTAAAACGAACATGGAATATGTTTGAAACATCACCTCTTGGACTAATACACGATATCTCAAATGACTAGATAATACATTTCACTAATTTAATAGATATGGTTGGTATTTAACAAATTAACGCCACACCTCGCGTGTGTGCAACGAGCTGGCACAGTCAATGGTCCATGAGACCATGTCACTTAATGAATAAAAAAAAATAGAGTAGTCATGCACCGGAGATTCAAGAAATTGCTTATTTAGAATAAACACTTTCTCTCTTTGGCATAATGAGCTTGTGGCGGACGCTTCTTTCCGAGATAAGCACATATACAACTCTCGACGAAAACATCGTCGGGCCGCGGCCTACCGGGCAAAACCACCCGGCCCGACCACGCCCGGTGGAAGATCTTCAGTTTGGAGGTAATCTCGTACCTCCAAAAGCTATTTACACAAGCCAGCATTTCTTGAGAAGAGCTGGCCCAAGAAGCCTAAGAAATGCTGGCATGACGTCGTCGTAAGGGCTGATATACGTGCGCGTGTAATGGTCTCACTACACGGGATGCTGAAGATCGTGCGAAGTGGAGACGTAAAAGTAGCGGACAGGGGCGTCTCTAGCGGGTGTGCAGGGTGTGCACAGCACACGGGCGCAGCGGTCCCAGGGGCGCCGCGGCGCCCCTGAGACCGCTGCGCCCGCGGCGCCCACACCCAGCCCCCGTATCAGAATCGCATTTCGGAAACTATGAGGTTTATTTTATTTCATATTTATTTTTAAAGATTCTATTATGGTCTACGTTAGGTAGGTATTACTTTATTAATTACTTGATTAATATAATAGAAAATGGTAAAAGAGGCACCACTGTAAAGCTAATATTTTAGGAGAAATATCAAATTTTTAAAAGATGACTCTTGAAGATAATGACAACGTGTCGATGTTAATGATTGAGTGGCGAGGAAAAATGACGCCTGATACGATTAATGATTTTGCGTAAATATCAAGGTATGAAAATAGCATATTTTATAAGAATTACATAAAACAAGTAAATTAAGAATCATTTAAGTATATCAAAATACAATTACATAAAGAATTAAATAATATTTAGATTTATAAACAGAAACGTGTGTGGGGCCCACTGGGTGTGAATGGGGCCCACTAAGATCGTTGGGCCCAAGCCAACCTCACCTACTAGCTCGGTGCACCTGCTGATAAACGGACGAGGCTCTGGCGCAGACTTTCCCTTCGGGGTTGGGAGGTCAGAACTCAGACGGCAGTCGCTCCCGTAAAAATCGAAATTCGCCAAATCTTTTATGGGAGTTCAAAAAATGATTGCCACACGGATAGGGCGCCGCCGTATAACGGCGCACAGGAGCTTCGCCCGACTCCTGTGGTAAGTGGACGAGGGATACCGGGCGGGCAGGGCCAAAGACGCGAGCCCCGAAATACAAGGTGAAACTCGGCTTCGCAACGTGGAACATTCTCACGCTAACCGGACGCGCGAGGGAGCTGGCCGACGTACTCTTCAGGCGGAAGGCAACAAACTGATCTACACGGGTGCACCTGGTGGAGATGTGCGTGAAGGTGCTTATTGGGGGGGTTCCTACTTACGTCGTAAGTACTTACGCGCCACAAGTCGGTTGTAGCGACGCTGATAAGAGGTGGTTTTGGGATAAACTCGGCGAGGTCCTTGGGGCTATCTCGTTGTCACAGGGAATCGTTTTGGGTGGTGATCTGAACGGTCATGTGGGTGAAATGGGGATAGAATTTGAACGTGTTCATGGAGGCTACGGATATGGCGGTCGGAAAGGGGAAGGGGAAAAACCCTACATACGTGTGCCACTGCCGACCTGGAACTCGTGAATATGCCGTCGCTTTAATAACCTTTTATTTTGTACCTTGGTATTAATTAATGGTAAAATAAATTACTTCATATTCAAGACAAATTCAATACCTTTCTAGGACCTTTTGAATTATTCAATTCGGACATTTCATACAAAAGATATCGGTGAATGTAGGTACCTATTGTTTCCCGACATATTTTTTCAACTTCACAATAAAATAATATTAGGGGTAACTACGTCAAGTTAGTACCTACTGCTGTTTGTACCTTTATTATTCCATATTGAAATCACTCTTTAACTCTTACTAGAGGGCGCCAAGGAGATATTTGCACACGGGCGTTACATGACCTAGAGACGCCCCTGGTAGCGGACCCCAATCTCCCGAGAGGGATGCAACCGGGAACATCGCTCGGATGATGATGAATTATTTACACTACGCTGAATTCCCAACTATTCCAATAATCTAGTAAAAATGCATATTATTATGTATATGGAGACAGTCCCTAGTGGTCTGTCTCCATTGATCTCATGTATCTGTCAAGACTTACCGACATTTTGCTTTGAGTTACTGTTACTGGACCTGTTTTGTGAAATAGCTGGAACTGGGAAACCGGCACTGTGTTAAATGGACCTTTAACTCACCCATAATATGGCTGTAGGCCATAACTATAGATTTCCCACAGAACAACTCCATAAGACCAAATGTCACTCTCCGTAGTGAATTTTCCATACAATATTGATTCTGGAGGCATCCATCTTACTGGTAGTAGACTCTTTGATTGCACCTGTAAGGTAAGAAAGAAAAAAGTATGAAATACAATGGCCCGAGAAATGCTGGCTTGACGTCGTATGAGCGGATATGCGTGCGAATGGCCTCTACGCAGGATACCGAAGATCGTGCGAAGTGAACACGTAAAAGTAGGAAAGCGGACCATGGGCTCTCGAGAGGGATGGAACCGGGAACATGCATCGCTCGGATGATGATGAAATACAATAGCCCAATTATGTGGCTATACAAGTGTGGCGGCCCAGCAAAACTAAACTAACCTTAGGAAAGAAATAAAGATCTCACTGGTAGAGAAGAAACGCAGCTTGTCACTAGCCTTAGTCGTAGCGCTAGGCGGACTCGTCCGTGTTCTGTTACGTAGACCGGTGTAGCCACTAAGAAGACGGTTAAGATCTTGTTCCAATGCCGTCTTTCTTCTTCTAGATGAACGTGCTAAATCTTAGATCATTTCATCATCATCATCTTACCAACAGGTGAGATAGTAGTCAACCACTAATCTATCGTGTTTAATAAAGAAAATGATAATCAAAAATTGAAATTCAGTACTTACTCTATAATAATCGGAGCTATAAATATCTCTCGACAGACCAAAGTCTGATATCTTGACAACAAAATCATCAGAAACCAAACAATTCCTTGCTGCCAAATCTCTGTGTACGTAATGATGGGATGCCAGATACTGCATACCAGATGCAATATTATAGGCAATATGTAAAAGCCGCATTTGTGGTAGTCCCTTCCCAGAAGGTGGGGCTCGTCCCATTAAAAACTCATGAAGGTCCCCTCGTGCCATGAATTCAAACAGCATACAGAGAGGCTCCTCTCTAAGAGCAACACCAACAATACAAACAATATTTTCATGATTTAATTCAGAAATGAGATCAATTTCCCTTCTAAAATCTGCTTGTGTCTTTGCTGACGCATTTTCTTTTAAAGCTTTTACAGCAACAAATTGAGAATCTCCAGTCTTCTTCAGGGCTCCTTTGTAAACCTTTCCAAAGGCTCCTTCGCCAAGTTCTTCTAAAAACTTGATTTGTGATAGAGAATACTGAGGAATCCGCAGGACTCCATTACCACGAGCTGACGGCCGAGTTAAGTGTGGTTGATTGTTCAAATTAGAGTTATTCAACAATTCATTCATTTCTATTGGTGAATTTAGCCTTGAATTTCCATAAATATTTTTGTCTGCATTAGGTAAATTAATATCTCTGATAGTGGCTGCATTGTTTTTATTCTTATTTCTAAAGCAGAGGCATACAGTGAAACCGATGATTATGAGAGTTAACAAGAACAGTACAATGACAATGTAAATCCAAATCTTGTGAGCGCATTTTGGAATATCACATAACTGTTTTTCACTTTTACCTTCCTTTTCAATGACGCACCATGGTTGTGATTTCAGGCCACCAGGATTTCTGCAGTAGCTATGCATTCCCGCTAGCTCTGGATAATCAAAAACTCGAACATGCCACTGCTTAGACCACTCTATACATGGCATCCCACTTTCAGCAACATTAACTCTTCCTAAATATCCACTACCATTTTCCCAGTAACATTCATCTTCTGACAACATCACAGCTCCGATATCTATCTTCAGACAATCTGGGTCATCTTCCGGTAGATCTTCGCATTCTTCTAAGATTAGTACTTGTCCGATATGTGGATGTCTTTTAGCTATCGCATATTCCCTCTGGCACAGTTCATTTTCTAATATCTCACAATCTTGTTTGCAGACTCGCCTCAGCACTGTCGAGTTATGACGGTAATCAAAAATGTTAGTGTAATTCTTCTCAAAAATCGGTGGCAATACTCCATTTGGTAGATTTTCAAACACAATTTCTGGCAACAATTCTTTATCAGAGTCCAACGAGAAAACCTTTCTGGCTTCTTTTAGAAAGTTTGCATTGGTTTCAAAAGGATTTCTACAAATAGGAAATGTTGAATAACATAGACTGGGTAGCGCATAACCTTCACAATGGGAACTTATGTCGTTAGAATATTTAGTGACCTGCACAGCCTGCATCAACTTCTCTTCAAGAGCAACTTGTGTTTTATTAAATGGAATATAAACAAACTGTGCTTTCAAGTGAGGTGCACATAATTTTCCGACATATTCTTGACAAATGGGCTCTAATTTCTTTGGGACAATACTTTTGTTGTCTGTAGCGATAGTAGTTTTGAAACTTTCAGAAAATAGTTGAGGTGTTGTCTTATCAATGATTTCTAGCTCATCATTCCCATCAGTGTTTGAGAATAATGATGGGTATGTGGGAATCTCATCGTTTTCTATAATATCAGCATCTTCAACAATCAGTCTTGTACTTTGTTTCTTTTCATAATTCTGTTTAATGGTACATGTGTAAGTGCCTTCACTACTTTTGTCTATGGCTTTAAGTCTAAGCGTAGTGCCTATAGTTCCGTTAGCCTTATCTATTTTGGTAAAAATCTTTTTACCTGTTTCTGCTATTGTTTTGTTGTCTTTCAACCAATAGACCTTTACATTTTTTAGTACATTTTCTTGGATATGGTCAGGAGGGGTTTCTTTAAGAGAGGTTTCTATACCTTCTTTATTGGTAATATGTCTTTCTACTTTAGTGTAGTTCATGATAGCTTCACATTTGAGACGAACGTCAGCCCCTGTGGGTTTAGTTACGACGGCAGGGAGAGGTTTCGAAAAATAAATATTTAGTTTTATATTCCATTTTATAGCAGGTTCGATTGACGAATTAGATTTTCCCAAAGATATTGGTTGTTTTCTTTCGACATTCGAAGCAAAACACTCACATAAACAAAAACACACGATAAATACACAGGAGTATTTCATGGTTGATGCTTCCCATATCACCATCACATACAGACACAATTTAAGCCATTAAAAGTTTTTTATAACATAAACCCAGTTTAAACATTAATTTTACAACATAATACACAAACACTATGTTAATTTGGTATAATTTTAGTCAGATTTCTTGATTTCTACGAGCAACTCTCGTCTACTCGTTACCTCTCCTCGATACAACTGACATATTTCTAAGTCTGACTTTGACATTTCATATGCTATGTGACACTGACAATTTGGTGTTTTTTTCTGTCTTGAACCGAAAATGACCATTTAGAAAGAAGATCGGCGTTTTTCCTTAGGGATTTTACCTGGGGGTTAGAGGTACCTTAATTTTATTTTATGTGCCATCGCAAATTACGAGACATGGATTATTCAATTGATTTATGCGAGCTAGAGCCATGGTGTTAGTATTTTCGTCCTATTCTTATTAAGTTAAAAGATATTGGGTGTTAAAGTTTCACATTTGGGAGTTTCACACAAAACACCACTAGATGTCGTTATTTGTCTTGAATATCCATAAATCTGAATTGGTATACCAATAAGGCAGATAATCAAGTCATCTTTCAGTCAATAAATCTTATTAGTTAAAAATAATTCTCTTCTTTATAAATTCTGGACCGATACGTGGAATTCTGTAGTCATTTAATGGTTTTACAAATTCAGATTTATGGACATTCGAGACAAGTAACGACATCTGGTGGTGTTTTGTGTGAAACTCCCAAAAATATGAAACTTTAACACCCAATATCTTTTAACATAATAAGAATAGGACGAAAATACTAACACCATGGCTCTAAGTTTACGTAATCAATCGAATAATCCATATTTCATAACTTGCGATTGAAACAATTTGTTACAACAAATTGTTTGAAGTGTCGATTATGATATCTGTGGAACAAAGCTGGTCCATTTTGAACGGTCTTCTTAACTAGTGTTAACATTTTTAAAAAATTTTAAAGCAGATACAAAAAATCAAGAGAGTCATCGTAAAATAGCGGCTAACTAAACAACAACCTCTGTAAGAGAATGAGGAGGAACACTAACTTTTTATCCCGGCAGAGGACGCAAGTCAAATAATCTTAGGTTTGAATCAAACAGGTGTTTTTTACAACTCTCGGCGGGACTTTCGGCGGGAAAGCGGAGACAACATGTCGTGCCCCAATTTTATTTTCGTTAAACTATGTTGTAAACTCGGTTAAATTGTGTAATTTTGGTGGAATCTTATTCAATTTAGTTCCGTGAATGTGCACAAGTGTAGTGAAAACAAAATTGAGTGTTAAACATGGACTTTCCGTCGTTCGCGCCGAAGCTCCTTGAAGGTTATAGTAAAGTTGCCACCGCTTTACCATAGCCCCTGACTTAAACTATAGGCCCGATCGGGCTCATTTCATGCAAAATACTTGATACTGGCAAGATGTAGAGTGCGTTTCATCTTTATTTACCTATGCCGTCAGGTTGGTAGCAAAACAAAAAAGTCCAAAATACAAAAAAAAAAATGCTACCTAGAATTTAGGGGGATTTGTATATAAAGAATGAATGAACGAATCTTCCTGTATTCAAGGTTTAGGGTCTATCACATTCAAAATATATAAGCAAGACTTTTTTGTTTTGCTACCAACATGACGGCATAGGTAAATAAAGATGAAACGCACTTTAAGATGTACGACGCCAAAACTCTATTGAAGAAACTTGAAATATTCTAAAACTTGACCCTGGCTGTTCCAAATTGGCCATATCGGTCTCAGACCAAAATAAATAAAAATAAAAACTCTCGGCGCCAAATTGGCCATATCGGTCTCAGACCGTAAGAAAAAATAAAAAACTCGGCGTTTTCATTTATGGAGGACCATCATCAAAAAAAAAAGATCATCCGACGCCAGCGCCACCTGGTTAGAGCTTTGCGTGTGGTACCCCCATTAAAACCAACAAAAAACGCCATGTTTGGCACTGGCTTTTTTACTTCCATTATACTTTTAGATTTATTTTACGTTATTTTACGGAACTAAATTGAATAATACGCCACCGAAATAAACAATTTACACGCACATTTTAACTAGATTTCAATTTTCGTTTACAAGAAAATTTCCTCAACGCGATCCAGCTAATCCTCGGTTTGAGACCCCTTGGATGGTGGCATGACTGACCGACCATCAAAGAGTAGTTTATTAGTACGGCCGACCATCCATCCATCCAATTTTATTCCTTACGAACGAAGCGATCTAAAAAATAAAGTAGATTATGTCCTAAGTACTTTTTTCCTTTTATTATTTCTTACAGACTACAAACAACCGTGTAACTTGTAATATCAATATTCTCACAATAAAAAATCGTTTCAAGCGTTTCGCGCCAACATCATCATTTTTCAAATGTCACAACGTCTTTTATTAATCAATCTCTTCTTCTTCAGATATTTCTTCCCTTACAATCATGCCACCAAGGAGGGAAATGTCCGGCGGCAACCATTCGCAGCTTGTATCTTCAGAAGAACACGCCTGAAACATTTAATAAAACTAGAAGATTTCAGTAAAAGGAACCTTAGCGTTATAGAGCTAAGTTTAAAAAAGTTTTATGTTACTTGAATTATAAGTAGTGAGCGTCAAGATGGGGCGGGTGTACAACAGCGAATCATAATTATTATACCAATGAGGTGGAACACGCAAAGCTGCGAGCAGATGGCGACTGTCCTTTTTTTTTTAAATTTTGTGGTCTCGCCTGATCTTGAAGTCAAGTTGGAGTCTTTGTGTTTTAGTGTTATAATTATCTAAAAATAATCCATTTATGTCGGTGTCTTGTTTAGTCTCAAAGAAAAATATCGTATGAAAAATGCTCCTACTACATTGAGGCATTTTATTGAAATATAAAAGTAAACATAAATGAAACCGCCGAGAGTTGTGAAAATACCTACTAGTTGACAGTTCTTATTTCAAACTTAGATCTGTCGAACATCGCCCTCTGCCGGGATAAAAAGTTAATGCTCCTCCCCATTAAATGCTTATTTTTGTAGGACCTTTTCTGTTGTCCCGCGGTAGAACTCGGTCGGTCATAAAGCCTGTCTCAGTCTTGGGCAGCTTGAATACACTACGCGTAACTCAGGACTCTAGGTTCATAATTTATTCCGCTTGCGCTCGCTCGTGTTTCGTGGCCCACCGATACCTCAGTTATATTTTAATACCGACAGGTCATGAGCAAACAGCATCCAACCGAACCGCGTTCGCGATTTTTTGTATTTTTGCATTTTATACTTTTTTGTCTTTATTCGATATTGGAAAATTATGGTGAATTTACGTAGGTACCTACCTAATTACCTACCTGTAGGTACTAATATTATAAATGTGACAGTTTGTATGGGCACTTAATGAATCATGGAAGTTAGTCCGTAGTTTGTTACTCCCTCACGCAAATAAAACTTAAAAAACACTGACTTTTAAGAATCCGTATGTACCCAAAAGGCAAAAGCGGGACTTTTTACTAAGACTCCACTTGGTCCGTCTGTCTGTCTGTCTATCTTTTACGTGATAGCTAGACAAAAATAAAAAAAAAATACCTGGCACCGGCACGAAGCAGCCTCTACGTAGTGGAAGTTATCAGTCCCTGGCTCAACGTTGGGATCGCAGTGTTTTAGCTTCACGGAGGCGTGTCTTCGCTCACCGTGTTCGCACACTGGGTGGTGAGACTCCTTATACGGGAACTGCCAATCTGAAATCTAAATAAAACAGGGGCATAACAGGGGTTGTTTTTTTTCACTTCACTAGTCTTCTTTGGATTTCGTTTGCAATATTCCTGATACACAAAACATCTATCGCAGAAGTTTACCTGTTGTCATTTGTCGTAGAATAACGACAGGTTTTTTTGCATTATTTGGTGACTGGCTATAATTCAGATAAGACCGATGGAGCTCGAGAAAACGGTAGTACATGCTACCTAGGTAGGTATCAATAAATTCCATTCGTTATTCAGAAATTATAGTATAATATCACTCTTACCTCATACGACAAACAAAATCCGAAACACGACATGATCTTGACATCGTCCCAGCACCGCCGCCCCGTCAGATCAGTCTGCATCGCTTTGTGCGTGTACCGCTTCAGCTTGCATCTGCCGCTGGATGGCGCTCCGGAACATAGCACCCCCACACAGACGATAGCCAACACCACTGATGTAAGCAACTCGAGCTTAGCCATTGTGGAGATCTGTAACCACAAAGTACATTATATATTATAGGTAATCTGTAACATTGCACCTAACATGAGATGATACGTCAATATGCAGATCGCTAAAGGCTATCTGTCGAAAACTGTACATAGGTAAATGAAAAAAAACCATGACTACGGGCATCTCTAATGTCTAGACGTTATAATTTTAAAGGTACTTACTTATTAATCACCGTAACACATATCCTACCTACGAACTAAATCACAAACATTTTCCTATCTAATTTGGTCAAGCCCTTTTGGAAATGCTTAAACGGAAACATTGGAGTGTGCACAAACAAACCAACAACTTCTAATCTAACCCTACGCATAAACGGGGTAGGTTTTTTTGACTTTTGTTTATTTTCAAAAACTAAGAATGAATTACGAATACGTCTTCTTCGCGTACGTTTTGCTATCACCAGTTTTGTTGGTGATTTTTCGTCGCTATTTAGAGTACCTAGGTAGATACTTAGATAGGTATACTTTCCCCGCAAAAGTTGTTTAAAAATTTAAATCTGGAATAAGCTACACTGTATCGTTTAAATAAAAAATGCAACTAACTTGTGCTTCCGAAGAAGTAACTCTCCTATTTGTCTGCTGAAAAATATTTCATTGTCTTTTTATAAAGCCTCTTCGAAGACGTCACCCTCAACATTTGTTTCAATTGGATTCACTTCATGGTACACGCCATTTCGTTTGCGAAACTGCCGGTATAATTGTTGGGGGAATGGCCCTTATGGATCAATTTGAATAATAAGTAACTTGTAAGTATAATTTTTGTGCTAAGTATCTACGTACCTAATTCCCTTATTTTTCTCATTCTTTGTTTCTAATTTTAGATTGAGAGTAAAGATAGACATAATATGTAGGTACCTACCTAGTTTTTGTTTTTAGGGTTCCGTAGCCAAATGGCAAAAAACGAACCCTCATAGATTCGTCATGTCTGTCTGTCCGTCCATATGTCACAGCTACTTTATTTGTTATTATTTTTTCGCACCACGACAGAATTGTTTCAATTTGACGACATCTGTGGCGTGTCGGACGAATGGACGACTGCAAAGCAGGAGGTTGCGGGTTCAATTCCCGCCAGGAACAAATATTTGTGCTTAAGAATAAATGTTTGTTTTAGGTCTGGGTGTCTCTCTATTCTCTATCTATAATATGTATGTATTTACAAAAGAAAAACAAATATCTGTATCTTTTACATCCGTCGTCCAGTCACCGTAACATAATATAAGCTTCATAGCGTACTCGTATAATAGATGGCGCTGTGTGATATTCACAGAATTTACTTACTTACTAGCTGACCCGGCAAACGTTGTTTTGCCTTATAAATTATAGATAGTAGCCGATTCTCAGACCTACTGAATACGTATATAAAATTTGGTAAAAATCGGTAAAGCCGTTTCGGAGGAGTCCGGTAACTAACATTGTGACATGGAAATTTTATATATTAGAAGATTTAATTGCTTATCCAAAACGTTTCATCCCCACATTTCATCTTAGTACTTTTAAACGTAATGCTGCAAAGCTACTACACTTATGCCTAGGTACTATGAAATATTCTGTGATAATTTGATAAAAGATAATAGGTAGGTACATATTAATTGTTATTTATATACTTTTATATAGTCTATGTGTGTATTCCTTAACCTATCTTTAATTAAAATGAGTTGAGTACTTATGAAACAAATCGTCTCCAGTCATTGATTTTAGATAAGTAAATATTTCGGTGACCGTGTTATCGAATGATTGCGCTAGGGTCACGTCACGGAAAAAGTTATTATCGGATGAGTTATTTTAACAAGTATTTACTGAACAATAATTAGGTACCTACTAGCTAGCAAAACGCGAGTATACGTAGGTATTAGGTAAGTATATATCTACCTAATAATTACGTGACATAATGAAAAAATGCAGTAATTCCTCTTCATCCCGCCAATTGCTCATAATATTACGCTCTTTCTGTAAATCACTCTGTTGTTTAAAATAGCGAAGTCACTATAGTACCGTTTAGGACCTATATAGAAAGCGAGTAGAGAGAAATCATTCACGTAGAAGCTGTAGCAGAGCCTCTACGCCGATACGTAGAGGCTCTACGACATAAGTAAGCCTTCCAAGTTCCAATATATACTTCGTTTTTTATTTTTTTTTAGGAAGTTAAATCATAGTATACAATTAAAAACTGAAGCATAGGTTCGCTTGTCCGCTAACCCCGTAATCTGGACACAGTGACCTATAAACATAATACCTATAGGTAGGTACTTACACTGAGTTAATTAAGTTAACTCTATACCTTACCTCTCAATTAAGTATGTAATTGAAGTTAAACATTTTACTTAGGTAATTTTATTTTTTGGAGTTATCTAAATTAATAATTACATGGGTAATGTAATGTCTGAGTATACATGTATTACCTAACAATTCCGACAATCTGTAAACATTATTAGAACAATTTAAATAACAAATAGTGTCGGTATCAGTGGGCCGATAAACGTCACCCGATGATTGTGTCTTGAAGGAGGTATTTCCACTCAAACAGTAGTTATCACGCGAGCGACACCCTGTTGCATTGTACTTTAATTAGTGATTTACAAAATGTTACATAAATCGGCCTTTTTACGGTCGAATAGAGATCTTATGAAAAATGTGGCTTATTATTCTAGTACAAAGGTAAGTTTTATACTGATTTCCACCGAGACTTATTTATTTCATTAAGTTCTTAGGAAACTTCATTGGGACCTACCTAACTAATGTTTAAGTTATTCTTAGTCGTATAAGTGATCAAGAGGATTTCAAAGATGACAAAGAAATATTAGAATTAGGTTTAGTAATAAAAACAAGATATAATAAAACTACCATTGGGTTTTTGGGGTTTAGTAATTCATTCCGCGCGCTGAAGGTATTTCTTATAACCTAAGTACATTTGCAGAATTAGATAAGAGATATTACAAAACAAATAAGACCTAAAATAACTTAATGAGTAGTACCTAATGTAGTATCTATCTAATACCTACCTAATGTTAATTTTAATATGTACCAACTTCGATGTTTTACTGAGAAGTTACGTTTATTTAACTCATACTACCTAGGTAGATACCTATAAATAAGAAACCGAAATAACTTACTGACTAATATTACGTAGGTATCTAGAACTGAAATTAAAACAAAAAATAGTCGGGGACTTCAATAAATAATTATCAATTAGTACTTAGTATGCGTAATTATTAGAGATGCGCCGAGTACTCTGCCGAGTACTCGTTACTCGGGTACTCGGCAGTTTTTTACTACTCGTACTCGGCCTCGGTACTCGGTTCATGAGCCGAGTAACTCGGATATACAGTTGTGGTCATATAATTAAGAACGATTTGAAGTTCTAGAAGTTTTTTATTTAAAACGTATCATACACAGAGATGTGTACCTTCTGAGAAGCAACTAGTTATGTTATATAATAGTCACATTAATAGAGCAACCTGACTTAAGAATAAAGTATGAAATCGCTAACTATTTTTTGCACATTTTATTGATTTTATCAAAGTAACACATTCAAATAGTACTGAAACTGGACAAATAATTAAGAACGATTTTTTTAACTGCTCGGGAATTGTTTTGTATGACACTTAGATTTAAAAAATCACAATATTATGTAGAACAGGAAACATAAAAAGAAATTTAATAAATATTTAACTAAAATTAATAGTTAATAGCATATCCACGGCTTTTAATTACAGCTTTACACCGGCGAGGCATTGACTCTATCAATTTTTGACATTTCGCAAGAGAAATAGAGTTCCATTCTTCTAAAAAAACGTCATACAGCTCTCTTAAATTTCCACACTTTGTATTTGAAACATTTTTCTTTACTTCAAACCACAGATTCTCTATTGGGTTTAGATCTGGACTGTTAGCAGGCCAGTCTAAGATAGAAACGAATTGCGCTGTAAGAAATTCCTTTACGGTGCGTGCAGTGTGCTTTGGATCATTGTCATGCTGAAATGTCCAAATGACCGGTAGAACGTCTTCAGCGTATGGTAACATTGTTTCTTCCAGTATATTTTTGTATTGGAACTGATCCATGTTACCTTCTATCAACTTTACAGGTCCTACACCATGTCCAGAAAAGCAACCCCAAATTTTCACATTTCCACCACCGTGCTTTAATGTAACTTTCGTGTACTTTGGGTCGAATGCTGTATTCGGGGGACGTAGTACATATCGTTTTCCATCAGAACATACACTGTTTATTTTCGTCTCGTCAGAAAAAAGTACATTTTTCCACTGTTGCACAGTCCAGTTTTCATACTTTCTCGCAAATGCAAGCCGGGCTTGCCTGTGGCAAAGTTTTACATTGGTACCTTTCTTGCTATCCTACCGTGCAATTTTTCTTCTACCAAACGTCTTCGAATAGTGCGTGCTGAGATTGCTGAAGGGTTGTTTTCACCAAAATATTCTTTTCTAAGCTCATTGGACCCTTTAAAAGGATTTTGTTTTGCCATACGAACGATGTTTCGGTCATCTCGAGGAGTTGTTTTTGTCTGTTTAGGTACACGTGGAACATTCGAAGTAGTTTGATACGTAGCAAAATGCTTTACAGCGTGGAAAACCATCGTTTTTGAACATTGCAGATGGTCGGCTATCTTTTTATAAGACCAATTCTTCCGGCGAAGTTTTATTATTACTTCCCTTGTAGATTTATCACAACTTTTATTTTTTCCCATTGTTTTTTCTAAAGAAGCAATCACCTTTAATCTTTTACAGCACGTAATGGCGCCAAAATTATACAAACAGTAACAAATCGACTGAGTGTTCTCTATTTAAATTTGAATAAAGGTATAAACTACTTAGCGTTCTGAATTACGTGACCAGCCAGTAATAAGGAATACTTTGTTTAAAAGTAGTGTAAAAAGTTTGCCTATTGATTTTTAGCCAATGATGTGTATCAATGAATACAGACTACAGTGGTATTATGGAAATGTTTTACGATACCGAGAGAAATAAAAACAAATGCATACAATTAGTTTTGCATCTTAGTTGGAAAAAATCTTCCCTTTATATCAGCGTTCTTAATTATATGACCACCACATATAGATAAATATTATCTGTGTAGGATTCATCTGTGTACTGCTTTGGCTTCTTAATTTAGTGTAAAAGTTTGTATTTGTGTGTTCCTCTTTCACGCTCAAACGAGTCGACCAATTTAGATAAAATTTAACACAAAGGTACAGAGCTAAAGAACTTTATATCGACACATAAGCTGGTAAAATGGCAAGCGTCTAACTCTCCTGAAGATCGCGACGCGTACAGCGAGGCTAGCGCGGTTATATCGTTGACAGCAATCGATGCCGACGCGGTAGTTTGACATCTCTGACAGCGGAGTTTTCAATTTTAAAACCGCGCATCCATGGCCGTCAGCCGTCGATTTGAAGATTTTCTGTCAAAATCTTCAATTCGATTCAATTCTGTCTGTGTTGCATCCATTCAATTTGGCTTCGGCATCGATATGAGTAATCGACGCGTGAATTTGAAATATTCGCGGTTCGAAATTCGGATGTCAACTGTCAAATGAATCCGATCCCGATGCCGACGGAAGAACCGCGGTAGCTTTCCAGGTCCGCCAAACGTGCCACTAAAAGAGCAGTAGCCAGAGACAGACAGCACCACTGACAGCCATTGTACGATAAGTTCAAAGAGTAGTATAATAGTACGGGATAAGTTGGAAACGTCTGAGGGGCAGAAGTTTATTTATAAGTAGGCATGTTCTGGGATCAAAGCGGCGCAGGATATATCCATGTGCCGCAATGTAAAAAATCCCGATGGCAACCTGCTATACGAGGACCTCGTGGTGAAGGAGAGATGGCGCTCATATTTCCACGAGCTGTTAAATAAGCAGTATAAAGAGGTGCAGACATCGGAACTCCTTCCGAATCAAGGACTTCTGCCAATGATTACGCCTGATAGGGGGTTGCTGTACCGTCAGGTTACTCCCAAGAGCAATCGTCAGGGATCTGGTTTGGACAGATCGTGTCCTCAAACGCTAGTTCGGTCTTCTTAAAGGACCCGCTATCTACACGCCCAAAGTGGCTATGGCCACTTTGAAAGAAGAAAGAAAATAGATTTATTCAGACAAGCACACAACTACATAACAAGAAAAAGTAAATAACATTATGGACACAATAAAGATAATAACAAAATATACGCAGAGAGTAGTGCGCTGCCCAAATAGGCGCAGCCTCAGCATAATGCTGCTGCTAGTGTAAAATAACATAGCAGCAGCGCTGGTCTTCCGACTGCACCCACCCTTCTTCCCGGCGGCTCACCCTTCTTTGTGCATGTAGATAGCACACCTGTGTAGACAGTCGTATGGTCAAACGGATAGACCAGTTTAAAAGTATTTGGGATTTGTGCTTCCGGCGTCTGACGACATCGAGAGGTAACTGGTATCGTCTGCGACCCCAAAATACCGGTTGATCTAAGAGGAACAAGTGTATAAAACGATCACTAGACCTGTTCTTTTGTACGATAGTGATAGTAGCCAGTGCTTGAACGACATAAGCAGGAGCTGCGTTTCACGAAGATCAAAAAGGCTGCGCTGGATGTGTGGAGTGACGTGAAAAGACCGCGTCAGAAACTCCGGCATCAGGGGCAGCCTTCATGCCCGACAAGAATGACCAATGACCATGCAAGAGTGGCGTTTACGATGGTCCGGCTAGTTACGTAGGGAACAAATGTTTTGGTATGGCGCCTCCGCCCGACCGCAGCAGATTGGGAAGAAAGGCTGGCTTGACGGCGAGAGAACAGATATGCGTGCAAACGGCCTCACTACACGGGATGCCAAAGATCGTGCGAAGTAGCGACGTAAAAGTAGGATAGCGGACTCTGGGCTCCCGAGAGTGTTGATGATGAGATGTTCCCATCAGGAACATCGCCGCCGCATGAACCGCGGGCGTAGCTAGTAAAGAAGAAAACCTGCTTGCTTCGAGTCGCCTCGCCTGTCGCGCGTCGTCTGGAGCGCGTTGCAAACTTGTTTTCGCGGTTATTTAAATGAACCGAGTAACTCGGCAGAGTACTCGACTCGGTAAATTTTGAACCGAGTAATACTCGATACTCGGTTACTCGCTAAAACTAGTACTCGGCGCATCACTAGTAATTATCAAACTGAAACGCTGAAACTGAAAAGCGCTTCGGATTTATTTATTTTCATATAGCAGTGTGGCCCTCCTAGTGTTAGAGTTTTCAGGTCACACTAAGGCCTCTAATATAAATTAACAACGACTGCTATCAGAGAAAAATCATTTTCTGGAGCATTGCCTTGGAAGGCACGATAAGTATTTGGTTTCGGTTGCTATCCCAATTACTTGGATGGGTGACCGATAATGATCGGTCACCAAACCAAGTACCTAATGACCGCGCCATAGGCGTTGCGGCGGGCGCAATTATACCATGAAGCTCCGAAATATATAATAATTAACAGTTAAAAACGTGGCGACTGTTACCATTTCCATACAAACTTAATACCAAAATAAATTATGAAAAAATTATTTCACATTCAAATAAAACGGAGAAACATTTTCAATGAAAAAATGTTTCTCCGTTTTATTTCATTTCGAATGAATATTTTGGAAAACATTGCGGTGGGGACCCTTTAAAAGTAAAATCTTAATACGAATAATATCGATATTAAGGTAGAAAACTAAATTTTTCATTATTTATTTTGGTATTAAGTTTGTATGGAAATGGTAACAGTCGCCACGTTCTTAATTTTAATAAACGGACATTAAAATTTGTGAGTGCAATTCCCTAAGAGTTTATGCTATTTGGTTGGTACCTAGTTCTTTATCATACCTCCAGCAATTTATTTGCTTCGCAAAACTGCGTATAGATAACGGAAGTGTGTCAACAAACCAAATACCAAGGTGAATAATTTATTTACAAGTTACAATGGATCACCTCTAGATTGTAAAACGATTAACTGATTAGCTTCATCAATATGTTTATATCAATGAGTAAGAATCGATTAGTGCCTGTACTGCCTATACATATGTGGATGGAATTTCCTTTACCTACGACTTACCTGCCTATTTAAGAACAACACACAATATTCATTTAAAACTAATTGACTGTCTCGTGTGTATTTTTTTAACACTATAAAAGAAATATTAAATAAACATTATTCTTTAACATAGGTAGTGTTATGGAATTCCGAAATCATTATTATTTAGTGTCTGTGCCCAATAAAATATTGATACATCATAATATTATGAGGGGCATAGCCATGCCACAATAAAGTGCCTATCTGCCTATACTTACCTACTTTTTAAAATCACTATTAGGCTTGGAGGAAATAATTAGCCCCCTGTAGCTTAGCGTACCTACCTACATCGTACCTACATCCTAAGCCTTAGCTTAGGATGTAGGTGTAGGTACCATCCCATTTTGTCTTTGGGATTAGGAATAGATATTTATAGAACTCTACTACTCTACGGTATAATAAACGCATGGACACGTTTCTTGACGAACGAACCAAACTTTTAATATACTAAGTATACCTAGTAGGGATGTAGGTGTTCCTGTATTAAATGTTGGTAAGCAGGTAAGTATAGTTTATTGGGCCTATTACCATCTTACTGGTACATAACGCACGGAAGCAATATTTTCGAGTAGGTAAGTAGGTACAATGAATTTTAAATTTTTTTGGCATGTTCAAGCATACGCCATTATAATGTAGATACATCGATTTTGTTATTATTCCTCTTTCAAATAATTAGGTAATAAAAATAGCGATTGTTACTAGTTAGCAACTAGTAGGAAGGTAAATATTATATTTCCTGCATGTAGGTGCTTATCTTATCTATCGCTTAATCAAGAAATTAGTGTATTTCGTAGCTTTTATTTCTAAAGATAATAACAATCGAACGATATCGACTACCTACTTGTACCAAAACAACAGGTCAGTATCTGATAAGCAGTAATTACTCAGAAGTACCTCTATTAACTAACAACCGTTTGAGAGAGGTTGAACCTGCAGTCTCTAAGGAGCTCCATCTCCCGTGCCCACAATGTGGTTTACATTACGAAACTAGTGGCATGCATTTTAGAGTCAATTTTCATAAAAAAATCTCTTAAACACAGAGGTATTTATTACCTACCTATTTAATAAAGTTGTTTCCAGTAACTGCAGCGAAACAGTTTTTATAAAATTGATTTTATAATGCATAGCGCCGTGCCCGCGATTTCGTCCGCCTAATTTTCTTGAAAATACAATATTGCCTATAGTCTTCTTCAATAAATGGACTATCCAACTCTCAAAGAATTTTTCAAATCGAACCAGTGGTTCCTGAGATTACCGCTTTCAAAGAAACAAACAAACTGTTCAGTTTTTTAATCCTACTAATATTACAAAATACAAATACAAATCATTTATTTATAACAAAGTTACATGTCAATTTACATTGTAAGTAAATTTAATCAATTTATACTATGTAGGTTCATACATATAGTATAGGTATTATTTTGTCATTATCACTATCACAGTTTATCATTTCATCGTAATAATCAATAATTTTATTCAATTCGGTTCAAATTTATTTTATTACTAAATCATTGTTTAATAGGTAATAAAAATACGATATATTTAATTAATTCTTAAATAAGTTCATAAATAAATTAGAGTAAAAATGAAGAAAATGTGTTGCGTAATAATATTAACATGGTATTATCGGTAACTTATAATACTCGTCCAAACTATAGTAGCAACCGTCCACTAACCACTTCTTAGTTTTATTTTTGAAGCTGTGGATAGAAGTTGCACCTCGTATCGTTTTAGGTATCCTATTGTAAATAGACGGGCCCACCACGTAAACAGACTGCTCGGATCTACACAACGCATGGCGAGGAGTAGCAAGTTCATTTTTGTGTTTATTACTACGAAGTGGGTAGACGGAATTTTCCCCTTTAAACTTAAAGGAACCTGCATTTTTATAGACAAACACAGCGACTTGGAGGATTAGTTCAGATGGGAGTGTTAGTATGTCGAGTTCCTTGAATAAGGGTCGACACGAGATGTCATTCGGCACTCCCATTATTGCCCTTATTGCTCGCTTCTGAAGCACGAGAGCACGGTCCGCGTCCGCCGCCAGCGCCCACAGCTCCGCTCCGTACGTGAGTACACTGTGTACAGTCGCGAAGTAGCAAGACAGAACGGCAGAGCGGGACGCGGTGCTCGCCAGACGATCCCGCCAGCCTGCCACACAAGCCGTCGATATGTGAGCTCCACACCAAGCCACTGTCAAGCTGGAAGCCTAGTAATTTAGTGCTTTCTACCTGCTTGAGCGCCGTATTTCCAGCCGACACTGTGTACCGGCGCGCCTGTCTTCCATTCAAACAGAAGGATAGGAAGCATGTCTTATCTTTATTTAGTGCTAAACCATTACAGTTAAACCAGTCTTCGAGTCTCCTCACCACTGTATTTAACTTTTGCTCTAATTGAACGTGGCCAGCGGCGGTAATCACAGCGGCTACGTCATCTGCATACATATAAATTTCGGCGGCCTCTACTGTACCTGGTAGATCGTTCAGCAATATGCTGAAGAGGGTGTTCGACAAGCACGATCCCTGAGGAACACCCATTTCATTGTTCACTGGCGTCGAGAAGAGACCTCCCCGGTCGCCAACCACCACCTGCGACCGTTCGGACAAAAACGACAGCAAAAGTGCAAGCGTCGGCCCGGCGACGCCGTAGTGCCTTAGTTTCTCAGCAATTAGGTTTCTATTTGCTGTATCAAAGGCCCGGGACAGGTCGCAGCAGAGCAAGGCAACCTGCTGACCGGCCTCACGAGCACAAAGCACTCTCCACACGACCTCACGAACCAGGTCTGTAGTGGATCGACCCGGCCTGTACGCGTATTGCCTATCGGTTAGTACTTCACACCTATTTACAAATGATACAAGTTGCCTGTTTATACCTACTTCAAAAATTTAACTTACAGCTGGGACTAGCGAAATCGGGCGGTACGAACTCATGCTATCTTTTTTCCCTTTCCCTTTGTATAGGGGGCATATTTTTACTCGCTTAAGCTCTGGTGGATATATTCCCTGTCTGATGCACTCGTTAAACAAGTACGCTATAGTGTAAGCTATCGATTCTGCAACAGTTCTGAGCTGTGCTGCAGATATGCCGTACAGGTCGGTGCTGTTTTTAGGTGCTATGTATTTTTTAAGGATCACTACTACATCGTAAGGAGTAAATCGAAACAGTCTAAGCGACCTATCGCACGCGGGCATCTCAGAGCTCAGTATAGCGACAGCGCTGAATGTGTCGGCGGCCGGCGCTCCGCATCGATATGCTGCGACCGCGAACTCGGCATTCAGCGCGTTCACCAACCGACTTTTGGATGGGAACGGATTGCCCTCATTATCACAAAGGACGTCGGTGAAGTCGGTGCGCTCTCGGTTACCGCGATTTAGTTCTATGTTTACTAATCTCCACATACACTTGGACTTATTAGGATTGCTGCTTATTAGATTAGAAAAATACTTGGTGCGTTTTTCTTTTAGGATGTTATTATATTTTACTAATAATGTGTCCGTCAAGGTTTGAAGGCTACTACATGTAGGGAACTTATTTCTGAGGTTTTGCGCTTCGAATAATAAATGTTTGCATCCATTTACCTCGTCATCAATCCAATATTTACATTTATCATAGGATAATTGTTTTTTCAGAGGAAAACATATTTGATATTTATTAGCTAACACACTTACTATACTTTTAGCCAATCTATCACAGTCGTTGTTGGATTTATCTATGATAACACCCCAATCCACCGATTGTAGGGCGTTTATAAAATTATTTTTGTTTACCGCGTTATGACTACGTCGCAATATATGCTGTGGTGTTGTGTTCGCATGTGTGGTAAACGTAAACAGCTGCGCGTAGTGATCGCTAACGCGGGTGTCAACGTTCACTATTTTCGCGACACGCTCGGGGGGTATGTTTGAATAAACATGATCCAGCAGTGTTGCGCTGGTACCCTCAACGCGGGTAGGTAACTTTACAAATTGAGTAAAGTTATAACTAGCTAATAGATCCAGCAACTCTTTTTTATCGCTGGTGTTATTTAATAGGTCAATGTTCCCGTCACCCATTATTACAGCACAAAGACCCTCTGTTGTTATTTTATTTAATAACTTCTCAAGAAGTGGAAAAAAGTCGGAGTGTTTGGTTTGGTTTGAGTGGTACATACCGACGACCAGTACTCGTTCGTCGTTTAGGAATATCGCACATACATCGAACAGCTGTTCGACCGTCAAGTTACAATAGTCCGGCCTGTTTGTTACTTTTACACCGGTACGAGCGTAGATGCAACTTCCCCCGTGAGATATACTAGTTCTACAACTGGCCGAAACCAAGTCGTAGTTGTTAAGTGTTACCGATTTCAATTCATGTTCGCGTAGCCAGTGTTCGGTTATAACTAAAATGTTACAATATAGTTCATTTAATAAAAGAACTTCAAGTTTCTTTGTCTTATTTGTAATTGATCTTACGTTTTGATGACCTATCGTAAAGTTATTACTATTTGTTCTGCTCCGTACTGCGTCTAGACGCGTCGTGACGGGGGTAGGTGGACGCGGCCCCCGCGCGTCCGGCGCTTCGACGAAACCACTCACTTATCTCAGTGCCTAGCGGCCAGTTCTCAGCTGTTGTAAAGAAGTCAAATTCGTCGCAGGGTACAGTCAGTACAAAGGATGAGTAATACCTATGGTTCAGTTGAAGTTTCTCTACGTGGTAGCCGTCGCTAGGCTTCTTATTTTTCATATATGAGATCATCGATTCTACCGTAGTATCTGGCTTAAAGAAACATGCATGTAGTTTTTTGACACGCGTGACCGTTCGCAATTCAGAGCTAGCAGACCCGCTACCCTTAACCACAGTTCGCCGTTGTGTCCTGCGGTTATTGTACCTGTGTTCGCCAGCAGTCTGCCATTCATACTCATTATTTTTATTGTTTCCATTCGTGCTCGACGACGGCGCAAGTGAACGAGTTCCGCGCTGGGACGATGCCGCGGGTGCGGGGTGGTGGGGAGCGGGCTGCTGTCGCTCGCTCTGTCGGCTGGAAGTAGGAGTCGATCCGCTCGGGCCCGCTCGGTTGGCCGAGCCTCGCACGATTGCAGCTGTCGAAGTGGGGGTTGTCAATGTGTGTGTCCCTGTCTGTGTGTGCCTCCCACCGACGCGCGCTTGTGCAGGCGCAGGTGCTGGCTGGCAAACGGGGGGTTGAACTGCTGCAAGAGCGGGGGACGGGGTTGTCACCTTACCGGTTTTCTGCTTCGCAGCTAGTTTGCCGGTGTTGAGTTTACCCTCATTATCGGACACCGATACGTTGCTTCTTGCTTCAATTTTGTCGATTTCTCTTCTAATCTTTCTAATTTCTCCATCACGGTCGCGAATTTTAATTCGATCGGCGCGATGTACTTCACAACCAGTTTTTCCAAGTTGTCTAGGGTCGATTTGGCCATTTTTAACTAATTTTTATTAGGTAATTATAGCGCACAAACACTTGTTCGACCGTCACGTTCGACCGACCAGAAAAAATATTATAAATGTGAAAGTTTGTATGGATGTTTGTTACTCTTTCACGCAAACTACTGAACCGATTGCGATGAAACTTGGAATATAGATAGCTGGACACCTAGAATAATACATAGGCTTCTTTTTATCCCGTAATTCTTGCGGGATCGGGACTTACGCGGGTGAAACCACGGGGCGCAGCTTGTAATATAGATATGGAAGATAGATAATAAATAACAGATATGCCGCTAATAAATAAGTAAATATTGCACGACATTGCACACAGAGTAATCTAGCCCCAAACTAAGCACTAGGCTTGTACTATTATTAATTTACTAGCTGACCTGGCAAACGTTGTTTTGCCTTATAAATTATAGATAGTAGCCGATTCTCAGACCTACTGAATACGCATATAAAATTTCATAAAAATCGGTCAAGCCGTTTCGGAGGAGTACGGTAACTAACATTGTGACATGGAAATTTGATATATAAGAAAGATTACTAATCGTTTCGGAATGCAAAGTAAATCACGCCCTGCACATAGAAAACGACCTGTGAATTAGATAGATTGAAATATTTTGTTGAAACAAACCGCTACAAACAACCTACCTATTTATTGTTTTGACCCACAATACTAAGTTTTTCCTACATATACAACATTGTTATTTTTTTCTAATGGTCCTATAAGTGAAATAATGACGTCTCCACAGTCCCGCAAGGTAATAGCAATCAGGAGAGAAGATCAGTCAGTATGGGAGAGGCGAGCTCCGTTCTCTCCATCGAACGTGAAGGCGTTTGTCAGGAAAGGAGTCAAGGTCATTGTGCAGCCATCGAACCGACGCGCTTATCCCATGCAGGTAAACATTCTTACTTATTTAATTAATAGGTACCTACATACCCCGCAAGGTGATAGCAATCAGGAGAGAAGACCAGTTAGTATGGGAGAGGCGAGCTCCGTTCTCTCCATCGAACGTGAAGGCGTTTGTCAGGAAAGGAGTGAAGGTTATCGTGCAGCCATCGAACAGACGCGCATACCCAATGCAGGTAAACACTCTTACGTACTTAATTGTATAGTTAGGGTAGGTCTATGTAGGTAAGTCAGTACCTTTACTTACTTACCCACCCTAACTATACAAAACCATTAAGATCTTAGAGTAATTAAAACAGTTTCCACCAATCTTATTAATATTTTCTTCTCATCGAAGCGATGTTCCCGATTGCATCCCTCTCGGGAGTCTGGGGTTTCCAGAAGCCTTCCGTGACTTTGCAAGAACTGTTAACTTCCTCTTCATCATTTTAACTTCATTTTTCAACAGTCGTACATCAATGCAGGAGCGATAATACAGGAAGACATCAGCGAAGCCAGCGTGATATTCGGCGTGAAACAAACACCGATAGATTTGCTGATACCAAAGAAGACGTATTGCTTCTTCTCTCACACGATCAAGGCGCAAGAAGCTAATATGCCGATGCTGGACGCCATTTTGGCAAAAGTAAGGAAATTTAGTGTATTACCTAATAATAGTTATTATCAGGGTTAGTTTTCTTTTGACTCGAGATTTATTGTCAACTATTAGTTGTCTTGTTTAGTTGACTTAAATATTGAACCCATCCTGGCACAAACTCGCCCAAAACTTCGAAACTCACAATAAATATCCATTTCAAAACAAATATTTCGACAATCGTTTTAGGGTTCCGTACTCAAAGGGTAAAAACGAATAAATAAATAAATTCTGTGAACAACACACAGCGCCATCTATCCCCTTGGTAAGCGACTAAGCTTGTGTTACGGTGACTAGATATCGGATATAATACTTATATTTATTTTTCTTTTGTAAATACATACATATTATACATAGAGGGACACCCAGACCAGACACAAAACCATTTTACTAAGACTCCACTGTCCGTCTGTCTGTTTTTTTCCTCATTTCATAACAAAATTACCTTTTCAGGTACGGAACCCTTAAAATAATCGGTTGATAACAACCACTGGAATAAAAATCTCTATTTTATTTTAAAATGTGTACTAGGTACCTACACAATACACATGTTGTTTATTTTCAGAAAATTCGTCTAATCGACTACGAGAGACTAATGGACGAGAAGGGGAACCGTGTGGTTGCTTTCGGAAAATACGCCGGTGTTGCTGGGATGGTAAACATTCTGCACGGATTGGGACTCAGGTTGTTGGCACTTGGACACCATACCCCGTTCATGGTAAGTACCAACCTATAGTAATACCACCCACTAATGGTCTTTCAGCCAAAAACCTGAAATATACCTCTTAAGAGGATAGTCTCCATTCTCTTTCTCCATACAAACGTAGTTTAAATTTTCCTCCCTGGATAAAGACATTAGAGCAAATATGTTTATGCCAAAAAAAATATATCTGTCATGCATGACTATGCATCAACCTTTTATTATTTTTCATTTTTTTTATTTTTTATTATTATTTTAATTAGAAAATAAAAATAAATAAAAAGGTAGATGCATTGTCATGACAGATATAGGTTTTATGGCTTACATATTTGCTCTAATGTCTTTATCCAGGGAGGAAAATTTAAACTACGTTTGTATGGAGAAAGAGAATGGAGACTATCCTCTTAAATTTTGAGCAAATAATTGAGCAGCTTCTCAAGGCTAAAATTTGCGAAGTCCACTAATAACTAAATTAAACAAAAAAAAAGTAAAAAAAAAACTCGAGGACTTCCCTTTAGCAGAGTAGAAAAGAAAGGCTGTCTTTCTGCGGTAAACTCAACGAGGCTTTTGACGTTTTAATCGTCATACATCTACTGCATAGCTGCTTAGCGCCTCCAGCAATGCTTATTTCACTTTTAGGATAGACGCAACAATATTCAGTCAGTATTACATTTATTTCGTGTAAAAATAACATATTTTTAGGACATTGCCTCTAGTATAGATACTAGTACATAATAAATAACTCAAATGTCTAAAACTACCATTCTTTAGATTTCAAAATGTATATCTACTTTATTTTAAAAGGTTGCCTAATTTAATAGTTCAATTCCAGCACATAGGTCCAGCCCACAACTACCGCAACTCAAGTATGGCGCGGCAAGCTATCCGCGATGCAGGCTACGAAATCGCCCTCGGAATGATGCCCAAATCTCTTGGACCACTGACTTTCGTCTTCACAGGATCTGGTAATGTTTCACAGGTGAGTTTATGTGCGATTAACTTTTTATTTGCAGCCGTTTCCCACGATTTTACCCACGTAAGTCCTGATCCCGTGGGAGTTTCGAAAAACCCTTTCTTACCGGATGCCTACATCATATAAAGAACTAACAGCGCCCCGCAGTTTCACCCGCGTAAGTCCCGATCCCGTGGGAATATCGGGATCAAAAGTAGCCTATAGCCTTCCTCAATAAATGGACTATCCAACACTGAAAGAATTCTTCAAATCGGATTAGCCGTTCCTGAGATTAGCGCGTTCAAACAAACAAACTCTTCCGCTTTATAATAGTAACTAGCAGCTCCCCGCGGTTTCACCCGCATAAGTCCCGATCCCGTGGGAATATCGGGATCAAAAGTAGCCTATAGCCTTCCTCAATAAATGGACTATCCAACCCCGAAAGAATTTTACAAATCGGACCAGTGGTTCCTGAGATTAGCGCGTTCAAACAAACAAAAAAACAAACAAACTCTTCCGCTTTATAATAGTAATAGATAATAGATACACTCCCCAAATTTTAGCTCTCTACTATCAGCGGTTTAGGGTGTGTTGGTCCATCAGTTAGTCAGGACAAAGCGTTCTAAAGATATACATTTAAAAAAAGAAGCAAATTCCTAAAATTATATCACAAATTCCAGGGAAGCCAAGAGATATTTCAAGAATGTCCACACGAATACGTCCCACCAGAGATGCTGAGGAAAGTAGCTGAACATGGAAGTAAATAACTCTTCCTTATTATAAAAAATAAATAAAAAAATAAAAATGAAAGTTTATTTACTAAAGAACTTTATAGAGTTTACCTTAGCTTTGGCCCCGCACAAGGAAAATCCTGAATCGCGGGAGACCATAATACAATTTTGATTTTAAATATTTGTTCAGTATAATTATGGTCCTCTCTATTTGATACTTAGAGCAAAATCTTAGACCATACCCTTAATTTCAGGTCCTAACAAAATTTATGGATGTGAAGTCCGACGTCGTCATCATCTTGAAAGGAAGAACGGAGGAGGATACGATCCTCAGGAATATGATGAACATCCAGAAAGATATATTTCTACTTTCGCAACAAAGGTACGGTAAGCAAAAGCGGTTTCCAATTTCTGCAGTACTTTCACGCTGATCCCGCGTTTTATAGATACCTACCGGGTAAAGCATTTAAACCGGCCTTCAGGGGAGTATCCTTGTTAGACATGAGTTAAACCACCGGTTAGACTATAAAAGATAGCGTAAAATGCTGAAAATAGTATATTATGCAACTAGTGAATAAAAGACGGATTTAGTGCGAGGGCCGTAGATGAATCACGAGCAAGTGAAGGATTTTAACGACTGAACTTTATAAATAAATATAACTGTCAATATTTTACTTAGACTAATAAAACTAATAAAACTTTGTAGATGAACTGATCTTAGTTCAATGCAGGGCATCTACGATTTGAAATTCAAAATTAATGTTTAGTTATTTTGTAACTACCAATTGTTTGATTTTACGATCTACAATTTTGCGTACTATATAGCATCTTACGTTCTTCATTAACACATCTGAAATTCACCAACGAAATCCCTGTTAGCAATTGGGGTTATATGTACCCTTAAGCATGATGATGAATTGATGATATCGTTTCCTTACTATTTATGACAAATCAAACTATTTATGTTTGTAGATAGCGCCATACACATCAGTGGTAGTGAACGGCATATACTGGGCAGTCGGCAGCCCGAAGGTCCTAACAATACCTGACGCCAAGCACCTGCTTCTGCCGTCTCACACGCCTTGGCTACCGAAGAGTATTGGCGCACCAGCTCTACCACATAGGTAAAATCCACCAGCTACCTACATTATAAAACGCAAGTGTAGGTTGTAACTGACTGACACGTATGTGCAAATAAAATGAAAATTAAATGAAGTGTAGTATGAAACTGACTGACACACAAGTGGGAAATAAAATGAAAAAAAGAAAAGAAGTGTAAATTGTAACTGACTTGACACGCAAGTGGTAAATAACAATTATGTATATATCCATTGTCTACTCACCGAACACGAGCTTAGTATCTTACAAAGGAGGTAGATGGCATTGTCTGATGTTCACAGATTATAATACATTTAAAAAATATCTAAACTAAACATTTCATTGCAGGATGTTAGCCATTTGCGACATATCAGCTGACCCCGGCGGCTCTATAGAGTTCATGAACGAATGTACCACCATCGATACTCCGTTCTGTCTGTACGATGCTGATAGAAACAAAGACACCAAAAGGTATGACATTACTAATTACATGAAACTTAAAAGCTGGTGATGATACCTAAGAACTAAAAACAGTTAAAAAAAACTCTCCAACAACCAACAAACAGGCCAAAATTTAATAAATCATCGATACTGTAGTATTATTTTCTCATTTTTTTGCTGCTGAAAATATACCTACACTACGTGTACCTATCGCTGTATTTTTTTTTATTTATTTATTTCACAGAATCAACAGCATTTTAAATTATTATAGTATACTAGCTGACCCGGCAAACGTTGTTTTGCCTTATAAATTATAGATAGTAGCTGATTCTCAGACCTACTGAATACGCATTTAAAATTTGGTAAAAATCGGTCTTGCCGTTTCGGAGGAGTATACGGTAACTAACATTGTGACATGGAAATTTTATATATTAGAAGATTTACTACTCCTACTACATTAACTCGTAAAACAGACTGCCCATAATAGATTTCTAATTTAAAAAAGCTTTTTGACTAAGGTTCTTTCTAAGCTGATTTTCAAAGCGCACTAAATAAACCTCAAAATTTAAAAAAAAAAAGTGCGAATTTCTAAAAGTCGTAGAACAATTTATTGCCTAAACGTCTAGAACAACCCCCGTTCATGGTCGCACACCCATTTCGTAACATACTGTATACGCCAAATTTTAATCATTTTAGTCTTATGAATTCTCCTCTAGTTATTTCAAGCACCTATTTTCGTTCCAGTTTCAAAGGTCCAGGAGTACTGGTATGTTCCATAGACAACATGCCGACCCAACTACCGCGAGAATCTACTGATTTCTTCGGCGACTTATTGTTCCCCTTCGCAGACGACATCATACAGTCAGACGCCAGTAAACCTTTGGAAGACCATAACTTCTCGCCTATTGTTAAAGGGGTAAGGAAAGACTTGGGTACTATTCTGACTTGACGGCGCGAGCAGTTTCTCTATTTCTCCACAATAACATACAAAAACATTATAATTACCCTTTTAACCCCTTTAGCAAGTTAAATACGCTTTGCTTCCGCGCCATCCAGTCAGTTAATTGTTAGTATAGAAAATTAAAAGACTTAATAATGTTCAAAATATTTAATTTTGCAGGCAATAATAACAAGTAATGGACAGTTGACTCCACCGTTTGAGTACATTAATGATTTACGAAATACAAATACGTAAGTATAAGTTAAATATAATAATTAGCCATTCCCGATGTTCCCGCAGGATCGTGATTTACGCGGGTGAAACCGCAAAGCACAGCTAGTTAGTAATATACCCTAAACTTACTTAACAATCTGAATCCTGACATGAACAAACCTAACCTAATAATCTGAATCCTGGCATAAAAACCTAACCTAACCTAAAAATCTGAATTCTGACATTAAGAAACCTAACCTAACAATCTGAATCCTAATATTAAGAAACCTAACCTAACAATCTGAATCCTGACATAATGAAACCTAACCTAACCTAACAATCTGAATCCTGACGTAAAGAAACCTAATCTTTTGCAGTCGTTCAAGGCACAAGGTGGAAGGCAACGACCAACAATCACGTATTGTCATCCTGGGAAGTGGGAAGGTGGCCGCTCCGGTGGTCGAATACTTGGTTCAGGATAAGAATATCGCCGTCACAATCGGTATGTAGGTCAACCTAGAATCATAAATACACAATATTATAGATCTTCTTCAGATTTAAATTAAACTATTTTTTCCGGTTTTAATAGCGTGGTGTTTATTACTTTTAGCATTGTTTCAACGCTCAACGTTTCGAGATGTTTAAACAATGAAAAGCTAAAAGTAATAAATAGCATTTAATTTTTAACTAAAGGAAAGTACCTACGGCTCCTTGGTCTATTTTTAGGCTAATTTAAATAATTTTGTTGTTTTTTTTTATATTTTAGTTTTTCTTTATTTCCTATTGTTTTATTATTTCTACTTTCTTGTATGTCTTTGATCATACCTAATTTGTTTTTACCGTGTGCTTGTCCAAATAAATGATTAATTTTTCTTTCTTCCTACATAAAACTCAAAAATAATTTCAGCTTCCCAAATCAAAGAAGAAGCGGATTCAATAGCAGAACGTTACGGTGTAAACGCAGAGTTCTTCCAAGCAGACGACGAGGCTGCCTTACAAGATCTGTGTTCGAGAGCCAAGCTTGTGGTTTCATTGCTGCCTTACGACCTCCACGGTACAGTGGCTAAAGCTTGTCTCAAAACCGGAGCACACATGGTCACAGCATCATACGTTAGACCTGAAGTACAAGAATTACATGAAGCGTAAGTTTATAATAGTAGTTTGAATCCTGAGTGAAGCGAGGGAGTTTTGCATAGTCCTGAGTGAAGCAAGGGAGTTTTGCATAGTCCTGAGTGAAGCGAGGGAGTTTTGCATAGTCCTTAGTGAAACGAGGGAATATTGCATAATCCTGAGTGAAGCAAGGGAGTTTTGTATAGTCCTAAGTGAGGCGAGGGAGTTTTGCATAGACCAGAGTGGAGCGAGGGAGTTTTGCATAGTCCTGAGTGAAGCGAGGGATTCAAGCCGCCAAATCTTTTATTATAGGGGTGACACAATTTAACATTCTTCTATACATTCTATCAGCTATAAAGTGACGTCACAAAGCAACTTTGCAATTATTGCAGCGCTGCAGCGGCTTTTTATATTTATTTTGCGTAAAAAGGGTTTGGTCTAAGAATGACCGATTCTCGAAATGACTACATAATCTATAATATACTTACCAGTTCTTGGAATATACAATTATATTATGACTGATTCAACAAATGAACTATTCTATAAAGGACCGAATCTACAAATGACTGGCTTTTAGTTAAAAATACTTAAGTATAAAATTTACTTATTTAAAATTTGACTATAATAAATTTCAATGTGACTTGATAGCAATGAAATGAACGAAATGGACGAAACAAACGAAATTAATGAAATGACCATTTGATCTGCAGCGCTACGAACGCAGGATTAACGTTCCTCAACGAAGTGGGATTGGACCCCGGGATCGACCATCTTCTAGCTTTGGAATGCATTCACAATGTACAGAACCATGGAGGGAGAATCGACTCATTTGTATCTTATTGTGGAGGTAACATATTTAAACGATTTTAAGTTATATGGCATGCGAGCTATAAAAAATACTCGTGTCTTAAAAATCGCAATGAATCGCGTTACTTTTATTAAGCATTTAATCAATGCCCTACGTTTCGTGATCTTTGCAGATCTCTTCCTCAGGGGTAGACTAATTTGGGTTCAATTTAAATAGTTATATTCAACCATTCTATGAGGAAAAATATAGCTTAAAACCTCAATTTTAACCCCAATAGTAAATTGGTCTAATCTCTATATCGGATCGCTCAATTCCGGGATTGTAATATGGAACTTTAGCGTCCCGAGATCCCGGGATTCCGATCTTATTGAAATATTTTCATATTTTCTAGGATTACCTGCACCGGAATTCAGTGACAATGCTTTACGGTACAAATTCTCATGGAACCCTCGAGGAGTTCTCTTGAACACAATCTCAGCAGCTAAATATTTAAGCCGAGGACAAGTAAGAGAAAACAGAATTTACAAATTTATTGAAAAAATCATACTTATCCTACTAATTTTATAGATTTGAAAGTTTGTTTGTAAGTAAGGAAATAAACGAGTATCTTTGTTATTTTATTATAGTCTTCACGGAAAAACTACTGAGCAGTATTTCCTTAGTGTGATAAACACTATAGCCCTATTAATAAACGTGGAGTAAGGTCGGAGTAGTGAGAACGTGCTTTGTCTTCAGAAACAAAAAGTGGTAAAATTACTCCACGTTTATTAATAAGGCTATTATAAGAAATAATGTTTATAGATTGTGTATTAAAATTCTGTTTAATTGTAGATTGTAGAAGTATTAAGTGGTGGAGAGCTGATGTCTGTGGCCAGAGACTTGGACTTCCTCCCAGGGTTTGCTTTCGAAGGGTTTCCCAACAGAGACAGCACGATTTACTCCAAGTTGTATGGCATTGAAGACGCTCACACCATGTTCAGAGGAACCTTGAGATATAAAGGTGAGAATAAGTAGAATATCCATTGAACTGTGGCACAATTGGTTAGCGCAATACAACGGTTTTGTAAGGTCGCAGGTTTTTAAGTCCTGTCCCAACCATTTGAAAAATTGCTTTCCAAAACGAATGTTTTGAAAAAATGTTTTCTAAAATTTTGCATTTGACAGGACTTAAAACTGCAACCTTACAAAACCGCTTTATTGCGCTAACCAAATGCGCCACAGTGCCTGTCCGGTGAGATGTAATGAGATAAAGGATTGATTTTCGTTTTTGCGACTGAGGCATGTTACGGTTTATGTAATACTATGCAAGTAACTCAAGAACGGGTATACCGATTAGGCTGGAAATTTAGTGCCAAAATGTTTAACTTCCCAAAATGTTGAATTTCCCAAAATGTTGAAAACTGATGGGGTAAGCTACCTCCCCACCAGTTTTCAACATTTTGGCAACCAGGAGACGGACATAGGAAAATGTTATGCCTCTAAAGCGAAACAAAGTTCACAGGGTCAGCTATATTATTCAAATATGATTTTACAGGTTTCGCAGAAACTATGATAGCGATGCAGCTGTTCGGTTTGGTGGATCCCAACCCTCATCCCTCCTTACATCCAGATGGACCTAACATTACTTGGGTAAGTGTTGGAGCTGGGTTGGTCTGGTAGAAAATACCTTGACTTTCATCAATCCGGCTAAATCTGTAGGCTCTAAGACGAGACCCTTGCCCTAGGCCTTGGCCTTGGGCAAGGGCCTGGGGCCTTGGGGCAGGCTTGGGGCCTTGGGACAAACTATAGGGTTTATCATTTATTTTTTATTGTTATGAAGTGATCATGGTTTTACATTTGTGTTTTTCTTTCCAGCGTCAATTTGCCTGCGAACTATTAGGACTGATGGATTCCTCAATATTCTACGAAAACTTAAAGGGACGTCTGTTGGAACGGATCGGACCTTTGCAAGCGCAAGCTTTGGAATCACTTGGATTGCTCAGCGAAGATGAAATCGTCAAATGTGGGACACCTTTGGATACCATCAGTCATTATTTGAGCAAACGATTGGTGCTAGGTAAGGATTGTAAAAATTTATCTTCAAGAACTCCTAATGGTATATATAGATGTTTGTTGATAATGACTAGGTGCTCACCACGAGCTGTTTAGCTCCTCCAGCTCAATAATTGATTACTCATCATCCTCTACCGTTCACGTTTCTGTTGCTGTAATTCGTTTAGCTAATTTGGTAAGTCACTATGAACATTATTGACCTATACTCGTAAGAATCCTCACAGGTTAATTGCTCGGGAATTACTAGCTAGCTAGACCGTTTTGACCGTGGTGGCTTGCCACTGGACAAGTCTTAGGGCTACTTAAATAAATGAGGAGCAATTCAAAATTAGTGTGCGAAGCTGAGGACCCTCAAATTTTGTGTAGCGTCGCAGTATTCAGCCGTAAAAGTCCACGATTTGAAGTTAGGAAGACGGCAGTAGCCCAAGTTCCAAACTATCTTAGTTGTTGCACATTGATGAATTCGGTGTCCGGGTGTGCTGGGATGTCAATTTTTGATGTGAAACATCTATAGGTGACCCTAATTGTTGGCGTAGCGATACAGGCCGATACGATGGAATTATTTGCACGTAGCGAGTCGTTGTTTCACATCTGCCAGGCGTCCTTGGACGGCTCTCAATTTTTACCCGACTGCGCGACGCGAAGAAGGGTTATGTGTTAACCCTTCTTTGTCTATGGTATATGTATGTATGTGTGTTTGTTTTTTTTGTCTGTTTGTTTCTATGTGACGCTCCAGAGGCCAAACGGATGGACCGATTTTGATGATTCGCACGTCAATCGATTCGTCTTAATCCTGGGACTGTCACCAAAGACATGACAGTTATCAAAATTCTAAATGGCGACCACCAGACCAGACGCCATAATTAAATTTGCATTGTGTTTCCAGAGGACGACGAGACCGACTTCGTGGTCCTTCGCCACGAGGTGGGCGTGACGTGGAGCGACGGTCGACGCGAGCGACGTGAGATCACGATGTCGGTGCGCGGGGAGCCCGGCTCGCACACCGCCATGGCGCGCACCGTCGGCCTGCCCACTGGCATCGCGGCCAAGATGATACTTGATGGTAACGTATATCCTCCATACATATGACGGTCGACGCGAGCGACGTGAGATCACGATGTCGGCCTGCCCCTGGCATCGGGGCCAAGATGGCCTTCTTCCTCCATACATATGACCTTCCTCTCATCTTAGCGATGTTCCCGGTAGTAGGTACCCCTTTCGGGAATCCAGGATCCGCTAAAACTCTAAATTATTTGGTACCTATATGAAAATGTAGGTGGAAAACCAAACTTCTTTGTCGTTAACCAGCATTGAGCTCCGGCAACGCATAGGTACCTCGCGTCGCTGCAGAGTTCTTATCGGTGTCCGACAACGCGCCATTTGCGTTTTGACTTTAGGGGTTGCCGGGAATATGCCTAACAATTTTTCTTCCCAAAGCCCACCAACCCACGCGTATTGAGTTTGTGCTTTGTTACTGCTTGTTTTTCCTATATTTTACTATTTGACTATCATAATGATAAAAGCTAGTTGCTAAAGTGCAATATTTCAAAAAAACTGATGAGTATACCCGAAAAAAGAAAATTGCTGAGCCCAGAGCCCAACCCCACCCCTGACCTAGGGGGTAACGCTCCACAGTTCGTAATGTTGATTAATTATTATTTATGTGTTCAAGGTGAGATCCAAGATCGCGGGGTTGTTCTCCCATTCTCGCCTGGTGTCTACAAGTCTCTCCTGTCCAGACTTAGAGCTGACGGAATTACTGCAAGAGAAATTATTAAACCTCTCAATTAATTTATACCCACCGATATTCTATATTGACTTATTTTCATTAGTTGTTAAGTTCAAAATACACGGGCGACACTGACGCTGCAACTTTACTTATAGAGCACACATGATAAATAATGTGTGCTGTAGGTGTGGGCTATATAATATTTCTTTCCGTCTACGGTAGCCAGCATATTTTAAGCTTTATACCTACTGTGTTCGAAGAGCCCTCGATTACATTGATGTGATTTATGGAGCTAAAAGGCCGATACCCGTTATATAATTGTTAAATAAATAAATATTGGACGACGTTACACAGCTCAATCTAGCCCCAAACTAAACACTTAGGCTTGTACTATGGGTACTAGACAACAGATATACTACACATTATACTAATAGTGGGTACATATTACTCTTAATGTAAGGGGCTTTAAAATACAGGATGACACTTACACTTTACCTAAAACATGCCACACCTACAGCACACATGCACTAATTTCTTTATATGTGTGCTGTAGGTGTGGTCTGTTCAAAGATATTTTTATTAATAGATCGATGGGTCTGTTTTAGGTAAAGTGTCAGTGTAAGCTGTGGTGTAAGTGTCATCGTGTAATTTGACCTTTAGCTTTCCTAATATTATATTTAATAACGGGGTATTTTCTATGTTTTAATTTAACAGAGCTCGATATTTCGCCAGTTATTGCAACTGGCTTGGTCACGATACTCACGGGATAAATACCCCATTATTAAATAATATTTATTTTTTAGTGAAAACAACCATGTTTAAATATAGTAAACATGGTAAACATAGTCTTTATACATGGTGCCAAATGGTTATACAAAATTTAGAAATCTAGGCTGTCTGTCTGCTTGTTTGTTTGTATACTTGGAATCGGAGCTCCCTGTGGATGGACCGATTTGAATGGTGTTTTGTTTATAAGACTTTTCTGTGAGCGATTTAGGTGATTGGAATAGGTTCAGCATGTTTTGTGAATGATAAAGTATGTTTATACGTTTTCAAATTATTAAAATAAGTAGTAAATGTTAAAATAAACTTATGAATCGACTAACCTCTTTTATTTTTTAACTTCTTTTATATTTTTATTCTTTATGGTCGGTCATTAGGTCATTAAGCTGACAACAAATAAATATTTAACTGTGGTTCAACCTAGTTGTACCCGCCCTGGACACAAATTCTAGCGTAATCAAAAATTAACTATCACATCGAAATCTTTAGAGCAAAACTTTGCGAAATTTACAGAAAAATATAAAGGTTTTTTTCGAAAAAAAATTGAGGCATATAGACAGGACAGGTAAGCCCCCGTCTTTCCCTAGTACTTATAAACGCTGATTAACAGCTGCATTAACTATGTATCGTTTATCTTTTACTGTGACGTAAAGTTTCAAAGCGGACAGACAAAAACAAACGTTACGTAACTAATTCATAATATGTTAATCATGCATCGTTTATAATTATTATAGATAGATAGATAATAGTATAACTTTATTTGTACAACATAAAGACAAGAAAACAAGACACAAATACATAAAGTAAAGACAAAGCTTAAAATGTAAGTTGCACAAATGGGCGGCCTTATCGCTGAAAGCGATTTCTAAGCGATAATAAGTAAGGGGAAAGATGGTTAGGCCCTGGTTAGGTAAATCTCAGGCAACTCGTAAATAAGTACAAATTAAAATAAATAATCAACCTGTTTACAATATTATGTCAATAAGTGACGTTTTTACGAATGTCAAGAAAAAAGGAAACAATGTTTTCGCTTCGGTTTTGATGAAGGAAGACAGCCGTCTCAAAATGAAAATACTGCTATCCGGTAATGTCATATGGAAAAAAAAGGTGTGACATGTTTGTCATTCTTATATATTTTTTTTTGCTTTCAAAATGTTTTATCAAATGACTTGATTTTGCTATTTTGAGTTATTTTTTACTGTTATTTTTATATAAAAATTTATTGAGCTAAATCTCGATTGTGTCGCGGCACGTTCCGTATCGTATCCTTTTAAGGATTTTTTTTGTTGCGTGACCATTTGATAATGATGAATCGTTAGGAACATTTTGAAATGGAAAACGACCCGAATAACACAGTAAGTACGAACCCTGAGGCATAAACAAATGGGCCCTAAAGATGATATTAACAAACCAAGAGCGACATAAACATTGTTGACTCTATCAAAGAAACATTGTGTTACACTCGATCGCGATGACGTCTTCACACTTTGTAGGCTATAGAAAGGCTGTAGGTAGGTGCATTATAAACAGCATTAAATATATATTCTTGGCAATCAAGCACCTTTTAAATTAATATGTACAGGTAAGTAAATACAATTGGAAAACAATTTGCTAATTAAGTTTGGTTTTTTATTATTTATTTATTTCCAAAATACATCTACAGCTATTATTACAGGATCCCCCAATGCAATAGAGTAGGTTACAAGAGTTAAAGTAACATAAACACGTATTTCCTTTCATTTGTATTCGCTTCGGCAATTAATTCAAATCTTCAATAGACCTAGATATATAGACGCAATGAATTGCATAGCTAACAGTAAATGGTCTGACGTATAAAATACAGGTAAGGCTAGCATGTGTTTTCCCACATCTAAAAGAAAAGCGAACAATTAATCTATGCTACGAATATCGTAGCAAATTCGTAGCACCCATTATGAACAGTAATAAAATGAAAAGTCACCCTGATTTACGTGTGAATTTTATTTATAGTTATTTTATTGAGCTTCTAAATGTATTCAGTGTAAAGAAATAACAAGAATGAAGAAGAAATGTTATTCTCTACTACTAGTTCTTGCCGTGGATATGTCGCAGTCAAAGAACTTAATTAACTTTTAAATTAACAGCATTGCCTTGCAGCCATTCAATGAAATATCTAAACAAATTAATTTAATAGATATCGTTCAACTTCTTGAATTCTATTCACTTCGCTTAGGCGCACTTTGTCACAACACTAACCTAACCAAACTGTGTCGACTCTGTGACATAATTGACATCATCATCATAATCATAATTCCACACAGCCACAGAAGTGCCACACGACGTCCACTGCTAAACATTGGCCTCCCTCATAGATTTTCAGAGCAATTGGTCGCATCATCGCATGGTCTATTGTAGTCGCGGGGAGTCGCTGCATCCAGCGCCTCCTCGCGACTTTATTATGCCGTATAACTAATTCAGCGCTATATATTCTGGTACGTGATTTCCAGCCCCAACCGCCTGTTTATTTCTTAACTCCGGAGAGGTTATGCTTCTGCAATACTTCTGCAAATCCAGCCCTGCGTCTATCGTGTCGTGCGTTGTGTTTTTCAGAAGTATTGTTTCTTAAAAATATTTCTATGAAAGCCCAGTGCAGGCCTAAGCACTTAAAATAGAATACGAGATTATGTACTGTTATTAACGCTAGATATATCTCTGTGTAGACGGCGGGTCGCGAGACGGGACGGTGCATGTCGGTGGCGGCGATGCAGGCGCTGCACCGACTGCGCGAGTGCCGGCTGCTGTGCGACGCCATAGTGCGCGCTGACGATGGCGCCGCCTTCCCCGTGCACCGCGCCATTCTCTCTGCCTGCAGTCCCTACTTCCTGTAACTTTAACGACAATTATTAAGCGCCATCGTAGACCATTTACCATCCATGTCAGCCACTGTTACTGAACTGCCGCCAACATCAGGTGCCATCGACGTCAGTAAACAACACACTACTGTCATCCATATCGGTCCCTATTCCAAGGCCAAGGCCAAGGGGGCCAAGGGGTTACTCTATTTCGACGAAAAACGTTTTATTGTTCGTTTGTTTGAGTATTTTCTACTACGGTTCTATTTCGTCCCCCGATTGCGAACGAACGATAATTGTTTAAAAAAGAAGGAAAGTAGTTTTAGATGTAGTTTTGAGCAATAGTACCCGATTGTGCATTATGGCCTTGGCTGCATCATAATTTGCGATTAAATTATGACCGAAAAGGGTATGATTTGGCTCTCTACGTAGGTACTTTTCCTAAAGGTCCGGAATTTATTGCCCCGTATTACAAGATGATCCAAATATTAATAATTCGTTTAAAAAAACATTAATCTGTATCATTCTATCACAAACAGAATTCACGTTCCAAAGCTTTCCTTCTTTCAGGGCATTATTTACTACAACTTTACACTCGCGGGAACAAAGCGATGTCCTCATATCAGGTGTGCGTTCCGAGATCTTGTTGCTGCTGATAGAGTACGCGTACCTTCGCCGTATAGAGGTGAACGACACCAACGTTCACGAACTGCTCATGACTGCCGACTACCTCGCCTTCCTCGGAGTACTGCAACTATGCTGTGACCACCTTAGAATCGCTCTGAGCCCCAAAAACTCTCTCGGTATCATGATGTTCGCCAGGTACCCTCTCTTCTTATACCACAGTTCGATTTGAAATAGCTGAATTAATAAATACTTAGCTCGATGGTTTTCAGGCGTGTCTTCTGTTACAAACTGGAGGCAGATGCCCGGAGATATTTGCTACGTTATTTTGTGACAGTTGCTACTCAAAGCGATGAGTTTCTTCATTTGCCACTGGACGAGTTGAATTCTATAATATTGGAGGATGAACTGAACGTAAAGAGTGAGGAAGTTGTATGGGAAGCTGTTTTGCGTTGGGTTAATTACGATCCTGATGCCCGCTGGCAGCATACAGTTAAACTTATGGGCAGCATCCGTCTTGGTTTACTCGACACACAAGTAAATATAAATATTTACTTAAAACTAATACAAGATATTACTGAGGTACTTTCCTAATAATAAATTACTGACGTGATCGTGAGGATACGTAGGTAGCTTATGTGCTAGGCTAGTCCAGTCTTGTAATATATGCATCGAAAAATTTACCGAATTCCTTTATATCCTACATTGCAGACTTGACTTTGGTCAACTAAGCTTTCGTTTAGCTTTTGGGTAGCTTTTGTTAACTCCGAATTTCTATCAGTTTTTTTTAGAAAATGTCAAAGATCATCCTTACGTGACCGGGAACGAAGGTTCTCGTCCCATAATTATAGAGACATTGAAGTTTCTTTACGATCTGGAAATGATAGCTCAACGAGACGGAGAAGTAGCCACGCCTGAAATTGCGAGACCGAGGGTTCCACATGAGGTTAGTTATTCCTATATTTTGGAAAAGGTACAAACCCGTGCTCCACCTGGGTGAATCATGGGGTATTACATGGTCTCGGAATCCAGCTGGATCAGACAGGGATAATCATTTTCCTTTCTGTAAACGACGTTATTTGAACTTTTTAGTATTTTTAACACCAGCATGGATCTTAAGAGTATCGCTGGGCTTTTTCCGTACGTAGCCTCATAATGTGGCACCTTTTTCTTTCACCGTAAAAGCGATGTTTAAAGCGCACATATTTTTTTCTTAAGACAAAAACATTCATTGGTCCGCTACAATTTAAGATTTTGCATAGAACCCTTCATAGAATCAGTTACCTAGTGATTCAATGAACATTTCCTTGTCATGTTATTGATTTGTTGTTCTATTTTTTACCTAAGCCGGAACGGAGCAGACATTTATGGTGAGTTTGTTTCCCAACTATCTCCAAAATAGCTTGACTGATTTCGATGTGGTTTTCAACAAAATATTTGCGATTCTCAGGTACTTTTTGCGATTGGAGGCTGGAGTGGCGGTTCACCAACAGCATTTATCGAAACTTACGACACAAGGGCTGATCGTTGGATAAAAGTAGTTATTATTCAATTTATTTTATTCATTTTTTCTCTAATATGACGACAGATTGGTAAATCTAGTATAAATCTAACTTGGTAAGTTAATGATCGCAACGTGCATCAAACCTCCTTGGTCACAACGCTTTTGAAGGACTAATTTAAAATTTTCAGCCAGTTCCACTAGTTTTCCATTTTTTTCAAAGAAAAGCGTAAAAAACGCACTTTGCATGCAGATGGAAAAAAAACACTGACTTTCGTGTATTAGGTAGTTGATATTATCAATTAAACCTCTTTAGGGGTAAAATAAATTCAAAACACCCCTTGGGATTAAGACTAAGATGGGATCTTAGTCTTTTAATCCCAAGGGGTGTTTTGTTTTTCTTCTTTTTCAAGTTCCAATGGCAGAGCAGGTAGATCGATAGACTTAGGCTGTACGTAGTTCATCAGTCGGATCAGTTTGTTCATCTGTTAGTCAGTGGGTCAGATCAGATCAGTTCGTTCATCAGTCAATCAGTGAGTCAAATCAGTTATATTACTATTATAATAAACTTGTTTGCTAGGTAGAAGAAGTGGATCCAGCGGGACCGCGAGCCTACCACGGGACTGCCGTCTTAGGGTATTGCATCTACGTCATTGGCGGATTTGATGGCATGGACTACTTCAACTCTTGTCGGTGTTTTGATGCAGTTACGAAGACCTGGCGAGAGGTACGGATTTTCTCATATATTTCTTTATTTTATACTTAATACTCAAATATTTATTTTCAGTCAAGAGTTTTCTTTTACAAGTACATTATAATTTGGAGATGTCTTAAAATTAGGACTTAAATGTGGTTTCGAAACGCGCCGTCGATGATGTATTGTTGTAGCCGCTATAACAACAAATAGTACTAAAAACATTTAAGCTACCTATCCCAAACATCAACCGTGATTTTTCAAAGTAAATTTAATCATGTTACGTCACACGTTAGTTTCGTGCGCAAATCCTTCTTGCACTTGGCCGGTCTTATTACTTACTGAAATTACTGACTACAGAATCCTGTTAATTTATGCCTTCAGGTAGCCCCAATGAACGCGCGACGTTGTTACGTGTCCGTGGCCGTCCTCGGCGAGACGATATACGCGATGGGAGGCTACGACGGCCATCACCGACAGAACACGGCGGAGAGGTTTAACCACCGGACGAACCAGTGGTCGCTCGTCGCGCCGATGAACGCGCAACGATCGGACGCCAGTGCCGCCTCTCTTGATAGTAAGGGTTTATTAAGCTATTATTCATTATATAAGACAGAATTGTCCTACAGCTGGGAAAAAGCATCTGTCAAAGTTTTCCGTTTTGGGCTATGATTTGCCACTCAAGCTTAAATTTGTCGACCTCATCACGCCATCTCCGTTTTGGTCTGCCGAGTCGCCTCTTCGTGTTTGGGATCCAGTTTGGGATACACTATAACGGATATTTATCACTAAGCTTGTCTTATAAGCCAATACAAAATGACTGCAAGTTTGTACAGCTGCTACGAAGTTAAAATCTTTACAACCTTGGAGTCTCAAGTTTACGATGAATATGTCTCCTCTTATACAAGCATAGCATTTTTAAGGCGAAGCGTCTCGATGTGTCCGTTGACTGTTCTCAAACAAAGAGAAGTCCACTTAAAAGTAAACCAATCCTAATGAAAAAAAAACGAAAAAACTCGGGACAAGAGCAAGCACGGGTAAGCACAAATCGTAGGGCTTTGATAAAACTCTTGACATAATAAAAGCAACGCAATCACAGCGGAGCGGAAGACAGAAAGTCTAGAATATGTATATTAGCTAGGGTAACGTGATCAGAAAGGTAAGTAGTTCTTATACTAATAGGTTAAATAGTAAAAATAATAATAAAATAAAAAAATACAATTAAAAGATACAATTAAACTTATCACAATTAAACAAACCAAACAAAAAAAACTTAACCTAAAACAAAACCAAGCGTTCCCGATGCAAAGCTTCCCAAAATGCTAGCGGCATTTCCGCGTTGAACCGCAATGGACAACCTTTGCAGCAGGAACGCTCCGGAACGGACATCATGCATACTAATAGGTACTTCTATTGATTTTATTATCAGATAAGATCTACATAACCGGCGGGTTCAACGGGCAGGAGTGTATGAACAGCGTGGAATTATACGATCCGGACACGAACCAGTGGACGACGCTCGCGCCGATGAGGTCGCGCCGCTCCGGCGTCTCTTGCATCGCCTACCACACCAAGGTACTTACATAGGTATATTTCTTGTTTTTACTTTTTTTAATAAAGAACTACAGTTATCTGTTGATCGTATAGAGCTCTTAATTCCAACTCCTATATGCATCCTTTGGTGCATAAGCTTCTACTATACTTTCTAAAATATAAAATTTCCATGTCACAATGTTAGTTATACCGTACTCCTCCGAAACGGCTTTACCGATTTTTACCAAATTTTATATGCGTATTCAGTAGGTCTGAGAATCGGCTACTATCTATAATTTATAAGGCAAAACAACGTTTGCCGGGTCAGCTAGTAATATTATAAAGAGGAAAGATTCGTATTTTTGTGTGTATGTGTGTCGTATGTTTTTATGTTTGTAACGAATAAACTCAAAAACTACAGGACCGATTTCAAAATTCTTTCACCAAAAGTAAGCTACATTATCGAGGTGTAACATCGGCTACTTTTGATCCCGATATTCCCACGGGATCGGGACTTACGCGGGTGAAACCACGGGATTCTGCTTGTTTTTTTAATAAAGAACTAAAGTTATTTATGTTACTACGATATCTTTGATCGTATAGAGTTCTTAATTCTAACTCCTAAATGCATTCTATGGTGCATAAGCTTCTATAAATGTCACCGGTAATCTGTATAATAGGCATAATGACATTTTCTATAATGTTTGGAAACGTACCTATACATAACTAGCTGCATCCCGAGGTTTTACCCGCGTAAGTTTCGATGCCGTGTGAATATCGGGATCAAAAGCCTGAGTAGCCTATGTTACTACTTCTTGGTAAAAGAATTGTTGAAATTGGTCCAGTAGTTTCTGAGCCTATTCGATCGTTACAAGCAAACAAATAAATCTTTCCTCTTTATAACATTAGATTACATTTACAATTAACAACATATTTCTGTGCACAATTAATGTTTTAGTAATCACGTAAATAAAACGCCTATGTATGCTGAGATCTTTAAAACACACAACGGATTTTGTTGAAGTTTTTTTATTTGGATTATGATAAAGCCGGGCACACACTAAAAGCGTGGCGTGAGGTGCGTGGCGTGGCGTAAATTAATAGGAACGTAACACTGTTCAACCGGATAGCGAAGCAGCACACGCAGCTAAGGTTACCAACTATATACTGTTTAAAACAGTGTTATACTGATTTTCACTACATTATACTTTTTACTGTTGAACAAAAGTAAAGTAGGTATAGAAAATATACTGTTTTCAAGGCATCCTCGATAATGTTGGTTTCTATTTTGGTGATAGAATTTCTGAAATCGGTCCAGTAGTTTCGGAACCTATTTTGTTCATTAGTCATTATTTATTACAAACAAACATCCAAATAAATCTTTCCACTTTATAATATTTTTATAGATTATGTGTGAAATGTAACGTTGTACGTGTGTAACTTGTGCTATCCCTCCTTTAAAAAAAATACTGGTATTTTTTCTAAAATATGTAGTGTTTATTTTACTTTCCAGACCTCAATATAGGTACTTTTTTTCTTGTAAAAAAAAAAAGTAGGTAACCCTACACGCAGCGCATTTAGTGTGACCCGTCTATAAAACTCTATTGTTCTATCGGTATTTGGCCGAGCGGTGAATGTATGTCCCGATTACTGGCGGTCATAGTGTATCTCTACATTTGTGTCAACAATAAGCGGGAGTGGCTATTGCAGATATCTCGCAATCTTACGCGATAATTACCTAGTAGGTTATTAGAAAAATATTTGTCAAGAATAAGTGAATAACTCTGACGTTTTACGACCTCTGTGGGACGTCGATCGGATACCCAACTGCAATACAGATGGTTGCGGGTTCAATTCCTTCTGTGAATGAGTAATTTTGCCCCAAAATAATGTGCTTAGTTTGGGTATTCATTATGTATTAACAGTGCCCGCGACTTCGTCCGCCTTTTTTTATTAAATATAATAATAGCCAGCCTTCCTCAATAAATGGAATATCCAACACTGAAAGAGTTTTTGAAATCGGACCACCAGTTCCTGAGATTAGCGCGTTCAAACAAGCAAACAAACTCTTCAGCTTAATATTAGTATAGATAGTTATAGATTTATACCTTTTACAATCCATCCTTACCGTCTATTTATGTCTGTCGTAGGATTATAAAGGTTAAACCAAGATCTCGCTTTGCTCGCTCTTAATTTAACCTTCTCGCACCTATCACCTCGATGTCGTTTCTGTGACAGAAAAGATTTCTGGGTTCACAAACACAACGAGACGTCAGACGTCAAGTCACCATGTAGATGTAGATGTTTTTTTGGGTGTTCCGATCGACCAATCCGTGCGCTTAGTTCATAATAGCCAACGATTATTGTTGAATTATCCGTGTTTTAGCGGAATCCCTAGGATATTCGCGAAAATCCTGTTTATCAAATTATCCTACGACATACCTATCCATCATCCATCATTCATCATGTGTCAAGTTTCTATAGGATTTGCACACCCGCGAGCAACGAACACACATACTCACAAACTTTCAGCTTTATAATATTAGTAGGATACCTACCTAATAATGTCACTAATAATCTCAGTAAATGTTGCGTCAACCAACATCATGCATAATATTGTCGCATAAGTCTGCCCATTTCTGTTCACTTGCTGACCACGTGAATATTTATCTTAGGTAGGTACCGTTTCATTTCTTCAACAACAAAACAACTCTACATTTTCCGTTAATTATAATAAGCAATTTATGAGCTTACTAGCGACCCAACCCGGTTCCGCACGGGCTAGAACCCTCAGAATATAGAATAGAAGAAGTCGCAAGCTAATTTACGTTCAAACTGAGTATTGGCGCCGAGGCCCGACTACTTAGTTCACTGATATTGAGCGTTAAACACAGTTGAGTTTGGATATTAAATAAAATAAATAAATAAAATATATAAATACCTATGATATTATTTGAAGCTGAAAAAAACCGCCCCATAACGTACCTGGTGCAAAAGTTGCCAATCCCCAGAAACGATCATAAAAAAAACCTTTTGATTTAACTTGATTGCCTACAAGATACCTCAGCTGCTTAATAGTACTAGTGACAATGAACAAAACATTATCTCAATTTCTACAGATCTACGTGATCGGATAGTACTTTATTCATTAAAAATGTCATATCAATATTGATATGACATTACAATTACATTACATGACAAATAACCCTCATCGTTCCAAAAGTTTCCAATGCCCAGAAATGATCAAAAATGAAAATAATTGAACTAGTGATTACAAAAAACCTAATAGCTGTAGCATGGAACTGTTCATGGTAGATAGATTAGGAGATTGAGAAACCACCTACGGTCCTCTCAACCATGCGGTTATAGGGACCAAAACGCGGGAGACGACATTCTGACGTCCCCCTACAAATATTATGTCGTTCCCTGAGTTGGTAACTGCCCCCCTCCCCCCATTAGGGCTATCGACACCACAAACAGAGACTCGGTCGTAGGCTTCATGGTAGGTACTATATAGTGACAACGACCCAAACTTTATCTCAACTTCTACAGATCTACGTAATCGGTGGCTTCAATGGCATATCGAGGATGTGCAGCGGGGAGGTGTACGACCCGGCGACCAACACCTGGGCTCCCGTCCCTGACATGTACAACCCTCGCAGCAACTTCGCCATAGAGGTCATTGACGACATGATCTTTGCCATTGGAGGCTTTAACGGCGTCACCACCATCTACCACGTCGAGTGCTACGATGAGAAGACTAATGAATGGTAAGGTTATAGTAAGACTCTCTGTCTGTCTGTCTGTATGTCTGTACCGAACTAGCGTTTGTGGATACGGGACGGGAGCGGACCCCTCCATTTATACCCAAAGTGGTCATAGTTGGGGACGCTATAACATAATATAAACAGGTTTTAGTTGTCCGGGGCCCCGTTGTCTGTATGTCTGTCACAAGGCTGTTTCTCGTATACCGTGGTATCTAGACAGTTGAAATTTTCACAGATGATACAATTTCTGTTTGCCGCTATAAAGAACAACAAAAATTACAACAGACTTATTTTTTTTTGTGATAATGGTACGGAACCCTTCGTACAGATTAAATAAATATTTAATTTTAAGCTAGGTCCTGCAGTTTCACCTGCGTAAGTTCCAATCGCTTGGGATTATTGAAAAATTCTTTCTTGACGAATGCATGCCTACAACCTACTATTATTGTATTATATTGCTACCACCAAAACAAAAGCGATAATGATATAAGTAAGTAGGTACCTACTAGTTGAATTATCTGTCATAGAACTCTTGATGAGCAAGTTTGTAAACAATTTTATAACACATTTGCTCGTAAAGGGCCTCTTAATTCACCAATTTCAATATCGTAATGTATGTCATTACGTACTTGTGCGTAATCGTAAAGTAAAACGCACGAGTTTCTTTCTAATAAGGTAACACGTACGGTTTATCATGCTCCGTCTAAAACCAACGGTACTTTTTTAAATCTTAAGAAAAAAAAAGCAAAGAAAGCAAATCAAAAAGTTTTTATGTCAGAAAAGTGGTCAATATTTTATGAATAAAATTAACTTTGGGAGATAAAATATAATTTAACAAGTGATTAAAGATTTATTCGTTTAAGAAAGTCCGAGTTTTATTTATTTCCTCGCAAATGTGTTATAAAACGTCGTATGACATACGTGCGCTTTGATAATTACAGTCTCTGCTTTCTTGTAGCCCTCGCCTACGGCTCGGGCTAGCAATATCGCCTCGGCTGTAATTTTCAACTTACCGCACTTATATCATAATGTACTATTTCAGCATTATAATACTTATTTTTTGTTTTCTACATGATGTAGGTATAGATCAATTATTATTATAAGATCTATCAAGTATAGCTGCGCCCCGCGGTTTCACCCGTGCAATTCCCGATCCCGTGTAAGTTCCGATCCCGGATTTACGGGATTAAAAGTATCCTATGTCCTTCTCCTGATTATAAGCAACCACCCCATCAAGTTTTTGGATTTCGATGCAAAGTAGGTAGGCATACCAACTTACTTTGCATCGAAATCCAATAAATACGAGTACTTACATAACTTTGCAATCAATATGCGTAAAACTGGTAATTAATCTGAAATTATGAACTACGCAATTTAATTTATTATTTTAATTGTTATTTATGACGGTACGATCCGACTCAAAAATCATTACCGCAGGAACAAAAGAGGCGACGTGAAATTCATCTATCTATCTATATCTATAAATTGCTATGTCCTGACTGACTGACTGATCAACACACAGCCTAAACCACCGATAGTAGAGAGCTGTAATTTGGAAAGTGTGTTCTTTATATGATGGAGGCATCCAATAACAAAGGGTTTTTCAGAATTCCAAAGGAGGGGGTCCAATTTTGTATGAAACTTTTTATTCTCATAATCATCATCATCCGAGCTATGTTTCCGGTTTTTATTCTCATAATTGGTAGGCATTCAAATTGGTACCTACACAAACAGTAGGGTGCGGGTTTATCCTAATCATAATATCCTAATACTATAAATAAACTAGCTCACCCGGCAAACGTTGTTTTGCCTTATAAATTATAGATAGTAGCCGATTCTCAGACCTACTGAATACGCATATAAAATTTAGTAAAAATCGGTCGCGCCGTTTCGGAGGAGTACGGTAACTAACATTGTGACATGGAAATTTTATATATTAGAAGAAGATAGATAATAAATAAATAAATAAATTCTGTGAACAACAACTGTTTTAGGCATAATATAATACTTATAGCATAGCTTCCCCAACTAAATCCAAGTTTTAGGCATAAATGAAGGGGTCCGCTCTCAGGAGCTACCATCCGGGATCAGTTATAGACCTATCGATTCCTGTAGGACAGGCGGGCGAAGGTAGTTTAGAATATAAATCTAATCTTATCCAGGTACGAAGCAACCGACATGAACATCTACCGGTCGGCTCTGTCCGCGTGTGTGATCATGGGTCTGCCCAACGTCTACGACTACATCCACAAGCACCGCGAGAGACTCATGGAGGAGAAGAGACAGAAGATCCTGCTCTCGGAGACGGCGCGCCACGGACAGCACAGAACTGCTTTACCTGATGTTGGTACATTGAACAGACAACATTTAAATTTACATTAATACAGGTCCCGTCAAATCTCTTAAAAAATAAAGACGTGGAAGGAAACTATTCTTTCCACGTCATTATTTTTTAAGAGATAAATGTACTGTGCGAACTGTCGCACAGTACATTTACGTGCTGCTTTTATGGAAAAACGACTTCTGTGCATCCGCCATTTTTTTTGTAGATGTTTGCCAGTAGGTACCTGTCTTCTTCTTATATGAATGGCTCCATAACCCGATCACATAAGAATTTCGATAAATCTTTAGTGTATGTAAATCTTAGTGCATGTGAAAGAACATTTTTATTCTCCACATTTCATGTGCCTTGGACTAGCGGTTTGGGCTTTGCGTTAATATAGGTATAGTCCAGCCAGTAAGTCAATCAGTCAGGCAGGACATTGGATTTTATAAGTAACTTTCAGCGTTTGGCCAAAACTACAGAGCAAGTCTGGAGTGAATCTATGATGCAGTCTAAGGTCAAGCACGCTTACGTAGAAGTTCCAACGAGCCAACTAAGCTCATAGTTGGTTAGAGGGGCTATGACATGACATGACAAATGTTTAACATATTAAATAAATATTTAGACATAATTACGTACCTACCTACAGCCAAATGTAACTCTGTTATCTTTCACTGTTATCAACGTTTGTTTTAACATTAAAAAAATTAAGATATAAAAGGTCTGAGGGCAAGAAATCATATTATTGCCTTGAGCTTGGGTGAGGACAGAGGATTTATCCTTCACCGTGACTTCCCTATTTTGAATTAAACTTAGACCTTTTTATTTACAAAGAGAAATCTGATTAAGCCGCTCTCGGGGTAGAGCAGCCACCCAGCCAGCCGCTTTAAAAGAGAACCGGACAGTAGTGTTAGGGGACACAATCTGTCTATAACAAATTTCGGCCGGTGGTCTTGGGAGAGGCCTAATGGCCTCCCCTTACTCCCCTCTCCCTCACCTGCTCCCTCTTACACTCTCTCCATCCCTCTCGATCACCTCCTCCGTCAACTCCCCTCATCCCTCCACTATTTCATAAATGTTGTCTCTGCAGTGCCTGAACGAGGCGCATGTCAATTACTTAGAGAATTATAGCTTAGCTGTTCATTATAAGCTCTTTTTTCAAACCCAAGTTATGAGGGTCTAAAAACCGACAAAACCTTTCGAGAAAAGGTAGTGCTCGTACGTTTCGCTCGCGCTGGCTCGTCTTGGCGAGGGCACTACCGCACCGTGCCCCAGATAAATATTATGTACACGATACGAAAGCTTCCTCTGTACGAAGGGTAGCACATTTCCCCTAGGTAGTTTAATGTAACGCACGATTAGTTGGGACAGGTCCACCTTATGGAGGACAATGACGATATGTTGGAGCAGCTCGGTCTGATAGACCAGGGCGCGAACAACGAGGTGCCTCCGCCTCCGCCGCCGCCGCCGCCTCCGCCTCTGCCTGTGCCACACCCGCCTTTGGAGCAAGACTGATCGCAAAAGGTTTGCAATTTGTTATAATTAGAAGTAAGATCATGTTCGAACGTCTTATAAAAAATATATTTTTGAATTTGAATTCCTTTCGCCGTGAATAATAAAAAACATATTACGTGATTTGTATGCTTGTATGTACTTTGTTTTTACGATGACCGACTCACGTATTTTCCAACAACTACGTACGTAGTGTGTTAGACTGGAAATATGGAAAACAAAAGACAATCGAAACAGAAAAATAAAAATTCTTTGAGTCAGTCAGTCGGGTAAAAAAATGACGATCGAAACGGTCGATTGTTTTTATCCGACTCGTCTTTAATTACACACGACATTGTTACTAGGGCATGAATCCCGGAATCCCGGGATATCGTAATCCCGGGATCTCGGACGCAAAACTTAGATATTATAATCCCGGGATTGAGTGATCCGATATCGAGATCACCAATTTGACCAATTTACTATTTGGGTTCATATTAAAGTTTTTAGCTATATTTTGTCTCATGGAATGATTGAATAGAACTATTAAAATTAAACCCAAATTAGTCTACCCCTGAGGAAGAGCTCTGTAAAGATTTAGAAGCGTAGGGAATTAGTAAAATGTTTAAAACAATAAAAGTAACGTGATTCATTGCAATTTTTAAGACAAGTATTTGTTATTCAAGCTCGCATGCAAAATTTCCCTGCTAACATCATTTTAGTGGTGCGCCTAGAATTTGGCGCGAAAGTTTAGACACTTTCGGGTTTGGGCTATTTGTCCGTTATATTTCCAAAATTATGGGGTGGACGGCCCTCGGGGTAACTTATTTACGTAATGAAACCACTAGATTCTTAAATATATTAACGATATCTAAAATCCCAGTATCAATCCCGGGATCCCGGCATTAAGCTCTTAATATCGATATCATCCCGGGATTGAAAACCTTTCGATATTACATGCCCTAATTGTTACGCAGATTAACTACGGGCGAAACGTAATAAAACGATGCTCTTTTGTTTCAGGTTTCGCCAACTGACAATATAATTTATCCTAATCTAACAATTGAAACCGCTCTGAGAATCTACTAAGAACTAATCAATAAGACGATCGATAATTGAAAATGAAAGTTTATAAAAATATAGTGAAGTATTATGTAAAATTATTATGTACCCGTACTTTATTTTTAAAATATTTACTTGCATTTATGATAGCGCTTTTGGCATATTTATAGTGTTGTGATATTTTCATAATGTGCTTAATTAACTGTATTTTGGAATAATTTTGGAAATTGTATAAAATCTTTCTGACGAGTATACTGTGCTTATTATGAAATCTCATAAGTGTTTTACTTTAAAAAAAAACCTATACCTGATCATTCAAAATAATCAATTTATATAGAGGACATACTTACCTACCATCCAGAAAATGTAGTGTTTAGCGATGGGAATCGAATCCGCAACCTGCTGTTGCTTTTTGTGTTGCATCTCTCATCTCGTTTCAACGATCATAACCTTAAATTGTTATTGAAAATAACCCTTTGCACGACTAATTTCCAAAAATAAAAACGTCCCAAAAGACGAATGTCCAAAGGCATGTCCAAGTGATAAAATTACCCAACCATAAAAATGTCCAATGATAAAATTGCCCATATATAAAAATTACCATAATTTAATATAGCCCAATTTAAAAACCGGTCAAGTGCGAGTCGAACTCGCGCACGAAGGGTTCCGTACCATTATCTATACTACAGATTTTGTTTTGAAAGGTAAATTGCGGTTTACGATTTATGACGTTTTAAAAAATAACTACCTACTGGATCTGGTTCAAACCAATTTTCGTTGGAAGTTTGCATAGTAATGTACATTATATACTTTTTTTAGTCTTATCATTCCATTAATTAAGAAGTTACAGGGGGGGGGACCAACATTTTACCACTTTGGAAGTGTCTCTCGCGCAAACTACTCAGTTTAGAAAAAAATGATTTTAGAAACCTCAATATCATTTTTGAAGACCTATCCATAGATACCCCACATGTATAGGTTTGGTGAAAAAAATTTTTTTGAGTTACAGTTCTTAGTATGGGGAACCCCAAAAATGTATTATTTTTTTCTATTTTTATGTAAAACTCTTAATGCGGTTCACAGAATACATCTACTTACCAAGTTTCAACAGTATAGCTCTTATAGTTTCGGAGAAAAGTGGCTGTGACATACGGACGGACGGACAGACAGACAGACAGACATGACGAATCTATAAGGGTTCCGTTTTTTGCCATTTGGCTACGGAACCCTAAAAATGACCTATAGTAAAAATGACAAAACTTAAAAATGACCAGTAATAATATTACCTAATACTAGAAATGTCGAATGATAAATATGGCCAATAATAAAATTGTCCTACGATACGAATGTCCAAAGTAGCAAACTAAACTGACAAAACGGTGAGACAGTATGTGCTTTCTTTAATGTTTAGGCTACATATTAATAAAAGGCATATATCAAATATAAAACAATTATTATTACTTAAGCATTAGTCAACAATGTCCATTAAACTTCAAATATTGCACCTTATAATAAAATAAAACAAAAACAATCCTCTTAATATAAGTGAAAATAAGTATGCAGAACATAAAAGGAAGGGGGTTAGGTAATAATTATGTTAACATGCACTCTGATCGCTAGAGTCGCTTTTTTCGTTTGAATTTAACGAAAATCGTAAATGTATGATTTTTTTAATCATTTGCAGATCTGTAATTTCGTTATTATGCAGTAATTTCAAATATTTCGCATATTTTCGATCGAATGCAATATCAGACTTTCGCCGATTTTTTTGGGTTGAATAAAAAACGCTGTTTTTCATTTTATAATCGTATCTGATTGATTCTTTTCTCATATTATACAAAAATTTACATAAATTGGGATTTTTGGGAATGTTTACTGATAGGCGACGATGCCATCCTTCTAGGAGATTTGTCGTTCGGTGTTTATCATCCGAACAACTCAATAAATCGGTTGAAATTTTCGAAATCCACTGCTTTTCAAAATAATTTTTGAACATTCTGAACTGATCACAGTCGGGTGCCATGTTCAGTATTGTCAACCAGCAGTCTTTGATATAGTTTTCTGGTAATAACGGCAAGTTTCTAACTAGTTTTAAAACCTTTTTGCAGTCTTTTATGTCTATAAGTCCCAGCTGTTCTGCTTTTCTTGTAATTGCCTTTTGATAATGAAAGAAACATCCCTTAACCTGGACTTCTGGGAATACCTGCTGCACCGCATTGATAACAGCTAGCTCGAAATCACATTTAAATGTCTTCATATGAATGTTCAACCATGTCATCAGCAATTCAAAGAATCTTACATATGTACTTTGGGATTTGTTTGGTAATAAACCGTAGATTACCGGAACAACATTGTTTGTTTTTTCGTCAGACCCTAAATCTAAATGGAGAGTATAAAATTGGTAAAACGGTGGCGGAGCAGTGTTAAATGTGCCATCTCCCAAATAGAATAGGCCTTTTCATTTTCTATAAATTTTCTTGCTGTAGGTGAGCAGAAAATTAAAATCTTTTCTTCTGAGGCATCATCGCACACTAAAAAGTTATTTGCCAGAATTTTTGGTACATAAACTTCTGACAACTTAGAAAATGATATCTTATTACATTCCAGGTAACGTTTTCGCAGTTTGTTCAGTCCATCTTCAACATTTTTGAAATCTGGCAAAACATCTACGTAAGAACTATTACTGGCCTTTAAAGGATCAGTGTGCTTTTCATACAAGCTTTGCACAGAACCCAGATCTTCACATACATCCTTTTTTAAAGCAACCATAGCCTTAAAGACTTCTTGTTTTTTCGGATCTATAGCACAAGTATGTTGAGAAGATCGTAGCACCCTATTTCTTTCGTGGTTTATGGTTACCGATGCACTACATTCCGAGCGATTTATACATCGCCATAAAGTGCTGCGTGATTTTGGATTTGTCACATTAAGGTTGTAACGCGATGCTCCCAGTAATAGGGTTTCCTTACCTTTTTGGTTTTTTAAAAATAATATTTCTTCGTCACTCATTATTAATACGGTGATTATTTTTATTTTAATACTAATTTCAGAGACGTCTCATGTGGCATACGTGACACATTGCAATTTGTATATCATTTCTGTAAATCAAGCAATACTTCATACAAGTGGCCAGTATCTATCACTATCACTCTAAAGAGTTTTTATATATAAATGTATAATACCGAAGTAGATTCGAGTCTATTTATTTATTGGACATTTTTATAACTGGACGTTATTATAGCTGGTCATGTATCTAGTCCGGTATATCTAAAGTTGGACATTTTTATATCTGGACGTTATTATAGCTGGTCATGTATCTAGTCCGGTATATCTAAAGTTGGACATTTTTATAACTGGACGTTATTATAGCTGGTCATGTATCTGGTCGGTTGTTTCGATAGTTGGACATTTTTATGGCTGGGCAAATTTCTGATTGGACATTTTTGAAGGCTTGGACCTTTTTATTTTTGGAAATTAGTCGTGCAAAGGAAAATAACCATGGGCTTCTACAAATAACGAACGATCGTTAGATTTAAATAGTTCAATCGTTGCGAAGATAAGGACATCCCAATTAGATACTACTACGCATACAAACATACAGATGTGCATATAAATTATAATAAGCCACTTGCCCTGGCTCCGCACGCGGCACTTTTGTGCCTATGGGTATATAATGGAATGGAAGAAATTCTATAGATAAATGGTAATGAAAACTATATTAAAACTCCACCGAACCGTTTCCTTTGTCTGGTTTAGACGTAAGGAGAGATAGACAGACAAAAACAGTGACTTTGCTGATACAACATATCTTTGGTCAATCGAGGGTTAAATGATATAAAAACATTGATATTTTGGTACATATACCTTCGTAAGTACCTAGTATATTTCTTTGCTCCGAGATAAAGTATAACTATGTGGTATGTACTTGGTAGATATCACTACATATCTATTCGTTCACGACTGCGTGAGACAACCAGAAGTAGGTAACCATAGAGAACTAGTATTACCTGAAGCACTATTTACCCAATAATTACATCTATATTATCTACAGAGTAGGTATTTTATGCAAAGTAACGACAGTTCATTTTTCTAGATGTCTAGCCGAGTAATTTTACAGAAAAAAACCGATCCTACGAACTGAAAGTCGTAGAACAAAACTTGTACAATGTACCCCTGCTAGACGTCTAACAAAATCACTTCTTGTGGACATGTGTGACGTTTCACGTGAGACGTTGGGAATAAAGCCTTTAAACAAACCGTTTTTGGATATCGTCTATATTCATAATGTAATTTGTAGCTTGAGACAGTGAATTTAAAAGGGTTCTTATAGGAGATTTAATACATTTGCTATAAGGCACTTACACAATAACTGTGCAACGTCAAGTCGTACAGTGAGCAACGACGGCATTCGAATTCAACGAAATAAACCCATGCGGGTCAGGTGCACAGTTATTATGACCGCGTCAAAAAACAAATGTTATTGTTCTTGTTATTCCTAATATGAATCTCCTAAAACAGCCCTACAATCAACCTGCCAATCGTAATCCACATTGCGTTTATAATAAATAACAAATTATTGATGCAGTCTTTTGTCACAGCTATCGTTTATGTTTATTAAATTGTTAGTACAGATCATCCGACCTAGTTATCTATGCAGGCAGCGGTGACGCAAGTCTACTACGAAACTACGGATTTCTGTAAATCGATCTTTAAATTTCTTTTTTTAATTTTTGTATGTAGCTCAAGGCTATTTTATTTAGAAAATTTATTTTTCAAGGAAAAATAGCATACAAAATTTTTGTATGCTGTTTTTCCTTGAAAAATAAATTTTCTAAATCGATCTTTAGTTCTAATTTGGTCCGCCTGAACTGTTAAGTCGGTGGCACAAAATGTAGGTATCACATGTCGTAATGGTGGTCAGGACTATCGGTTATCCCGGGTTCGATACCGGCGGCATGCGCTAGGCTGTGCACAGGCGTGACATCGCCGCGTGCGCAGCGCTGCCACGCGCGTTCCGTCCACACCACCGCTGTAAATGTTGCGCCATTACTGATAAACGCCCGCAGAGTCACCGCTCCGATACCCCGGCTCATACACCGCCAACCGTCCAACTTTATCGACTTCCTAAAACAGTCCCAAGCGCCCGAATACCTTCCAGCTACATCACCCTGGACACGTGACTTCACCACATCTATCGGGTACAGAAGAATCCAAGACAACGTCCCAGCTATCCCTCCAGCCGTAAACACTTTCATGAAGGATTGATCGCCTCGAGTCATCGCTTCGTAAGAGGTGAAGTATATCGCTAATGCGGGACTGTCTCTCACTATGGTGATGCTGAGTCCTCGGAACAGCGCCTTGAAACCTCCGGTGCGAAGTATGTGCCTCGCTCCGGACCAGGCTCCTGAGGGCATCCCATCTCCTGGTTTAGCGAGCTGTTGTCTCGTCTTGACGAGCTCTACCGGTGCCAATGCAAAACTCTGTAGAAAGCCGGATGCTGCTCCGGCTGTTGCGTGTGTAGTCAGGGCATCTGGGTTCGGTAGCGCTCGCCTTGTATTCCCGTAAGCTCCAAAAACAATCGCGTTGACAGCGGCTATGCCTCCCAAAGGCGCTCCCACTCCACGATACGCTGTTGCCAACGTACCGCCTTTGAGTAGAGCTCTCGTACATTCTAACGCACTTCCTCTACCTGATTGGACGTGCACTTTCAAGGTGTCTAGAGGATGTCCAGCTATGATTCCAGCACAACCTGCAAAGAGTTATCAACTTTACCGAGGTTTCTACTATAATTTTAATGATCTCTTATCCAGAACAAAAATTCAAACCTGAGCTCAACTGGCTACAAGGAGTGAAGGGAAGGGGGGAGGGGGGAGGAATAATGAGACTTACTTAAGTAGTCGGGGTTGTATTAAAGTAGGTTACATTTGGTGGTTTATTTACCTCCAATGCATCCTGCTATAAAATCCAGTGCCATTTTCCTAATAGTTAGTCCTAAGAGCAGGTATCTGAAAACAAAGGATTTGTTAAAGTTTTCCATCAACAATGTACCTTATAAGTATAACAGAGTACTTACATAGCTATTAGGAAAGACCATATTTCAAGCGAGGTTGAAGACAGCCAGAAGTATCCAGCAACGTCGAGCTCTATCACGTTACTATCAGTAATTGCTTATTTTTGTAAACTTCGAAGACGGGCCCCGAGTGACCTTCGATAAGTGGAGTTAAAAACAAACTTACCCCTCGTTAGTTCAAATGAGATAATCGTAGTGGGAGTTGACGTTGTCTCCGCTGGAAGTGATGCCAATGAACATGGTGAACCTAAGACCTGCTCCGACCGACGCGGGCCCTGCCTTTCGAGAGAACAGCACGAGTGTTCCGAGACCCGACTGTCCGTACATTACTTCAACACCCATTATCTATCTCCTTCGGGTCACTCTTATCGGTGAGAGGGCAAAATACATCTTGAATTGGAAACAAAACAATTTCTAGGCATAATAATATTATAATTAGGTAAATGTTTCTATTTTTGTTTTACGTAGGGTAAGTAAGTTACTCTAAGTACTTACCTATACTGTTCCTGCTAATGATGTTGTTTATCAAAGCAGATATTCTAGATTCAATTTAAAATAGGTTCCTAGGTAGGAAGGTACTTATCTGCTTTGATAAAAGTACTTACCGAGAAAGGCCGTTCAGACAGCAATAAGGTACCTACTTGGTAAACTGTGATCAGATTTGAATGCTTTTGCTATGGTTTGAACTTAAAACGAATAAAATAGCATTTAAGGACATTGTCTAGCTAGCGACTCAGAGCCATGTCTGTTTCATTCATGGGACTTCTTCAATGAAAAGCACTACAGACAGACATATAAAGCACGTTAGGCAAGTGTCTATCCCTTGTCCGAATTTTGTCTTAGGGTACTTAATTTAGCAAAAATGGTAGCAAATCTTCTTCTATAGATAAAAAATTCAAAGTCCTGACTGATCTATATATCAAATACTTATCAACGCAGAGCCCAAACCTGCTGCTCTTAAATTAAAAATGAAATTTGGAGTGTGTTATTTGTGATGTGTAGGCATCCACTAAGAAAGGGTTTTTGGAAAATCCCGCGGGATCGGGACTTACGCGGGTGAAACCGCGGGGGCAGCTAACGTCTCATATACGTTAACGCCACAATATGGGGAAGTTTAAAAGCGCTCCTAGCGAACGTAATGCGAAAGTTCAACTTCCATTATTTTAGCCAAGTTTTACGTATATACGCAAACGTGGTGTTTTGTGTTAACTCGCACTACGTTTGTTTTTCAGTTTTTTAAAATGTGCCGCCTATTTGCTTTTTCGGTAGAGCTATTGTGGAGTACCTAGTTGAAACTAAATTTAATACATACAAACGCTTGATCATTTCACCACGCAATGTGGTGTTCAGTGCGGCTCGACGCGGGCGCGTCGCGATGCTGCTACTACTGTAACCATTGCAAAGTTTAAAAAACGTGGTAAGAGGGCGGAAGGAGACTCGTTTGTTTTTTTTTGTGTCAATGTCGAATACTCCGCAACTGTCAATGTCAATTGTTGCTTTTTTTGCAAAGTAATGGGATTTATTTGTTACAGCCGTGTTAAAGCGTTAGGCCTTGGCCTCGTGCTTGTGTTGTTTTTAAATTATCACGGAAAACGCACATTTTTCATTACATTTACTTTTTTCCTGCTTCTCTTTCTAACTTCACACAATAATATTCCATAATATAATTATTGACAGTGGCTATATGCTCCAATCGTGCAAAGCCTTTGCTTGCAGACCCTGTTAAAAAAACTATTTTGTTTGATTTTATTTTATTTTGATTTGAAGACGGATATGAGCCGAATTTAATATTTTATTTTATTGTAGCACATACCTACATGTGATTCCCCATAAAATAATGAGTGGAAAAGTAAATAAGGCATAAACGCTTAGCTCTTGTGACGAAACTTATGGACGGAACAATCATGGATACAAAAACTGTAACCAGTGAAGTTCCTGAAGAATCCTCAGAGATTTTCGTTAAAACTGAGATACCTCAGTCGTTGTACCGAGGTATAACTTCAAGATCGTGGAATTTACAAAATGTTTGTCGAAGTTGCCTCTCTGTAAACAATAAAACGCTATTTTCACTACTAGAAGACAAAAATAACTTGAGCGATATGTTTTTCAAGATAACTTCTATACAAGTAAGTACCTCTACTTCTTCTTTTCTTTTCTGTTTTTTTTGTAGTGGCGTGGCTCACCCAGTTTAGAGTTGTCAGGTCGCCTTAAGGCCTCTAACTTGACCTAACAACTGCTATTTGAGATAAACACTCGGACCTACTGCTTAATGTGCCTTCCGAAACATGGAGGAACTTAAGAAAATGATTGGGAGATAGAGAACAAATTCTATGTACTAGAATGTTTATCTTGAGGGGTCTTGCCAAACATTGTTATTGTTAATGTTTAGGTAAATGAAGAGGATGGTCTTCCCAGCAGTTTATGTGAAACTTGCCACAAAGAAGTACTGCGATGTGTCAAGTTCAGAACGAAATGCCAGAATTCGGATAATGTGCTAAAAACTATAGTGGAAGAAAATCTTCATAATTTTAACGATGAGAGGTAGGTTTTTAAGTTATTTTATTAAGTATATGCTATCTTTTATAACTTAATATAATATCTCTTATACAGAAAAATCTAATAATTATAATTTAATATCTCGAAAAAGAGGTCAATTCTTTCTTTCTATTCAATCATTAAGGAAGGATTTCTAACAAGACTCCTTCCTTCATGATTCCATTCAGTCCACCAAGTAAAATCTAGTTTATTTAATTGATTTCTAATATGTTCCAGCTATGACACTGATGCAAAAGATGATTTGGAAATAAGACTAAAAGAAACAAATTCAAAAGTGAGAGCAGGAGATGTAACTGGTAATACTAAGTTAATTATTTTATAAGACTAAAATTTCAACAATAAACCAAAAAAAAGACATCTTTTCTTCCTCTGTTTTTGTGACGATGTTGGATTACACTAATTTTACTGCTTTAATATATTAACTAATATTAAGCACTAGACCTCGAAACATAGGGTATTGATAAAATGTTGAATAAAGATAGATCAACACTTTATTGTACCAAAAACACAAATAACAAGAAATAATAGAAAGTAAGTGAAGCAAGGGAGCTTAGGCCTAGAGTCATTAGTTAGTTCCGCCGGGCTTTTCTGCACTATGTACGTGAATTTTATTCCCCCAAATCTTCACTCCAACCATCCAACCATCCCAACCACCTAGAGTCCTGAGTGGAGCATGAATATAATAAAAGCAATGTGATGAGAAGACATAAAATGAATGTAATTTCAGAATAACTCTTCTGCCTCCATCCGTGTATGGCTATTATTTGCTTATTAATCTGATGCCATTCTATTTACATCTGTTACAGAATTTAATCAGAACCTTTTGGAAAGTTATCATGATACAATGAGCAGCGATGAGGAAGCTCTTTGTATTGTTCAAGAAAATATGAAAAATTTAAAGTAAGTTTTTCCTTACAAAATACGCTAAGTCTGGTTACGTAAAATACGCTGAAAAGACTGGTAAAATACGCTAGGTTTTAACTGTGTGTGTCCCGACCCCGTAGGGATATCGGGATCAAAAGTAGCCTATGTTACTCCTTGATAATGTAGCTTTCTATTAGTGAAAGAATTTTTAAATCGGTTCAGTAGTTTCAGCGATTACCTGGAAAATACATACATACATTATTACCAACTTTTTTACCGATATTCTCACGGGATCGGGACTTATGCGAGTGAAATATATTATAATAATACTTTCATGCAGATACTCCTAGAAACAGAAGCAAATAATAATTATAAAAAGCATTAATACCAATAAAGAATACTGTATTCTTTCAGCCGTGATTGTAATTCAAAAAGTGGTTTGGAAATGGTACTCAATACTGATTCAAGAGTAGAAGAAATGACTGGTAAGTATGGTTAACTTTTGAATAAATCTTATAGGATAGATTTAGTGTGTATTGTAATGTGAGAGGGAGACTAAAAAAAGGTCGAGAGACTGTGGTAGGGAGGGAGGTAAAGGGGGTGAGTGAGACATTGACAGGAAACAAAGTGGACGAGAAAGACATTCTAAGGGAAAGGGTATAAATTAGAGATGGGCCGACTAGGGGTTCTGCCGACTAGCGGACTAGTCGGTTCCAAAATTGCCGACTAGTGGGCAATGCAGATCATTACAATTACGAGTAATTTGGGTTAATCATGATCACTCTTCGATTGTTGGTATTTTTGGATTAATTTGCACTTCGAAAGCTGTAGCGAAACTTCCAAAAAATGTTTGAAATAAAAATAAAAATTGGAAAATAAAATGAACGGAGCTTAGGCATAGTTATGCCATTTTAGATGTATGATGTTTAGATGATGTATGTAGGCTATGACGTGTTTTGTTTACGTTATTCTGACTACCCACCTTCTAACTGTACTACTAATTCGATAAATATTGGTTTTATTGGATAATTGTTAGTTGACGACTAGTCGGCACCTACCGACTAGTCGGTTAAACTGCCGACTAGTCGGCTTTCCCTACTAGCCGGCCCATCTCTAGTATAAATAAATAAAATCGCACGACACATAGCTAGCACCAAACTAAGCACTAGGATTTTACTATGAGTACTAGACAACGAATATACTACGTATTATACTTTTTTTTTGTAAAATGTATGCATATAAAATATGATACATAGAAAACACCCAGACCAGAAACAAATATTTATTTTTAATCATAACTACCTACACCCGGCAGGAATCGAACCCGCAACGTTCTGCATTGTAGTCAGACATTCACTCGACGGGCCACAGAAGTCGTCTAAATACTTCTATTTTGTTACAGAAAATGATCAGAACTACTTGGAAAGTTTACGTGCCGCAATGAGCAGTGACGATGAAGCCAAGTAAGTTTCCTTTTCAAATACCTCAAGGCCCAAGCCCTTCTTTGGGACAATTTCAGCGGGCTAACTATTATAAGCCTAATTCAGTCATAGAGTAAGCAAAACAAATACCGATTTGTCAGTATTTTAAAATACATAATAACGCGTTTTTTTTTTGTTTCAGCCTCTTAATAGTTGAAGGTAAGTTTTAATTAAAAAATCAACAATCCTTCTATGATAATATAAACTCAACTCTTAGCTAAACAATTGTGTGTTTCACTCGGCAGCAAAGTAATTTTGCATCTCGTACCTTTGAAATCCTCGCTACGCTCAGGTTTCAATACAGGTACTCGCAAACCAACTTTGCAGCCTTGCATGACAAATAACTATTATTTGTTATATTACAGACAGTCGTGGCAATACGAAAAATCAATACAAAAATCTTTTATCATCGAAAGGACAAAAACAAAGGAAACAATATGTCTGCTCTCATTGTCCTAAGGTAAGTCTACAATAAAATCTTGTCTACAAGAAAGGCAGTTTTGTATAAAGATAAAGAAAACTGCACATAATATGAATAGAAAGAACCTGGAAGAGCCAGAAAAAATATCAAAATGTAAATAATATTTCAGAAATATAGTAGAAAGAAGGGTCTTCGGGATCACATTCAGAAACACCACAGCGAGCGTAAAGCGGACCACAGCTGTATACACTGCACCGCAAGTTTCCCTTGCGATGAGGATCTGGATGTTCACCAGAGCTTACACAATAAGGACTCCGTTTGGAAGTGCAATAAATGCCACAAGGAGTTTAATGGTAACGTATTCTGACTTCCAGGCTCTGATGGCCTTATTAAGAACGCGGCGACTGTTACCATATACATACAAACTTATTTTTTTTATTTTTACAGCGTAAATTACTTTTTATTGGGAATAATATAAAACAAATGAGATGTAAACTATAGTAATTTACGCTGGAAAAATGAAAAAAATGTTTTTCCGTTTTATTTCATTTCGAATGAATATTTTGGAAAACCTTGTGGTGGGGTGGGGACCCTATAAAAGTAAAATCTTAATCCGAATAATATCGATATTAAGGTAGAAAACTAAATTTTTCATAATTTATTTTGGTATTAAGTTTGTATGGAAATGGTAACAGTCGCCACGTTCTTAATAAACGTGGAGTGAGGTCGGAGTAGTGAGAAAATGCTTTGTCTTTTTCCGTGACAACAACTTTCAAAGTTGACAGACAGGAACAAAAAGTGGTACAACTACTTTTAGCATTTCGTTCTCCATTAAGACGGGTTCTTCTTCTAGACGAGCGTGTTACATCTTAGACCATATCATCACTTACCATCAGTGAGACAGTGGTCAAACGATCATCCATGGCGTGTGTAAAAAAAAGACATCGATTCAAAAAAATCGATACGTTTTCGATATGTACAAGAGTTCCGTGCTCGTTTCTAAGTATGAGTTTAACAGCTGAATACAGAAACGCCACTTAAAATTTAAGGCGTATACTTAAATAATTGAGCAGCTTCTAAATTTAAAAATAGTATAGGCATTTTTGAATCTGAGAGGTGCATAGTTGATTAAGTAGAACTCAAATTTTGAGCTGCGTTTCTGTATTTGGACGTAGCACTTACAAAATATGATAATTATCTATCTATTTACTATTATAAAGCGGAAGAGTTTGTTTGTTTTAACGCGCTAATCTCAGGAACCGCCGCTGGTCCGATTTGAAAAATTCTTTCAGTGTTTGATAGTCCATTTATTGAGGAAGGCTATAGGCTACTTTTGATCCCGATATTTCCACGGGATCGGGACTTACACGGGTGAAACCGCGGGACGCAGCTAGTTTTCAATATATCTGTTTGTTATTCAAGTGCGAGCGGCATTACGGCGTCACCTCCAACGCCACATGAGTTGGAAACGTCACTCGTGCGACGTCTGTGGGAAGCGGTTCATAGAACACTACGCCATGCTGCGACACCAGGCCGTACACGGCGGCCTGAGGCCGGAGAGGAAACACGAGTGTCTGCTCTGTGACAAACGGTAATACTTATACATATACAAACGGTTCATAGAACACTACGCCATGCTGCGACACCAGGCCGTACACGGCGGCCTGAGGCCGGAGAGGAAACACAAGTGTCTGCTCTGTGACAAACGGTAATACTTATACATATACAAACGGTTCATAGAACACTACGCCATGCTGCGACACCAGGCCGTACACGGCGGCCTGAGGCCGGAGAGGAAACACAAGTGTCTGCTCTGTGACAAACGGTAATACTTATACATATACAAACGGTTCATAGAACACTACGCCATGCTGCGACACCAGGCCGTACACGGCGGCCTGAGGCCGGAGAGGAAACACAAGTGTCTGCTCTGTGACAAACGGTAATACTTATACATATACAAACGGTTCATAGAACACTACGCCATGCTGCGACACCAGGCCGTACACGGCGGCCTGAGGCCGGAGAGGAAACACAAGTGTCTGCTCTGTGACAAACGGTAATACTTATACATATACAAACGGTTCATAGAACACTACGCCATGCTGCGACACCAGGCCGTACACGGCGGCCTGAGGCCGGAGAGGAAACACAAGTGTCTGCTCTGTGACAAACGGTAATACTTATATATATACAAACATATTTGATTTTACGAAGCATAGAACACTACACAGAAGTTTCTACCGCGGTACAATAGGCAGTACTCCATAGATAGACTGTG
>OY292397.1:12705160-12767157 GCA_958496205.1 Idaea biselata
AAAACAATGTTTGAAGTAATAAAGACCACGCGATTAAAACCGAAAAATGAGTTAATTTCAGAATGAGATTGTTCTAGAGGTCTAGGCGAACCTCTTTTGTTTTACGACATTCGGCAAGATTTTTTTATTTGAAAATTGTGAGGTTATGTTTCACTGAAACTGGGTTTTGGTCTGGATTATGGTGTTAGACTTACGTGTTGTCTGCGACGGTAAGCGTGGCGTGCAGACGTGCACGCTCGTCGTGCACGCTGGGCGAGCAGCCCACACGCAGCCAGCGGTCACCCGCCGTCTGGATTATGGGGTTGTTCTGGATCATCACCATCACGTACGCCATTGTTCTACAAACAATAGATAGATACAAACTTTATTGTAACAAAACACATACCATAAACAAAGGTGTTTTTTTTTCAGTATTTATTCCACACATAAGTAGATAGCATTAGGAATATCTTTGAGGTAGCTTTTTGCTTTTAGTTTCCCGAAGGCTTACCTATTAACGAGTCCATCAGGTCCGTTCGAGAGTCCGTAAGCGAAGTTAACGTCGCAATCCCCGCGGACTGGCAGCGTCAACCTGACGACGCCATCCACAGCGCGCGCGCTACATCGCTCTCCGTGGCCCGGGACGTACACGCGTCCGCGGAACACACCGCGCGGTCGATACGTCACTATGAGGTCTGAACCTTCGCAATCCACTGTCACTGGGAACGTAATAACGGTGATTAGTTTTAGGCAACCAGTAAGGGGGAGTGTTAGAAACGCTATAGATAAGAGAAATAGTCCTTAGGAGACCTTCCTTTATATCTGTCTATCGACTTGAACAATCCTGGTCACGGCACCAAATTGTAAAGGTTGCCTACCTAATAATAATTCTTTATAAGTATGTAGACTATAGGTCAGTCAGGACAAAGCATTTTATAGATATATAAAAATATAGATGTAAAGGGATGGTTTTTCGAAATTGACACAGTTTCCGATAATCTAACCTAACCTATGTTTCCAAGATTTTTCATAGGTAGGTAACTATTTGATTTGGTTAGCCAAATCACAAAAATTCTTGAAAGATATCCTTATCTTATATCCTTCCTTACCATTTAGACATATAACCCTCCTATAGTAAGTAGCGGTGGCCGTCCGTCGGAGAAGCCAAGAGCCCGTGGTGACGAGGTCTTCACTATGCAGGTCACAAGCGCCCCGTAAATCGGCATGTCGCCCGTAACGCCATGTAAACCCCCGACATATAAACCGATCCTCTATTTCGCAACTCCTTTTACACTGGAACACAAGGTTTTCCGCGTGAGTAAGCGTGTGTGGGGCAGAGTAAGGTTCTGTAGTGGCCATGAAAGTTCGCGATTTACAGTTGGTCGACGAAATCCGTTAACTTGTAAAGCAAAGTGACAATTTTTTTTAGCTTTGTTTTACGTAGCAGCAGAACATTTTTATAGTACAAATAAAATTGTTGTGTAAGTACCTAACAGAATAATACAATTTATTTTATTATTCCATTACATTAATTAACTTAATAACAACAACAAATTTACTTAATTTATTCTATTATTGTAATAATAAGATTTATTTTATTATTACATTACACGGGACCCTATTACCACCTATTACTAAGACTTCGCTTCGTCTGTCGGTCTGTCCGTCTGTCACCTTGCAGGCTGTATCTCATAAACCGTGATAGCTAGACGTTCACGTTACGTACACTGATTGGTTGGTCCAGTTCATTTTAGGTTTCCGTACCCAATGTGGAACCCTTTGTGCGCGAGTCCGACACGCACTTCGCCGGTTTTTTTATTAACATCGCTCTTACTGTAAAGGAAAACATAGTTCAGAAACCGACATGTCCTAGGACTCACCATAGCAGAAAGTATAGGGCATTCGCCAATATGAATAAGGCTCATGTGGCGTCTTACTGCCTAAACGCCTCTCAAAGGAGGCCCTTGCCCAACAGTGGGACAAGAGATTCAAGGGACTTTAATTAAATTACCTATAGTTATTCACAGTCTAGTTATAATCAACAAGTAGATATTGAATATGGTAGAACATAATTGAGACAGTAATTATCTGCACGACGCTTACTTCTACAAAACCTAAACACGTAATAACCAATGACCTGATTGTATTTACCATGATTTTAAAATATACTGCGCCCGCTACAAAAGTCGTAAAACAATATTTTTTGATAAGTATGTATTTACACATTTTATTTTATTTTCTAATAAAGGTTTCTTGGTAAAATAAATAGTACAAGACATAAGAAGGGGATGGGTGCGGTGATTGTTAGATAGATAGATTAAGAGGAAAGTTTACGTACTCTTTCTCCATAACGTACGATACATACGAAACGTAGTCGACTGTTTCCTCCCTGGATAGAGACATTAGAGAAAATATGTATATGCCATAAAACCTACGAGTAACAAATAGAAATAAAACCTATTTCAGCCAAGATCATGCCCCTACGTTTCGATTTTTTTCATATTCTAATTTTATTTTATTTCTAATGAGGAGGTACACTAACTTTTTATCCCGGCAGAGGGCGCGAGTCAATTAATCGTAGGTTTGAATTAAGAACTGTCAAACAGGTGTTTTTAGGGTTCCGTAGCCAAATGGCAAAAACGGAACCCTTATAGATTCGTCATGTCTGTCTGTCCGTCTGTCCGTCTGTCCGTGAGTATGTCACAGCCACTTTTTTCCGAAACTATAAGAGCTATACTTTTGAAACTTGTTTACAACTCTCGGCGCCAAATTGGCCATATCGGTCTGAGACCGAAAGAATAAAAAAAAACTCGGCGTTTCCATTGGTGGAGGACTATCATCGAAAAAAAAAAAGATCATCTGATGCCAGCGCCATCTACTTACAGCTTTGCGTGTGGCACTCCATTAGAAAATGAAACTAAACTAAAACGTAGGGGCGTGGTCATGGCAGATAAAGGTTGTATGGCATAAACAGTATAGGTACTACTTATCTATGGAGAAAGAGTAGAAAGACTTTCCTCCTCAAGCTATATTTTACCAAAAACACAAACAGGTAGGTAATACCTAGGTAATACAAATAAAACTTAAAACTAAAGTGGCACAATGAGCGGCGTTATCGACTATGGGCGATCTAATTCAGCCAACCGATAGTTTCTTATTGGCGTTTTTAGGGTTCTGTACCCAAAGGGTAAAAACGAGACCCTATTACAGAGACTTCGCTGTCTGTCTGTCCGTCCGTCCGTACGTCTGTCACCAGGCTGTATCTCATGAACCGTAATAGCTAGACGGTTGAAATTTTCACAGAAGATGTGTTTCGGTAGCCGCTACAACAACTAATACTAAAAACAAAATAAAACAAATATTTAAGAGGGGCTCTCATACAACAAACGTGGTTTAAAAACAACAAGGAGTTTAGTACAATGTGAGGTCGCTTCTAATTGGTCAGGACAAATCGAGTTGGTCATGGAATTCAAAATGGCTGCCCTATCTGTCAAATATACCAGTCTGCCTTCACTTATTTTGATATATTTTGAACAAAATTTTACTACTTCTATTTTCGTTCGTAGTATACCCACAAAAACGTATTTGAACTAAATAGGGCGTCACGTTTAAAATGATAATTTTGTTAGGTAGGTACGTTTCAACTGTGTTACAACAGTGATGGTCACGAAAAGCAGACAGCACATCCGGTTTCAATATTAGTCATGTCCTTTGCCATTTTACGATCTAAATAATTACCGTTAGCGAAGAACCACAATGGATTTTAACTATTTTAAACTGATAGATAACATTTTATACGCGCGCTCGTAATTTACGTCACATTAAAAATAATAACCTATAAAGTGCGAATTGGACAAGCTCAACCAGGGTTCCATACACATTAATACACATTGTGAAAAATAAACGACGAAATAAAACTGCTTATAGGTAATGTCTTTTAAACACGTTCGCTTAAAACTTATTTTTTTACACCTAATGGGCATGGTTGCCTGAGCTGTCAGGTACAGGCGATGACAAAACATGGTAAATACCCCGTATTTAAATAATATTTGCAGTATAACTTATTATAACTCACCCACAGATTAATCTCATAATTACTACTCATTATTAAGAAAAGAGGGCTTTCAGACAGACGGATGCATGCATACCCGAGTGATTCTACTAAATTCGAAATTATTCTAAATTCGTAAATTCGATTCGGGTTTCTGATTTTGTGGTACAGAACCCTAAGAACTTGAAACAACAAAAGGAAAATAATTATGAAAATATGTGTGTTTTTCCTCACCTCGTCTCTTGTATAATTCTTGTAAGTGAATTCCACGTGTTTTAACGTCTGATTGTAGTATTCTTCGTACGAACATCTATCTATTTTTTTAAGATCTGTAATAGAAAGATACTTATTTAGTAAGGTGACTAGTGTATGTTGTTTAGCGTTTGAGAGTTCATTGGCCTAGCTGCACCTGCCGATCTTGAACTGCGGGTTAAGCAACGCTTGGCGCGGTCATTACTTGGATGGACCAATAATGTGTGTGACATAAAATTATTATAAACTGCTTGATCCCTAGTAGGGTTGGTGTCAGGAAGTGGGTGGCCGTAATAGTACATTATGATATAAGTGCGGTAAGTTGAAAATTACAGCCGAGGCGATATTGCTAGCCCGAGCCGTAGGCGAGGGCTACAAGAAAGCAGAGGCTGTAATTATCAAAGCGCACGTATGTCATACGACGTTTTATAACACATTTGCGAGGAAATAAATAAAACTCGGACTTTCTTAGACGAACAAATTAGCGATGCGCGGGCATCAGTGCTTTTTTTTTTTAAGGCAACGGTACAAAAACAGCCAGTATTATTATTAAAGTAAATTAATATTTTTTTGTTTCTGTTACAGATGTAATTTACTGTCAAAATGAATTAAATTAAAGAATTAAATGTTTATTTTTTATATTTTATCTCCCAAAGTTAATTTTATTCATAAAATATTGACCACTTTTCTGACATAAAAACTTTTTGATTTGCTTTCTTTGCTTTTTTTTTCTTAAGATTTAAAAAAGTACCGTTGGTTTTAGACGGAGCATGATAAACCGTACGTGTTACCTTATTAAAAAGAAACTCGTGCGTTTTACTTTACGATTACGCACAAGTACGTAATGACATACATTACGATATTGAAATTGGTGAAATAAGAGGCCCTTTACGAGCAAATGTGTTATAAAAATATAAAAAGTATATAGTGTAGGCGGCATTGTAGTTTTGGTATACCTACCTATAATTCTTCCTAACTATGTTCCCGGTAGCATCCCTCTCGGGAGCCCGGGGTCCGCTAAACCCCATGTTTAGGTATGCAAATCAACATTGTCCATAACTTCTGTAAATAGATTTGGCAGTATTTTTACGGCCGGCCGCTTGCCGGACCCGGACGCCAACTCTTCTAGGGACCAAGCAATTTATCCGCCAACCCGCGGGGAGACCGTAAGGTTTGCTAGACTCCCTTAGATCTCTTAGTCGTTTTTAGGGTTCCGTACCTAAAGGTAAAAACGGGACCCTATTACTGAGACTTCGCTGTCTGTCTGTCTGTCCGTCCGTCCGTCCGTCCGTCTGTCCGTCTGTCCGTCTGTCACCAGGCTGTATCTCATGAACCGTAATAGCTAGACGGTTGTAATTTTCACAGAAGATGTATTTCGGTTGCCGCTACAACAACAAATACTAAAAACAAATTAAAACCAATATTTAAGAGGGGCTCCCATACAACAAACGTGTTTCAAAAACATCGAATCGAGTAGGTCATGAAATTCAAAATGGCTGCCCTATCTGTCAAATACCAGTCTGCCTTCACTTACCAAAGAGTTTCAGATTGTCTTTGTGCCAAAGTTTTTTTTTTTTTTTTTTAGTGGTGTGGTCGTATGATGGAAGTAAGAATCGAAGCTAAATATGTCACATTTTCCTATCAAATTTTAAAAGTGGTAAACGATTTTAGGGTTCGGTACCCAAATGTGATAGTGGTACGGAACCCTTCGTGCGCGAGTTTCGCACTTGGCCGGGTTTTTTACAACACCCACGGGAAGAGATGGGGTAACCTTATTCTTTGCCGGGGCTACACGGCAAGAATTATTTCTCTATAACCCCTGGGTTATAATTATTTACTTACAGTCATGTCTACATTGGTTCTCCATATAAACTGTATTATAATTGGAGACCCGATAGGACTCCGGCTCTGTGAACTTGTCCTCTATATTCAGAACGCAGCTCCCGACATCTCGGTCCGAACTCTTTATTAGTTCTTCGGTGTTTGTCTCTGAGGTTGTCCATTGAGCTGATCTGCGGGACAAGACCAATGTATTAGGAACTATACTATCTTTTTAGGGTTTCTTACTTTCAAAAGACATTATCTATAAAATTCTTATCTATAAGTGCTAAAATTACGCATAAAGAGGGAAGATCTATTTGTTTGTTTGAAATGAATAGGCTCCGAAACTAATGGACCGATTTCAAAAATTCCTTCAGTAATAGAAATCTACATTATTGAGGAGTAACATAGGCTACTTTTGATCTCGATATTCCTATTGGATAGGGACTCACGTTGTTCTTTATGTTGTGTTGTGTAGGTATCCATATCCACTAAGAAAGAAAGAAAAGGAAATTCCGCGAGATCAGGACGTACGGAGGTAAAACGGCAGACACAAGCGAAATACGATTTTTATGTAAATTACAATAACCCGGCTAGAGCACGTGAGGTTGCAAGTTCAAGTCCCGCTGGGAATCAAATTCATTTTTCATCTCAACACTATTAAATAAAATCTTAAATCACTATATTATCAATTTATCAGCCAAGTTAGTTTTACCATTTAGCTTTTTGTTAGTAAATTGTGTGAGAAAAACCATTGTGTTCTTCTTCATACAACAATCTTTTGATTTGTTTGAATGAAATCTCACTTTCAACGTGCGAACAAAGCAACTAGTCAATCACTTACTTTAGTTTTATCGAAACGCCATCGATTTCTTTAGCGAAAGAAAAGAAACCCTAATAGAGACCCCGCTCTCCGTATATTTATATAGACCCTATTTAAGTCGCTCTATAGGTAAGGAGTTTTGAAATTTATAATTCCAAGTCATTTAAATTAAACTTTTATCACTTGCTGTTTATTAATTTCAGCATTATTTATATGCGTTTCGAGACCTGTTCTGGATTGACAATCCTGAAAAAGAGACCTCTAAAGGTCTCGAAACGCATTGAAAAAACTAATAAACAGCACGCGATAAAAACCGAAAAATTAGTTTAATTTCAATACAACATCGCGAAAGCAGAATAAAAATCTATTCCAACTCATTCTACTAACTTCGATCCAGTAAGACAGTAAAAAGTGCCAGTCGGTACCATCTGGTGAGATAGTAACCTAAGGCTCATCTGAGTGATGGTCCCGGTTGCATCCCTCTCGGGAGCTAAAAGCCTAAATTAATTTCGGTTCGGCACAGAAGGTAAATCAATATTGACCACACATAATACATTTGGCAATATTTTTACTGCCGACTGCCTGCCTGATACCAAACCTCCTCGGGAACAAGTTTATCCGCCACAGCGCGAGGAGAAGTCAAGGTTTGCTATTTTCTTCCCTTAGTCGCTTTTTACAGCACCCACGAGAATGGGGTAACCCTATTCTTTGGCGGGGTTACACGTCCTAGGGCTCATCTATTGAAAGTAAAAAAAAATGTTTAGTTGGTTTCCTAAAACTTACCGATAAAGCTTCTCTCTATTGGGCGCGAGTAGCAGCTGATAACAATCCCGCATGGTGGCGTTTAGGACCTTTTTGGAGCGAGGTCCTTCTGAATGCAGGTGGTATCCAGGAGTGTTCTCCAATGCCCACCAGCTGTGGCTGCATTCTTCAGACACTGTTTAAAAAAAACGGTATTTAGCATATTTTCGACACAAGGCGTTTGGCTCGTGTAAGTTTCGAAGAGGTTTGGACAAAATTTGCATTTTTACAAAGTTTTTTTTAATTACATTGTTCGTGTGTAGGTTGTACCTACGTTATTCATTTAAAATTTTCTTACCTAATTTCACTGCCTACTGATAAAACAAGTGGAAATCAGTAGAACAATTCATAATTACTAGATACGTATTTTCTATTATTTGTTAAGAAAAATACCTCAAATACACGATGACACTTACACTTTACCTTAAACAGACCACACCTACAGCACACATGCTCGAATTTCTTTATATGAGTGCTGTAGGTGTGGTATGTTTTAGGTAAAATTGTAACCATGCTATTATAAAATGAGTTTCAAGTGCCAGACCTTGCTTAGACCATGATTTACCATGCCTAAATCGTAGTTTAAACCAGGTCTGGCCTTAAAACTCATTTATAATAACCATGTAAGTGTCACCGTGTATTTCGAGCTTTAGGACAAAATAAACAATCACTCATACACAAAATAAAGAGCTAAACTGCAATTACTTACATGGCAAGCAAATCTTCCTGTAAAACGCTGAATCATTGTCCACTTTAAGCTGGAAAGTGTCAGAAGCAGCCACTCCTTGGCAGTTGCCCCTTGTATACATGACTATGACCGCTGCACAGTCGTCGAGCTCCCTACACCGAGCCAGGCAGGCTCCGGTAAGGGAACCTTCCTCACCACTCGCCGAGTAGACGAACACGGGAATAGCGTGGTCGGGGGACACGCCTGACCAACGACTGAAGGTAGCTGAGCGACCTTGCGAGCATTGTGCTGCTGTGTCTGGTAAAGATATTCAAATGAATCGTGGAAAGGAGTATTCTAGCGACGTTTTTTTAAGCGCTTACTGTGCACATTTCAGAAAATGATGCTACTAATATTGTAAACTAGATGCGCTTTGTGGCTTCACCCGCGTAAGTCCCGTGAAGTTTGTGTGTAATCAATAATTATAATGGTAAGTAAAGGAATATGTTTGGAATATACTTCTTCAAGCAAAAATTACTGAACCGATGGCAATGAAATTGGTATGCAGATAGCTGGAGATATGAATTAGGCTACTTTTTATACCGATATTCCCACGGGATTGGGAATTACGTGGGGCAAAACCGCGGTGTGTAGATTCTTGCGAACCAAAGTAATATCGGCGTCGATAAAAAACGCCGTGTGTGCCTACGCCCCTGCAGATTAAATACATTCTCACGATCATTACATACGGAACATTTTGATAATAATAGGCAAGTAAATAAGCATACCTACTGTAACTTAAGTACGAAGTTAAGCATTTATGCTTAAAACTTGAAAGTGGCTTAGCTTAGGTCGATATTATATTAATTTGATACAAATAATCTTGTGGCATGAACGAGATTCTGGACATCATGTGATGTATTTCCAATTTTATTGAATAGGTACCTATATCTTGCGTGACAGCGAGACCTCAACGTCATTGATATAAAAAGTAGGTATCAATTATTAGCTTTAGTCCTATCGTCCGACAAGATGATTTAGAAAATTCAAGATAAGACCTTTAATAAATGAGTAGGTAATTAATTATTTCTTGACTCAGCGATATTTCATACCGCGTCGTAGATACCAATACCAAGGCAGACAAATATTATAAGCTTTACCATTTCCAAAAATAGTCGAAATGTTCGTAAAACACGCCACCAATACCAATTAAAAAATACTTTAAGATTTTTTGTAACACATTATTAAAATGTTCCGATGTTTTTACAACCATATTTTAAGAACAAAAACTTGAATGACTTACCACAAATAAATATCAGTGAAGACACAACAATAACGATTCCATAAGACTTCATAATAGTTTTCTGTCTCATCACTTCACATAATAATTACAATATAGTACCACAATACACAATTTAGACGCAACTGACAATAAGTCGCGGACATTATGTAGGTAAGTACCTACCTACCTAGATATTTAGAAATATTTACATTACAAACAATACCAACTGTAGACCATAAGCGATCTGAATTCCTAGTTAGAACAATTGTTTTTGAAGAACAAATAATTTCGATTTGTCTTGGCCGGTTGTTCCGCGGACGCATACAGGTGATCAAATAAAATACAGTGCTACGTAAGAACTGTCGACTTAATTTTACGTAACATTTTCAAGAAAAACACACGAATCACGATTTATTTTCAAAATGTTATCATTTACTGAATCATAAATTTAAAACGGATTAAATAAGATCAAAAGTTTACGCAGAAAAAAGGCACAATTTAAACCATTTGTTAAGTTAGGATTCCTTTAAGTCCTTAGAATATTTTCGAAAATACAATTGGGGAAAAATCTCGTGGTATTTTCTAGTGCAACTGAAGACAGGCTATGTCGCGTAGGTACGAGATTCACTGAAACTGTATGAAGCGTATAGGTATTGCAGTCATGTGCCCCCACTGCCTCGCTCCGCGCCTTCGACCTTGCGTTTATTATTACGGGTTACAGACTACAATTTACAATAGAGTGACGAGTTGACTCTACGATAGTGAAACCGATGGATAATGATGGCAAAACATTAACTTGCGCTTGCGCAACGACGGGACATGCGGGAAATGTTAACGTAACTTAAGTACTATATGGGTGCTTACAAGCATACCATTTCTGTATCTATGCATGTATTTTGAAAACATCCGCGCGTTTGTAATAATTTCCATAAATTGATGGCTGCGCGGAAAATCCGTTTCCAGGAGATGTTTTGATTAGAACTGTAATTTTATTGTTTATGCAATTCTATGGCGATGCCTACACGGTTGCATTATGAATGGTACCTACTCATAAACCTATTTGTTGAAGGTCGAAGTTATCACAGTCCTTTGAAAATAACGGAAACATATTTATGAAAAACATAATATTAGAATTAGTCAAAAGCGCCGGTCGCGCACCAATATCTTTTTCTTAAAAAAAAATAATTGTGTGAAAAATTTCGCTCGGTGGTTCTTTACGGTGAAAAAATTAGGCTACTTTAAGACGCGGAATTCGGGTTTCGGGGCGATCCCCGAAACCCGGGTAGTAGGTACGTATGGAAAAACCTTTAACTTTTTTTTGGCAGAGCTTACTCTATCATTCGCACGATGCCAGATTCTAAGCAATTTCACTAAGCTAATCCAGTTAGTAAAAAAATATCGTATGAAGGGACCATCCTCTTTTACAGGTTGACTGACATCAGATTAGCAGCCATTTCGTATCGAATTTACGCATCGTATCGTCATTAAGGTCCTATCATGACCTAAATGCTTTGTGCATTACGTTAAAACCGTAACAAAAAACGTTTTTATTGTTATGTAAATTTGGCAAACGTAGGTATTATAATGTAATGTAGTATTTAGTTAGTACATTTTCCGTACCTAGTGTTTTAAAATCCTAAGAGCGAATCTCTAGAAAAAATACATCTCGAAAACAAAACTGGCCAAGTGCGAGATATTCCTAATAAGCTAATAAATTCAGTATTAAAAATGAAAAAATCAAATAAATACAATACAAATAAGAATTTATTTCAGAATAATCACAAGATACTGATAAATACTCTTAGATATATTGTGCTTTCGAAACTGCGTCGTTATATTTGTGCACTTGTATCACGCAAAAGCTGTGAGATGTGACTTAGAAATACTGCATTTTCATCACTGCAAATATGTATGGTTTGTACAACTTCAGGTACACTGATAATACTTTGGTATTTATACTGTTAATTTTTATCTTTTTTTTTTGATAAGTTATTATTTCAAATAGTTTTAGAATTTCTTAGTAATTCAGTTTATAATAATTTGTATGTCATTTTTTATTAAATCATGATCTTAATGAATAATGCATTTTCCCCCTTATTATATATAAGCGATGATTAACAGATGACTAAGTTATGTAATGTTTGCCTCTGTCTATCAACTTTGAAACGTCATGTGACAGTAAAAGACAAACGATACATAGTTTATGCGGCTGTTGATCATCGTTTATAGGTAAGTAAGGGGGAATAATTTTATATTATGTAGGTACTTACTATGAATGCACACATGGAAACAGCAGTAGTCGTAAAAACTCTTTCTTACAATCAAAACATGCATTTTTCACTTTTTATCAGTTAACCTATCATGATTATACAAGTCAAAAAATATCGCTACAGTACGATCAACTTATGTGGCCTATTAATAGCTGCCATTTTAATATAAACTTCTACTTATCAACGACGACACTTTGCAACTGTCGCTACTAGTTATATCAACTTGAGCATCAAACCAGATAAGTTAGTCGTACTATATTTTTTTTATTAGACATAATATTTGGCATAATGATGTTAGCACTGGAGTTATGGCGGTCACAACCTGTTAATTCAATAATTTAGTAAAAACAAATCAACAATCATTATTTTAGTGAATAATGTAACAAAATAATGAATAATAATTCAACAAAACAAAACATAGTCATCAAATCAGGTACGAATTAATATTTTTGGTTGTTGGTTTTATGGCAACACTACGGCCTAACGCACACGACAAGACTTTTGTCCGAAAACGGAATACCTATTGGTTGGCAACAATGTACTACAATAATGTATGAAGAGTAGAGATGGGCCGACTAGGGGTTCTGCCGACTAGCAGACTAGCCGACTAGTCGGCCGACTAGTCGGCAATGCAGATCATTATAATTCCCAGATATTTGGGTTAATCAAGACTACTCGGCGATTGTTGGTATTTTTGGATAAATTTACACTTCGAAAGCTGTAACGAAACTTCCAAAAAATGTTAAAATAAAAATAAAAGATGGAATAAAAATATTCATGGAGCTGAGGCATAGTTATGACATTTTAGATGTTTGATGTTAAGATGATGTATGTGGGGTATGACGTGTTTTGTATACGTTTTTCTGACTATCCACCTTCTTACTGAACTATTAATTCAATTAAATATTGGTTTTATTGTATAATTGTTAGTTGACGACTAGTCGGCATAATTTGCCGACTAGTCGGCCCATCTCTAATGAAGAGCTATGTTAAGAAATATTTTACAAGAAAAATACATCTACAAAAACACAACCAATGGTCGACACTGGGCGGGCGGGATTCGAACCACGCAATCTTTTCTCAATCCGGAAGAAACAACTTGAAAACTTTAAAAAATTAGTCCACCAGGTCAGTACAATAGCCCAATTGTAAGGCTTAGTGGGGAAAACTAACTAACTAACTAGTCTACCGAGTCTCGGCGACTCACACCCTGAATTTTTGCATCTATATTTACCCTCTACTATGTTCGGACAGAAGTCAGTCGTTTTGCGTTGTCTTTAAAGAGTTACATGGTAACAAAGCGAGTCCTATGGCAAATAGCAACACAATAGCGTCTATAAAAACTAATACTATCACAATTTGATGTATTCTTAACATTATTGTAACACTCGTGTAATATCTACGTGAAGGCTCAAGCTTGAACTACGGTTAAACCTGTCGGTTTGAACTAAGTTTAGCCCATCGATATCGGTTTGAACATGGTTCAGCCTATCGGTTTGCACTAGGTTTAGCCTGTCGGTTTAACTAGGTTCAGCCCATCGGTTAAACCTATTGGCTTGAACTAGGTTCAGCCTATCGGTTAAACCTATTGGCTTAACTAGGTTCAGCCTATGGGTTAAACCTATTTGCTTGAACTAGGTTCAGCCTATCGGTTAAACCTATTGGCTTGAACTAGGTCCAGCGTATCGATGAAGCCTATCAGTATGAACTAGGTTCAGTCTATCTGTTAAACCTATCGGTTTGAACTAGGTTGAGCTTATCCGTTAAACCTATCGTTTGAACTACGTTCAGCCTATCCGTTAAATCTATCGGTTTGAATTAGGTTCAGCCTATCGGTTAAACGGGTGGGCCGTTTGAGGTTGGACCTAGGTTTAAATAGACACACAAAGATTTAACCATACTTCAAGCTTCAACGGCGACATATACAAGAACTATCACCACCGAGTATCTAATCCTACAGAGCAACAGAATCTAGATACAGCATCAGCAGTAGATACTTCACTACATGCGTAGCTATGTGTGCGTGACCTCTCTCACCGACAGTGTGCCAACGGGTTCACGTACGTGAGCCGAGAGGATCATCGGGCGGCCTCGGCAAACCCTAGCGGATAAACGGTGAGAATTCACGCACACATAGCTGCGCATGTAGTGACCGCCGCGCGCTTGTATGAAGCTGTTTCTCTATATGATTACTAATCATACAGTAACAGAGCTTCCATTAGTACTCGGTGCTATCACATCCTTTTATGTACTTAAATTAACAAAAATATTTCAATACTAGCTGTGCCCGCGACTTCGTCAGCGTTTTTCGAACATCTACCCATCGCTGTGCAAAAGTCTACACTTAAACGAACGACCAGGGAAGTATACTGAGCAGAAGAGAATCATGGCAGAGTCTGTTTAAGTGTGATTTTTGCACAGCAGTAGGTAATTTGTTGCATGCTTACCTATTCACATTATTATAAGAAGTGGCCAAAATATAAAAAAGTCAAAACTTGAATTCGAAAAAGAGAACAAAATATTGATATTTTGTCCTTTTTTCATAAGCCGGTCTACATACAAAGCAACCGACTTATCTGTTATGTAAGCTGAAGTCGGGCAGCTTAACTACATGCAATATTTTTTTTACGTGGACGATGCCCCTTATACACCGTCAGGCCACTCACGGGGCAAATGACCCGGTTTGTTGGGCCATAGGTTTATCAATTAAACCCCCGTTTTGTCCCACGCTCCACAAGTGTCGAGGCCAGTGGGAATTCCTCATGGACTGCATCCATCAACCCGCCCGCCCGTCTCTGCCTGAAAGACAATCCTTCTCCGTCTCCCCTCCCTCGGCACGGTCACCCTACCGTCTCGAGGCCCCCAAAACCGGTGATAAACCCCCCTGAGTTCACCGACACCACCAGAGGCTGAGGTGATATTTTACAGTGGTTGTCTTTCACGCTGCCCTTTTCTTGCGAAAAGGACCCCCGAGCCCGCTGACGCGGGTTTACGGGTTAGCTTGCAGCTACTGCGCCCCCCCACAACGGCAAGGTGGACGGACATCTGGAGGGAAAACGTAACGTCGTGCCCGGGACTCGGGACTCGAACGCGGTACCCTCGACTCGGAATCCACACTGTGCCGGAGCTGCCATCGTGCCTCGTAAGCTACATGCAATCTGCATCTACCCAGTAAAATGCCCGATTTCAGCTATATATTTTTTTCCTTTTTCGTGCATTTATCGACTGCCACTGAAATTATCAAAATTGTAACCGTAACTTTAATCATTGAGGAGTTTTCTGATGAGAAGGTGGTTTCAGGTGGTCCAGCAATTCGTACTGAGTTCTTTATAAGCTGGTTCTATTGATGGAAGTCCAAAAATTAGTAATTTACTGCATTGTGGGATGCTATTCTGCTCATCATTCCAAAGGTTCTCATTAGACCAATTCGAGACTCTTACTTTCCAAATCTAAAAATAATTATCGTAATCGGACTTCATATGCCGGAGTCCGGCGTTAACATATCCCCATACAAACAATATGCGGGTCGAATTAAGAAGCTCCTCTTTTTTTGAAGTCGGTTAGAAACAACCATAATAAATTTCCGTATATCCGAAGGATCCGAATATATGGAGAGACATAGGTATACGGTATTTTAGGAATTACCGAATATCCGGCTTTTTTAATTACGTGCCGGATATCCGGTTCTTTAAATACCTACCGGATATCCGGTTAATCATGTGTTGATTCCACACAACATACTTCTTCAATACTACATTCAAACTAATTAAGTAAAAGCAAAATAACACTTTATCCGGATAACCAGACTAAATAGCCGGATAAAAAATAGCCTATATGTTAATCGGGGTCTAAAGCTATCTGCATACCAAATTTGGTTAAAATCGGATAAGCCGTTTCTGAGATTAGCGGGCACAAAGGCACACACAAACAGACAAACAGATAAACAGACAAACAGACAACCAGAAAAACAGAAAAATAGGTTCTACTGCGTTAATAGATACCCATACAATTTATATTTTTTTTATATCTTCCAAAAACAGACACCGCTGAGTTACGATTTTATTATATGTATAGATAATATCTATCGGATTTTTCAGTAAATATTCTTTTGAAATCGATTTTTAGCTATTAAATAACCCTTAATTTTATCTACTGAGACCGCAATAAACGGGAGATAATAAAATGTATCGTTAAATGATTGAATGAACAAGTAGACAACAATATTAAGGGTGTAATACTGAGGTATTTTCTTATTTACTCGTATTTTAGTCAATTTTAAACTAGCCCTAATAATGACTTGTGGACAGTAATAATACGTATAAATTACATACATAATTTAGTCCTCTAGTAGTAAATAAATGAGATAATATATGAAAATTATAACAATAGAAAATATAAGATAAAATAAGCTGCCTTTTTTTTTTCAATCAAAAAAAATAGTTACTTTGATTTAGGGCTGACTTTTCAAATCTCAAAAATATTACATATTATTATTATAAAGATTATTTGTTTGTTTGTCTTCGGAATTACTGGACCGATTTCATAAATTCTTTTACCAATAGAAAGCTAATCGAGGAGTAACATAGGCTACTTTTGTCCAGTAAAACGTAATACCACCGTATAAAAAGTCAATCTTATTAAAAGAAACCGAATTTTGGAAGGTTTATGTTTAAATTTGGTATTATCTGATTTTATTCCATAGACATATTTCGTCTGTACATTGAAAAATCAACCCTTAGACGTTTCAAAATACAATTTCAGATAAAAACATTAGTGGAATGAGGGTAGCATTAAACGTAAGCTTCCGATAAAGAAGTTTTGGATAGCGTAGCAAAACGCTTTTGGCGGAAAAATGTAGGTAATTCGCGTGCGCAGGTTAAAGCGAGCCTTAAGCGCTTTAGCATAAGGTTGGCTATTGCGAAGCTAGCATCTTGCGTAGAAACCAATGACTTACAGTTTCAGCAATAATCCTAAGCCAAGATTAGGGAAAACGCTAAAACTTTGTCAATATGCTTAATTTGTCAAATTGACCAATTAACGAGAGCAAGCGAAGGCACTCGAATCGCCGATCACGATTCGTTCGTCACTGGAACACTCCAACGCTTTGCGATTTTGTCCTTGTTTAACAAATTTTAGACGAATTATAGAGCGCTAGCAACTTTTAAACCATGCTATCTATGACGCTGTAGTGCCCGGGACATTGTTGCTATCGTGACGTTCTCCCTGGTTGGTTTTCCTCGCTTGCTTTCGGTCATTTTCCTTGTAGTACATGGGGCTAAGTTTTCTTTATCGATTTTATTCCACTATTGTTTTTATTTTAGACGTCCACTAGCGATATACCCCCTTACTTATAAACAGGGATCGGAATTAGGTGAGCTAAAATAACCAAAGTTAAAAAAATAACAGAGACAAAGTGGAGACGACTATGTTTTAATTTTTTTTTTAAATCTAGTACGACAAAACGGTAAAACAAGTCTAGGATCGATAAGGAAAGAGAATTCAATGAATTTACTGTATTTTTAAATTTTATTTTATTGATTTTCCTCTACATTACTCTACATTTACTATATTAAAATATCCCGAAACCAAGAACAAATATCCCGGAAAATATTGTAGTCGTAAGGAAGTCTCAACTTTTTCTGTCTCTGTTCTTTAAACTTATTCCGAACACTATTTATGAACGATGATTAAGAGATGACATAGTTATGTAACATTTGTTTCTGTCTGTCATACTTCACGTCAGTAAAATACAAACGATATATAGCTATGCAGCTGTTAATCACCGTTTAGGTACAAGTAAGACTGTCTATGTGTATGGGTATTCTATGTCTATTTGACTAGTTGGTAGGTATCCGGTCCCGGAGGTAAGACAAGATGGAGTCCGTCCCTTTAGCGAGGATCGCGTGACGAGGTTGTCGGAAGCAGTTACCCATTAGTTCCAGTTTCCTAGATAGATACACAGATTAATGTACCAATTTATTACAAAACAAATTTTAAAGTTGTTATACTGGGGAAAAAAACGCTGTTTATGTAAATAAAGGCAATTAATGTTTAGATTGTAGTGGCCCAAACTAAATAAATTGACACCGTAAGGCCAATGACCTAAAACTTTAAGAAACACCTGACTTTCACGTAATATTTAAACTCTAAATTTTCGAAAACTACCTTGAATTTCCAAAAGTTGTAGATAGACCTCTAGAAAACCCCCTTTTCGGTTTAATACCCCTTCTCGGAACATCCTGTATAGTGTAATTTCTTCGCACTTCTCAACTCCTGTCGTGATTAAGTAACAGAACGCATTCCTACATAGGTAACGAAGCTAGTAACGTTACCTCAAGTGTTTGAAGTTTCCCAGCTCGGGCGGCACGGAACCAATGTTGTTGTTAGACAAGTCCAGCACGGCCAGTCTCCGCAGCCGCGCGAGCGCGTCCGACGACACGTTGATCTCCTCCAGCTGGTTGTCTGCCGCCAGCAGGATCTCTAGAGACTCTAGTGAGTACACGCACCGAGGTATCTTCGTGAACCTACATAGGTAACGAAGCTAGTAACGTTACCTCAAGTGTTTGAAGTTTCCCAGCTCGGGCGGCACGGAACCAATGTTGTTGTTAGACAAGTCCAGCACGGCCAGTCTCCGCAGCCGCGCGAGCGCGTCCGACGACACGTTGATCTCCTCCAGCTGGTTGTCTGCCGCCAGCAGGATCTCTAGAGACTCTAGTGAGTACACGCACCGAGGTATCTTCGTGAACCTACATAGGTAACGAAGCTAGTAACGTTACCTCAAGTGTTTGAAGTTTCCCAGCTCGGGCGGCACGGAACCAATGTTGTTGTTAGACAAGTCCAGCACGGCCAGTCTCCGCAGCCGCGCGAGCGCGTCCGACGACACGTTGATCTCCTCCAGCTGGTTGTCTGCCGCCAGCAGGATCTCTAGAGACTCTAGTGAGTACACGCACCGAGGTATCTTCGTGAACCTACATAGGTAACGAAGCTAGTAACGTTACCTCAAGTGTTTGAAGTTTCCCAGCTCGGGCGGCACGGAACCAATGTTGTTGTTAGACAAGTCCAGCACGGCCAGTCTCCGCAGCCGCGCGAGCGCGTCCGACGACACGTTGATCTCCTCCAGCTGGTTGTCTGCCGCCAGCAGGATCTCTAGAGACTCTAGTGAGTACACGCACCGAGGTATCTTCGTGAACCTACATAGGTAACGAAGCTAGTAACGTTACCTCAAGTGTTTGAAGTTTCCCAGCTCGGGCGGCACGGAACCAATGTTGTTGTTAGACAAGTCCAGCACGGCCAGTCTCCGCAGCCGCGCGAGCGCGTCCGACGACACGTTGATCTCCTCCAGCTGGTTGTCTGCCGCCAGCAGGATCTCTAGAGACTCTAGTGAGTACACGCACCGAGGTATCTTCGTGAACCTACATAGGTAACGAAGCTAGTAACGTTACCTCAAGTGTTTGAAGTTTCCCAGCTCGGGCGGCACGGAACCAATGTTGTTGTTAGACAAGTCCAGCACGGCCAGTCTCCGCAGCCGCGCGAGCGCGTCCGACGACACGTTGATCTCCTCCAGCTGGTTGTCTGCCGCCAGCAGGATCTCTAGAGACTCTAGTGAGTACACGCACCGAGGTATCTTCGTGAACCTACATAGGTAACGAAGCTAGTAACGTTACCTCAAGTGTTTGAAGTTTCCCAGCTCGGGCGGCACGGAACCAATGTTGTTGTTAGACAAGTCCAGCACGGCCAGTCTCCGCAGCCGCGCGAGCGCGTCCGACGACACGTTGATCTCCTCCAGCTGGTTGTCTGCCGCCAGCAGGATCTCTAGAGACTCTAGTGAGTACACGCACCGAGGTATCTTCGTGAACCTACATAGGTAACGAAGCTAGTAACGTTACCTCAAGTGTTTGAAGTTTCCCAGCTCGGGCGGCACGGAACCAATGTTGTTGTTAGACAAGTCCAGCACGGCCAGTCTCCGCAGCCGCGCGAGCGCGTCCGACGACACGTTGATCTCCTCCAGCTGGTTGTCTGCCGCCAGCAGGATCTCTAGAGACTCTAGTGAGTACACGCACCGAGGTATCTTCGTGAACCTACATAGGTAACGAAGCTAGTAACGTTACCTCAAGTGTTTGAAGTTTCCCAGCTCGGGCGGCACGGAACCAATGTTGTTGTTAGACAAGTCCAGCACGGCCAGTCTCCGCAGCCGCGCGAGCGCGTCCGACGACACGTTGATCTCCTCCAGCTGGTTGTCTGCCGCCAGCAGGATCTCTAGAGACTCTAGTGAGTACACGCACCGAGGTATCTTCGTGAACCTATACAATATTATGCAAACAATTAGGAACTATGATATATAACACTATAACTCTCTGACTCACTCAGCCTAACACTCACTCACTTCAACACCTACTCACTCACCTCAAACACTCACTCCAACACTTTCTCACGCCAACACTCACTCCAACACTCACTGACCCCAACACTCACTTACTCCAACACTCACTTACTCCAACACTCACTCACTCTAACACTCACTCACTCCAACACTCACTCACTTTGAGACTCGCTCACTCCAACACTCGCTCACTCTAACACTCTATAGGCATGCTTATTTACACACAGACATTCCAAGTAGAAAAGTACTTACTTATTATTCGATATGACCAATTCTCGTACATGTTTCAAAGAGCCGATTTCCGTCGGCAGATCGGTAATATTATTCTTACTCAAATCGATATATTGTAAATGAACACAGAGACTTATTTCTGGTGGTATATTCTCAATAAAGTTTGACGATATCAGCAGTTGGGAGAGTGTCTCGCTTATTTCACAAACTCTGGAAAGAAAACATACAGAACATTTAGTAGTTTTTTCAAGAAAAACACACGCTATTCTCTATGTATACAACCCACAAATGGCTTTTATTTTGTTTCAAATGAAATAACCTTCAAGAAATTTGTTTTTTCATCTCTCTTTCTTTGTTTTTTTTGCTTTAGTTAGTTAGTAGCAATGGCCACGTGTCACATTACTTATTACTTTTGCACAGGAAAATATAAGTAATTAGATAAATTCTATGAACATCACTCAGCGCCATCTAGCCCCATGGTCATCTACTAAGCTTGTGTTAAGGTGTCTAGACAACATATTTAAGTTTATTTTTAAAAATGGCGGATGCTGCTAGTTACTTCATATACAAAGAGAGACGAAACCCAGATCAGAAACAAATATTTATTATCTATACTATACAGGGTGGTCCAACTAGTGACGTCAATAAACTTTTGTTAGATTCCTCACACCTGGGGGTATCCGAAAATACCCCATGTATGTTCTGCGATTTTTTGTAGGTTAGGAGTTATGGCCTTTTTTCTCATTTTCTACTAAAATGCGACCACTGAGACCTATTTGGTTATACTAACTGGAATAATTTAGATAATTGGCTGATTTCTTTTCAAATGTGGAGCTGTATAATAGGGCCATGTTACCTGTTACAAAAAAAGGCGTAACACTAACCAAACTGTTACAAATAAAAAAAGTATTTCATAAAGAGAGTGTAGACAAAACGCTATAAACACTTTATAGAGCAATTAAAAGAAAAACTCGCCTATTATTTTTTTTCCAAACTAACTTCAAAAACTTCCTTACTTCATTAGCTATCTACCCTATCATTTTTATTGGTCTATCATTACAGAATCATATCAAAAATTTTATTTAAAAATTCTTTGGTCGAAAATTCTCTCACTCATCCCTATTACTAAGACTTCGCTGTCTGACCATCTGGCACCGGGCTGTATCTCATAAACCGTGATAGCTAGACAGTTGAAATTTTTACAGAGGATGATTACTGTAGCCGCAAATACTTAAGGGAACTCAAAGACAGACATAAAAACGCAAAGATACCACGATGTATTTTACCACTAGCGCCATCTAGTGATGGTTTTTGTCTTCCGCAAAAAAACTTCAACACAAATCTTAATTAAGATTTGTACAAACAAACGTATTAAATAAAATAAGAACAAATATGTTTTTTATGTTATTAGATTAGGCCGGGAGTTTCCCTTCAGGTTTAAGTAAGATGAGTGAGAGAATTTTCGACCAAGGAATTTTAAAATGAAATTTTTGATATGATCCTGTAATGCATGATAGACCAAGAAAAATGATAGGGTAGATAGCTAATGAAGTAAGGAAGTTTTTGAAGTTAGTTTGGAAAAAAAATAATAGGCGAGTTTTTCTTTTAATTGCTCTTTAAAGTGTTTATAGCGTTTTGTCTACGCTCTCTTTATGGAATACTTTTTTTATTTGTAGCAGTTTGTTTTGTGTTACGCCTTATTTTTATACTTAACAGGTAACATGGCCCTATTACTCAGCTCCACATTTGAAAAGAAATCAGCCAATTATCTAAATTATTGCAGTTAGTATAACCAAATAGGTCTCAGTGGTCGCATTTTAGTAGAAAATGAGAAAAAAGGCCATAACTCCTAAACTACAAAAAAACGCAGAACATACATGGGGTATTTTCGGATACCCCCAGGTGTGAGGAATCTAAAAAAAGTTTATTGACGTCACTAGTTGGACCACCCTGTATATAAAAATGAAACCCATTTTCCGTTGTCACGACATAGCATGAAAACGGCTTGACCGATTTGGCTGATTTTTTTTTTGTAGTTTTCTAATACTCTGTACAAAGTTCTTACGAAAAAAAATATTAAGAAAATCTCTCAGAAAATTTACGCTAAGGCGGTACGAAGTTCGCCGGGTCAGCTAGTAAGCCATAAATACTGGCACCAGACTCGAACCCGCAACCTCCTTCATTACAGTCGGACATTCACCCGACGCGCCAGTGGTTGTCAAACTTACCCCATAGGTAAACCCCCAGATAACTCATGATAAATTTCAATGAGACCATTTTGTTTTGTTCGTTTACATTAAATTTTATTTGGATTTTTAATATTTCTTAGCTTCCAAATTTAATTTGTTACTGGTTTTTGTCTAAATTTGAGTAGGTATACATAACTATGTATTTAATAGAGTTGAAAACTGTTTTGGCTGGCGTAATATTTATATTAAAACCTTATCTATAAATTAATATAAAAAAGCTGTGTGTTTTCTTTAAATAAATAAGTAAATAAACTGACCCCATAGGTATAGCCCGTAGTTTGTTCTTGGAGAGGTCACATATATGCACCTCCGCTTCGCGCGCCGCCGCGAACACCTCCGAGGGGAGAGACATCAGCTCGCGTCCGGGCAGCATTAGAGCTTGGCTTTTTTTCAACGTATATCTACAATTATAATAATCATAAAACATTAATGGACATTAGACATTGTTACGGCAGGCGCCATAATCCCCATAGTTCCCCCAGTAGCCGATCCACTACCATCAGCCCAAGTAGTTTTCATCCGTAGATTTCTCAATATGTATCTCTGGTCCGGTCATTGTCCGTAGTGACAATTTACAGCGCAGATAGGGATAATCGCGGGCTTGTCCACTTAATGCAAGTAAAACTTGCATTGAGGCGGGCCTCTACGTGTTGATTTCGGCTCCACGCACGCCTTCCAAAGGTCCAAGGCTCCATAGCCCCGTGAAACTGGACGTATAACAAACAATAAGACGTGAGAAAATAACAATAAATTATTATTATTTCGAAAGACCCTTTCTTGATCCTGTGAATTTTTTTTGATGTCTACATTATAGATTGAGTTTAAGAGCTGCTTAATTCTAGCTGTCAAGTTTGAAGAAGCATTTCAGTATTTGATTAAAAGTCACTTACTTATCTGGCCATTCGTTCTTCAAGGTCCTGGTTTCCTCTTCCATCTCGTCGGTGATGCGATCCCGTAAGAACTTCATCATCCTGTCCGTTCCCCCGCGTATGACATCTTGTCTCACAAACGAGAGCTTGTTGCCTTCCATGCTTATGCTTTGGAGTTGACTTAACAGACCCAAGTTCTTTGGAAGCCTGTCCATAAAAGAAATTAAACAAAATTTATATTGTGTGTCGTGCGAAAGCGCGACTGCAATGCAGAAGGTTGCGGGTTCGATTCCCGCCGGGCGCAGGTATTTATGCTTGAAAAATAAATATTTGTGTCTAGTCTGGGTGTCCCTCTATATATAATATGTATGTATTTACAAAAGAAAAATAAATATATGTAGTATATCCGTTATCTAGTCACCGTAACACAAGCTTAGTCGCTTACCACGGGGCTAGATGGCGCTGTGTGTTGTTCACAGAATTTATTATTATTATTATTATATTGGATTGAATGTTTAAGTTATCTAAGCTGTCCCGCGGGTATACCGGCGTCTTCTTCTCATCAGATCGATGTTCCCGGTTGCATCCCTCTCGGGAGCCCGGGGTCCGCTAAAACTCCAAATCATTTGGGGTCGCCGCAGTAGACAAGTCATCTCATCATTGACCACACCTTTTGCAAATCGTTTCGGCAATATTTTTACGGTCGGCCGCCTGCCTGACACCAACCCAGGGACCAAGCAGTTTATTTATCACCGGGAAATTCAAGCTTTAGTAACAATGCTTGAATTTCCCGGTGATAAATAAACTGTATAGTGATAAATAAACTGTATAAGTACCTACCTTTTGATTTTTTTTCATTTTCTAATTAGAATAGTAATAAAATAGAAAATGATAAAAATCAAAAGGTTAGGGGCATAATCTAGTCATGACAGATATAGGTTTTATGGCATAAACATATTTGCTCTAATGTCTTTATCCAGGGAGGAAATAGTCGACTACGTTTGTATGGAGAAAGAGTATGGTGACTGTCCTCTTAATAATAAATTAAACACTTACTTATTCAAGCTGTTATTGGTAAGATCAAGCCTTTTCAGTTTCTGTAGCAATGATATGTTTTCTGGCAGCACTTCGAGTTTGTTGTCTCTTATGTTCAACACATTCAAATGCTGCATCTGATCGCAGAATTCTTCGGTTATTTCCTGGGAAAAAAGGATTTTACAGTCAATTTATGAAACTGCCATTGAGCCATTGAGATATTATCTGTACTAATATTACAAAGAGGAAAGATCAGTAAATCCTGAAGACGGGACCTGTAAAGGTCTCGAAACGTTGAGCGTTAAAACAATGCTTAGTTTTTTTTTAACTTTGTATAGTGGGCGGCAGATTAGTTGAAACAAAATGGCGGATGCGCAGAAGTCGATATTTCATAGAAGGTGCATGTAAAATGTACTGCGCGAACTTTCCCCTTCCACGACAAAATATTTCAACTTATCTGCCGGTCACTGGTACACATTTTACTAGTACAGACTTCTCGCCAAACTGCAACTTGCAGTTTATTGACAAGTATGCCCTTATTTTCAGGCTACAATAATTAAAATGAACACCACACGATTAACACCGAAAAGCTAGTTTAATTTCTAAAGAGGAAAGATTGTTTGTTTGTTTATTGTAACAAATAGGGAATTGCGTAGTCTAGTCGACCAAAAGTCGCGAGTTCAAGCCTCGCCGCAAGTGAAAAATTTTGTGTGCTATTTTTCCTTATATTTTTTTTTTCTAAACAAAATAGCCTTGAGCTACATCCAAAAATAAAAGAAATTTATACAAATAGGTTTTGAGAATTCTGGACCAATTTCAGAAATTATTAATAAAAAGCCACACTGGCTGTTTACAACTGGCTTCCTTCTGATGTTAATATCTACTGTTAAGGTTGAGATCAATGACTAGGAGCTTCCATGGATCAACGGTTAGGTCGCCTGGCTAGTGATCATTTGGTCGTGAGCTCGGGTCCCGCTTAGAGCATTGATTTTAAAACAATAAGCATTACAATACCGTTATATAATTATTGGATAAGTATATTTCTTTCAGGGCAGTGCAGCCATAGAAATCTGGTAGTACTTCAATGTCGTTATGGTTTGCCTCCAATATTTCCATTTTTCTCAGTTCACCCATTGCAGGCAGCCTCCTTAAGTTATTGTTACTGATATTTAGTTTTTTCAAATCTAGAAAATATAGAAAATTTCAGTGAGGCCTCTGTAACGCGCGGTTCCGGTTCCGCTAGAGACAAGTAGGTATTTATGTTGACCAAAAATGTTTGTTTCTGGCTCTGGCTGTTTTCTATTTGTATCATTATTCATTACTTGTGTTACGATGACTAGACAATGGATATTTTTTTTTATTTTTATTTTTTTTATTTAACAGGAAAACAAACAGTTATACATCACAAATTAATAATATAAAAATACACCTACAAACCAATTAAATGTAATACTTATATTTATTTTTCTTTTGTAAATACATACATATTATACATAGAGGCACACACAGACCAGACACAAATATTTATTTTTTAAGCATAAATACCTACACCCGGCGGGAATCGAACCCGCAACCTTCTGCATTGCAGTCGTGCTTTCGTCCGACGCGCCACAGAGGTCATATTTATTTATACCATGTACATACATAATGTTTACGGTGTGTGTTATGGTGTTATGATTGTTACGGAACCAATTGCAATAAAACAAAGTAGTAGAGTAAAAAGATAGGCAATTTTTTATTCCAATATGTCCGCCGGATCAAGGTTTATGCGGGTGAAACTAATTAGCTGCGTCTGAGCTAATTAGTATTATAGGAAAAAAAGAAGCTTTTTACCTCTTAAATTGACGATATCTGGGGGTAAATCTTCTAGTTGATTGTGTGACAAGTTCAATTCGAGCAAACGAACCAAGTAGCCCATGCCAGGAGGCAAAACTTTCAACTTGTTGTGTGATAAATCCTGAAATTAAAATTAACATATAAAATTCAATATTCTGACTGAATGAACTATATATCAACGTACAGCCTAAACCACTGATCTTAGAGACATGAAATTTGGAGAGTGTGTTCTTTATGATTCTTTATGAGGCATCCACTATATCTTGATTTTTTGAATAAAAAAATCAAGTAATCTACCGCCGACTATGCCAAAGACTTTATAGGTCCTCTGAATAGATTATTCTCATAAAGACAGACTTTCAAAAAGACAGATAAGAGCGGTGTTGGTCTAGTGGCAGATATCGCGACTTTCATTCCGAAGGTCGCGGTTTCGAATCCTGGCCGACCGCGCAAGAATGTCTTTTTCTTTAAGGAGAATTTAAGTGCGCTATAAACATCGCCTTACGGTGAAGGAAAACATCGCGAGGAAACTTACGGCTTAAAGTCACGCAAAAAGTAAAATTACGGAAGTAAATAAAGACAGATTAAAATTAAAGACATTTTTGTATTGAAATTAAAGACATTTTTCGGTTTGAATCGCGTGGTTTTTATTACTTTTAGCATTGTTACAACGCTCAACGTTTCGAGACCTTTCCAGGTCTATCCTGAAGAAGAGACCTGGAAAGGTCTCGAAACGTTGAGCGTTGTAACAATGCTAAAAGTAATAAAAACCACGCGATTCAAACCGAAAAATGTCTTTAATTTCAATACAACATCGCGAAAACAGAAGAAGAATCTAAAGACAGATTATTTAGAACTTACTCAATTATTAAAGTAGCCCTCAAATATTAATTGGCGTTTCTGTATTCGGTCGTGATATGATCAGAACAGAAACTATGATCAGAAATCTTACCAAAAACGTCAACATAACCAAATCTCCGAAATCCGGCTGAATCTTCTCCAATCCATTATGAGATATGCTGAGCCAGCGGAGCTCGGTCAACTGATAAAATTCCTTGGGTAATACTGTTAGTTTGTTGTGGTCCAGACTTAGATTGGACAAGCACTTCAGCTCTCCAAACTGTGGTGGTAGACATGTAATGGCATTGTCATGAAGCTGTAATAAACATAGCAAAAATTTAATTTCAATAAGGTGAAAACACATGAGACCTTTCTATTTGTTCTACTTAATATGATAAAGGTTAAGAAAAATAAGATGCCACGGGAGCCTATTCCTGATTGGCGAGTCTCCCTTGCCTTCGGGCTGTGGTGAGTCCTAAGACATCATATTCCTCCAAGAGGTGGCCCTTGCCCTGGTGTGGGACAAAGTAACGGGCTTATATTTATTTTATTTATCTATACTAATATTACTATTATAAAGTTGAAGACTTTGTTTGTTTCTTTGTATGAACACGATAATCTCAGGAACCGCTGGTTCCTGAAATTATTGTTAGGTTACAAGAAAGTTTAGGTAACAAGAAAGTTTGTAAATTAAGAGCAAGGACTACTACCTAATACCTAATGCTTTTACAACACAAAATGTATTCCCATGTTTTTGAAATAGATCATCCAAACCAAATATAGAGAATGGTTTGGACATTCTGAAATAAAAATTTGGGACACTCAGCATGGATATGTAGGCAATTTTGTGTACAATTTCATATCCTACACAGTAAAAGTGGTAAATTTTTCTAGTGTTCATAGTAGTTTTTAAATAATTCCAAACGATTTCATATCCTACACAGTAAAAGTGGTAAATTTTTCTAGTGTTCATAGTAGTATTTTTAAATAATTCCAAACAAACTGATGGGCCCAGCCAGCTGCTTATGTAAATAAAGGCAGAGTAGGCACAACTATGCAAATATTTACTTAACAATGACCATATATGCTACAATGGCCTTTAAGGTCAAACAGTTAAGGTCTAAAGAATGTTACAATAATGATGTTCACCTTGAGAGTGACCAGTTGTTGTACAAGTTTCACGTTGGGCGATATGGTATTTATGACGTTGGAGCTGAGATCCAGGGTCTTGAGAGACTCACTGTTCCACCAGTTGTTCTGATCAGACCTCGTAAAGTCCACCTCTTTGGTGTCATCCATGACAAGTTCATCCAATTTCCATACATTTTCAGGAACTAAAAATAAGGACATATTTTCTTCAGATGTCTAACAATCTTCCTACTAATAATTTTATTATTGTGTGCTAAGTAATAAGTATGTGTGCTAAAATAATTCAATATAATTTATTATGATGAAACTCTGTTTATTGATAGTTAAAATTTCTGGACTAGCTTATGATACTTTTTATCCCATAATTAATACTAAAGGATGTAAGTAAAACTGCCAGGCGCAACTAGTAAGAAATATCTTCAGGAAACTAAATTTTTCCCACCTAGTGATTTTGCATACTTAGGTACTCTTTAGTATACATTTATAAAAGTAAACTAGGCTTTTTTACTTTGTTGTGTATTATGAAACAGATTATAAAGCTGTTGTTTGAAAGGGATACTTAGCAATCAACTGTGTACAGGAAACAGATTATTGGTGTGTGAAATAGGTATCTAAATTATATCATACATACCAGTGCCAAGTCCCTTGTTGCACAAACTCAGTTGTCCGGTGCGCTTGGCAGATTTTATTAAGCCCTTGGTCAGTATGTCATCGTCTGCCTTCTTGTCTTGAAGATGAAACACAGCCTTATTAATTTTAATTCTAGGTTTGATTGAACGATGCGACATTATCAAAACACCAAGGTTTGCTTATTTATAACGCGTTATGGTTACGGGTCCATTACTCGATCGTCACGTAGGGAGTAGCCAATTTGGAATCAATCATGTACAATGTTATGGTTTTAAAGTTTATCAGTGTAAAAAGAAACAAATAAATTTGGATAATTTGGAAACTTGCAGCAGAATATTGTATTTTGATTTGATTGATAAGATTAGGGCTGCCAGAGTCCTCGCAAAAATTTCTACAAAATCGGCTGCCACTGTCACTCACTTCGTCTCATCTCACCACATTAACCACTAAACTAAAAAAAACATAAAAAATGGACGTCATCATCAATCATTAATTCATTCATCATTCACTTTGACCAAAATGTTGAATTCAAAAAACGTTGAACGTCTCTCTCAAACGCATATTTCGTCTAAAACTTAATCACATTTATGCTACGCAGATCAATTAATGTTGGAATTTAAAAAAACCTGTAAGAAATAAATAAATTTGTATTGTTGAGGTAATTCCCAAAATGTTCATTATCAAAATTTGTAATTCCTAAAATTATCATCGTGGTGCAGTGGGGGAAATGCTAGTGTGATGGGATCCTTTGTTGCTACCTAGTACCGATATATTTTTCTTTCGTAAATACATAATTATAAAAATGGAACACTAAACCAGAAACAAATATCTTAGCTTAAATACTTGTCCCCGGCGGGAATTAAACCAACAACACACTGCGTTGCAGCCGGCTATCCACCCGATGCGCAACAGAGGTCGTCTTTGTGTTTAAAGTAATACCTATATTTTTCTTCGATTTTCGCGTTGCTGACATGACATTTTAAACCTATTTTTTGGTTTAATGCTGATATTAAACCAAAAAATATGTCTAGGTAAATTAATTCGAATTTAATCGGTTGTATATTTGGAGCACAAAACACGGACTCGTATTTATAAACGAATCGTAATTATTTTGGCTAAGCAATGCACTCGCTCTTCACAAGTAATTACTTAGAATTGACTATTAATTCTAGTGTAGTACACCTATTCCTAAGAGATTGGGCTGAGATTAGGAGAGTCAATATATATTAAAATCGTTACTTTATATCTTTCTGGCAATCATAAAAAACTCAGAAGCAATGTTGCCAAAACTTTAATTTAGTACATTTATTGCGCCTCTAGAATTAATAAACAATATTACTTACCACCAAATTCACGATCATTTTGATTTTGATGGCTGATCATGATTGTACAGGGGCGGAAAACAAATTAAATGTTAATTACACTTTGTGCGATAAACCATGAACGTCCACAAATGCAGCTTTTAAAGAAATTTCAATATTCAGTGGATGTATTTAGTGTATTCAAATTAAATAATGAATGATTTATGTGGGATTTTTAAAGTTAGACCCATTACAAATTTTACTATTTACGGAATTGATAATGCCATTTAAATAAAATTAATAATGTGTTTTGATATGAATGAACAATGTCAAATAATACTTTGACAAAAACATAATATTATTATAAGTAATTATTGCTAAATAAAATTAAAAACATTTAAATTCAGGTACCAAAAAGGTTTAACAAGGTTTAATAAGTTTAATATATAAACACCGAGGATGTGTGTACCTTTTACAACAAGAAGTGTTAATCATCATGGGTAGATCTAACCAAGACGTAAGTTATTAATAGTAAAAAATACTATCTACTAGCCTTTACCACTCGGTTTTACTTGCGAGGTTTGAATTTTGAAGTCATAGATGGATGGACGCATATTTATTCTTCTTTGATGATTTAGTTTCATACATGAGTATGGTAACACTGTCAAAATGTTTGTCAAATATTTCTTTCTCTCTTCAGTTGTCATTTTAGTCTATTGTGGGAGGATGTGTTGTTTCTTGGATTTCTGAAATAAATAATCGTAAAAAATATATTGATGCAAATGTATTTCTGTTATTATGTTTGGCACTTAAACTAATACACCTAACATTTCAGTATTTATTGAGGTACCGAGTTCAAAGTTTGTGTTTATTCGTAGCGATTTTCATAAAATGGCTTGTTTCCTGTCCGAAGACAAATTGCGTGGATTTGAAAAATATAAGGTTCGTACCTATATACCTAGCTATGCAAAATTAATCACAGATTTATTTATCGAGATCCGGTTAAGCTATGAACATTTGTTTTGTCAAATCAATGAATTTACAATTTCATATTTACGTTCATGTTTATTGCTTTGCCGGTAAACAACACATTAATTAAGTAGGTAGGTACCTAACTACCTACCTAGATTTAGGATTTACTCACTGGAATATCAGATTACAGATTTGATTTTCCAGGGAAGGCTCCCCTACTTTAGGCAAAGTAGGTACCTACAGTCGACAAAAATCGAACAAGAACATCACCTCTGATTGATTGATTAATTCTTTATTGCAACACCAAAAACAAAAAAAAATTACCAATACAAGAAAAACATAAACAACTTTAATCTAGGTGGCACAATGGGCGGCCTTATCGCTTAAAGCGATCTCTTCCAGACAACCTTTGGATTGACAAGAAGCAAATGATGAAAGGTAGGGTGTTTGGACAGGAGAAAAGGTACTTGAAAATATAAAATAATAGTGTCACACATATACTAAAGGTAGTAAAATACAAAAAAAATAAGTTATTTTATACATATTATATTAATAAATACAATAAACAATACCTATATAAATATAAATAAAGTATATATTACAATATACAGGATGTTCCGTAATAAATGGTTAACCCGGCATGTGCGTATGCGGGGCCAAGGCATGGATCCACTCCCTGAATTTCAGTTTTCTATTCCAAACCGTTTGAGCTTTAGGCCATTTTTTGTGAATTTTTGAAAATTTCTACCTTTTCCCACATTTATGGGTATCACGTCCACAGTTTAAGTCATAGCATCATTTTTTTTCTTTTAATATCTTCCCTAATAATGGTGTTTGTAAATTGCATTTAAATTATTTCGTTAGCTGGGCGTAAAGACGTCCCTAAACCTAAATTTTAGTTTAATGTTTTTTTATCTGCCACCTTTGAGCACCTGTGGTGTAAAAACAAAGTGCAGGACCTATGTGTACAATGTAACCATTGCCGGGTTAACCATTCATTACGGAACACCCTGTATACATAAACATACACATACATAACATACACATACTCTGCTGTGGTAGGTATACCATAAATTGCACAAACAACCTTTGTGGCCTTTGAATTATTGATAATGTATCCGTATAGGATATACTTCCTATTTTCCCATCTTTTCTTTTCAATCAAAAGAGAATTGAAACCACCATAGAAGACAATCGAACAAGAAAAAGATGAAAACAGAAACAAAAGAATATCAAAAGAAAAACAAAAGATGGTTGAAATAAAAGACAATCAAACTTACTATTAAAATTATTTATTTATTTTTGTACCATGTTGCCCTGGTAGGCGGAGTGGGGGGTGTTGGGTTTTATTTTCGTTACGGAATTTCTTGATTAGGTGGCCGCGCTCAAAGCCCGCGATAAAAGCTATGCAATAGCTTAAAATAGTCTTCATTTTGGATAAATATTTTTCTCTTATGTTATTTCCTTGTTTCAGTATAATTCGATAGACACCAGCATACTCAGCAACTATGTTATGCACCCCTTTTGGAATTGGTGTGTTCAAGTAAGTCACCCCTCACTTATTTTATAACCATACATTTCACTATATTTAAACTATTAACCATAACCATACTCAATACCTATTTAAACCTATTGAGAAGCTTAACAATTATTTTGATTCTAGCTTTGATTTCATGAATGATAAATTGTATTTTTCATGTTATTAACTTTAATTCATAATAATAATAGGTACATACATAACATAATTTTTGTAGTCATACATACATAATAAATCAATTATTATTTTTACTAAATTGATGTTTGATACATTATCTCTAATACACTTAGGTACCCTCCTATGTGTTTTGTAATGAAACAAAAAAGAATATAAATAAACATAGATGCATTTAATGTATTTATATATTATTTTTTGTTCCATTACATATCACAATTATATGTATATCTAGATATTAGTTCCACAACCAAATATAATTACATAGGTTCTCTACAATTCTGCATAGGTATACTTAGATTTGCTTATAATTATGTGTTACGATAAAGAAAAAAAAACATATGACTTGCAACGCCGAAATGTTGTAGTCTAACAATTGGTTGCACGGCGGGATTTGAATCCCTAACCAAAATGAAGTATCTGAAGGATACCTACCTTTATTGCTTTATTTTGAGCATATGGCATTTAATGTCAACAAAAATATGATAAAGTATTCTTTAGTTTACAATGAGAAATGCATTATCAATAATCCTCCCTTGACGGGATTCGAACCCATGTGCCTCCCTTGCCGGGCGAGTGCGCTAACCATTAAGCCACATGGGAACCTGTCATGTTAGGTAAAATATTCTGTAGCATTCTCACATTTAGAAGGTATTACTTAGGAACGTTTCTGTGTAACAATCCGGGTACAGACCAAACGAGAGAACGCAAGCGAAGTCTAAGGAGCGAAAGTAACAGACCCGGTGCGTGTGGACGCCACATGTAAACATTTGTCGTCGTTCAGCGATACCCATTCGCGTCCCTTCGCTTACTCTCGCTCGTTTGGTCGGTGCCCAGCTTTATAATATTTTTAACATTTTCCAGTTTTGTCCGGTGTGGGTGGCACCAAACCTGCTAACATTCACAGGCTTTTTACTGACAGTTGTTAACTTCCTCTTGTTTTCTTACTATGATTTCGGATTCTATGCGTTAACAGAAGATAATGTCACTAAAGATGAAATACCAGCATGGGTGTGGGCCCTCACCGCAGTCAATTTGTTCGTGGCATATACTTTAGGTGAGAAATTTAGACTTATTTTTAAGGAAAACGCGCTAAACATACTTTAGTCGTAATAATAAAACGGGAAATGCATGCATACTATCCTTATAAATTCACTGCAGTGGGAATTTGAGCGGATAGCACAGTACGGAATTCACCGAAAATGCTTTTTCCCCTCATAAATATTTCTAGACTAGATAAGTCTTTAACATGAATAAAATTAGCCGCTAAAAATCACAAAATTAAGTACCTAATTTAAAAATAGTTCTAAATAAAAAATCGTGTTGCAACCTTGAACGAACGCTCCAACAATCCTAGATATTTTGTGGTTTATAAAAAAGCCTTGTATTGTACGGATAATTTTGTACACATTTCTCAGCCTATAGGTACTTTACCATTGCTTACATTTTTAACGTAGACTTGTACTTTTATCCGGTACGTTAGCTGGTGCAGCCACTAAGGAAGACAGGTTGGATCTTGTTTCACTGCTGTCTTACTTCTTCTAGACGAGTGTGTTACATCTTAGACCATATCATCACTTACCATCAGTGAGATAATGGTCAAACGCTCGCATGCCAATCGCTTGAATAAGTTTGCGAATTTCTTGTTCTAATGGTAGATAGTTAGATACTAGATACCTACCCCAAATCTGCGCACCAGTGTCTCTTAAAAAAAAAGTATACTATGCGCTATTAATATCGTTCTTACGGTGAAGGAAAACCTTTTGAGGAAACCGACATAATAATATCCTATACTTCGTTTTTTAGTTTCAGACTAAGATCTACAAAAAAAAAACGTTTTGGTTCTTTGTATTAGTCATTTTTTCTTTAGAAAGATATGTGAAATCATAGTCTACAATTAAAAAGACGAAGTATAGGTCTCACCACGATCCAAAGGCATTTGCCAAATACCTAGCACTAGGTATGTAATAAGATTTTACTCTGCATATAATACATTAAAGCTAATTGTATGGCAATGAATACCTAATTGCATTACCTATGAGATTAACTGCCATCATGGCCTCACTTTAATTGTACGGTTTAAAGTGCGTTTCGTAGTCTCGTTTGAGTTCCTAGCGCGTCTGGCTACCTTAGCTTTCGAAGGTAAGGCTGTATCTAAAAAGGTTAAAAGGTGTAGCGCAGAGCGTTTTTTTTGTGCATACTAAGCCACATAATAAGGTCACAGTACGTGATTTCAAGACGCGGGTTATGCAATACAATTTTAAAACTTTAATTTTAAATTGAGACAGAGGGCCGAAGATAAGGACTATAAATGAAGTAGGTCCGTATTCAAACGTGACTTCACATAAAGAATACATCCTCCAAATGTCAGCCCTCTACCATAGTCTCTACAGCGGTTTATCCTATGCAAATCCATAAATCAGTCAGTCGGGACAAAGCCTGCAACAAAATACGTTCACGAGCGGAATTAAGCAAGACGTTTAGACATAGGTCATCTACGTCATACAACGTGTATGACGCAGGGGTCAAATATATTATAGTTTATTTTATACTAGCTGTGCCCGCGACTTCGTCAGCGTTTTTCGGACTACCTACCCATCGCTGTGCTTGAATGGACGACCAGGGAAGTATGTTGCTGAGCAGAAGATAATCATGGCAGAGTCTATTTAAGTGTAGATTTAGCACAGCGCAGCGGTAGGTAACGTGTTGCATGCTTATAAGAAGTAGCCTTTATCGAAAAAATAAAAAAAATCGAAACCAGACTTCGAACAAAAGGACAAAACAATAATATTGAGCTCTCCTAAATACAGTGCAACCGACTTATCTGTTATGTAAGCTGAAGTCGGGCAGCTTAACTACATGATATCTTTATTTTACGTGGCTAATGTCCGTCACCGTCAGGCCAATCTCGTTGGGCTCCCTACCATAGGCTTATAATGTAAACCCCCATGGTGTCCCTCGCTCCACAAGTGTCAAAGCCAGTGGAAATTCCTCATGGACTACATCCCGACAACGACGGCCTTTCCAAGCCTCATCTCTGTATCTGCCCGATAGACAACCCCTCCCCTCCCTCGGCACGGTCACGCCACCGTCTCGAGGTCCCCAAAGCCGGTGATAACCTCCCCCCCCCAATTCACCACCAGAGGCTGAGGTGATTTTTATAGTGGTTGTCTACCACGCGGGCCCTTTCTTGCGGAAAGGACCCCCGAGCCCGCTGAAGGCTGGGTTAGAAGCCAGGCAAGCCCGGTTTCCTACCTCGTGCGCCTCTTAGCTTTCAGCTACTGAGTCCCCTCAGAACGGCAAGGTGGACGACCATCTGGAGGGTAAAACGTAACGTCGTGTCCGGGACTCGTGACTCGAACGCGCAGCCGTCGAATCGGAAGCCATCACTCGGCTCGGTAAGCCACCGTTCCTTAAAAAGGGAATGCACCGGTCTGTGATTCGAACGCGGAACCCTCGACTCGGAATCCATAGCTGCCATTATGCCACGTAAACTACATGCAATCTGCATCTACCCAGTAAAACTGCCCGATTACAGATATATTTTTTTAATCCATTTTATTGCATTTTCAAGATTGTAACCGTAACTTTAATCGCTGAGGAATGTTTGAGAAGGTGGTTTCAGGTGGTTCATCAATTTGTACCTAGTTCTTTATAAGCCGATTCTATTGATGGAAGTCCAAAAAATAGTAATTAACATCATTGTGAGATGCTATTCTGCTCATCATTCCGAAGGTTCTCATCAGATCTTCACCAACAATTTATGGGACCAACTCGGGACTCTCACTTTCCAAATTAAAAAAGAATGATCGAAATCGGACTTTATATGCCGGAATACGGCGTGAACATATTCACATGCAAATAATATGCGGGTAGAATTGAGCAGCTCCTCTTTTTTTTAAAGTCGGTTAAAAACAGCCATTATAAAGAATTTCCGTATGTCCAAAAGATCCGGACAGACATAGGTATACGGTATTTGAGGTATTTCCTGAAAAAAAAAACCAGATATCCGGTTTTTTATTTTCGACCGGATATCCGGTTAATCATGTGTCGATTCCACACCACACATTTCTTCAATACAACATTAAAACTAATTAAGTAAAAGCAAAAAAAACACTTTATCCGGATAACCGGACTAAATATCCGGATAAAAAATAGCCTATATGTCAATCGGGGTCTAAAGCTATCTGCATTCCAAATTTGGTCAAAATCGGTTAAGCCGTTTCTGAGATTAGCGGGCACAAAGGCACAGACAAACAGACAAACGGACAAACAGACACCCAGAAAAACAGAGAAATGGGTTCTACTGCGTTAGTAGGTACCCCTCCAATTTATATTTATTTTATATCCTTCAAAAACAGACACCGCTGAGTTACGATTTTATTATATGTATAGATATCTTATTGTATGAAGTTTATGTACCCGAGTGAAGGTAAACAATCTATACATTATAATGAAATTCAAAGTCCTGACTGACTGACCTATAAATCAAGTAATTACCTACTCTAACTAAGTAAATTCTCTGTCACATTTTCGCAGACGTTGAAAACCGCTGACAAGAGCGACACAAATGCATTACTTAGCCAAAGTAATTACTCGACTTGTCTATAAATAGAGGGGTTTGTTTTCTTAGTGGGCGAAATACCCCACCAATCAAAAATTCCCCACGACGAAAAGGATCTATAAATTCAAAGTATTACATACCAAGTTTCAAGATACACAGACAGACGCATTGATTTTTTTTTGGCAAACTTGAAGCAGAGTCGCTTCGCTCGCTCTGTCAATAAATAAATACGTAAAATACAAATCTAAGTGAAACTTAGTAAACTTTGTATCTATAAATAACAAAGAGATAAGTTAGTTAGGCCATGTGTATAATGAATAGAGGAATGTATAGAAAGATAATGAATTGAGTTCATACGTTCTCGCACCATCCCGGGTTTATGTTTATTATCTTATCGGAGTTCAATACACGGATGTGATTTTTTTTACGTAGATTATTCTTATTAGTTACGAACATTTTTTACTAAATTAGCGATAATTATTGATTTGAAATTACTATTAATATTTCTTATTTTTCCATAGTACTAGAAATCGATACCTGCAATTTAAAACATTGTACTTAACTCACTTTTTAGCGACATGCCTTTTTAACGCAGGCTTACTAAGAAAATAGTATATTATGCAACTAGTGAATAAAAGACGGATTTAAAGCGAGGGCCGTAGATGAATCACGAGCAAGTGAAGGATCCTAACGGCTGAAGCACGAGCGTAGCGAGTGGTTCAAGTGTTAGAATCCTGAGCGACGCCAGTGGTTCATTGCCCTCAACGTAAATCCGTACTTTATTCAAGAGTTGCATACTATACTTTATACCATGGCTACGAGAAAAAAAACCGGTCAAGTGCGAGTCGGACTCGCGTCGCGTACGAAGGTTTACGTACCACTATCACAATTATTATTGGGTACGGAACCCTGAAATTAACACTGGATCGGCAACCAATCCGTGAACGCAACGCGAACATTAAAATGTATTTACCACTGGCGCCAGTCTCAATTTATCACTAGATGGTAAGAAGTGCTACGTTTTTATGTCAAAATCACGTTTGTGGAATGGTCCTTAAATGTTTTTTTTTCATCTATTTGTTGTTTAGCGGCTAAATAAATATATCAACTGTGAAAATTTCAACTGCCTAGCTATCACAGTTTATGAGATACAGCCTGGTGAAAACGGACAGACAGACAGCGAAGTCCCAGTAAAAGTGTTCCGTTTTTACCCTTTGGGTGCGGAACCCTAAAAAGAATTTGTTTGTCGAGTATTCTTAGCGCAGGGAGTTTGTATAAAGTTTTTTTTCGCGTAAGGAGGTTGTATAAGCATTTAGTTTAGATCAGGGGTTCCCTAACTTATTTGAGGCGCGCCCCCTTTCGACCATAAAAAAAAGTCCGCGCCCCCCCGTCCATTCCAGATTATCAGGCCAGAATAAAAAGTGTTTAAAATAAGTATTTTATTGCTCATTATAATTTTTTAAAGTCATACAAAAGGCAAGTTGTACCAAATACCTTTGATAGCGCCTGTGAGGAGGAGGTAGAGGCTGATACGGTCTTAACATGATCTTAACATTGGCCGACTGAAGAAACAATATTATGTTCTTGACAGCCGTCAATTTCAGATAATTTAATTGGTCGTATCGAATGCATTCTCTCACGCCCCCTGTAAATGCCTCTACGCCCCCTGTAAATGCCTCTACGCCCCCCTGGGGGGCGCGCCCCCCAGTTTGGGAACCCCTGGTTTAGATGGACGAGACGAGTAAATTGTGTTCTAAATTCAAATACCAAACAGCGTGAGTAAAAGGCCTTTTTATTCACTGTTTTGCGTGAATAAAATAAGCTTTTAAGAGTGGGAATGGTTTAAAAATAGCACATTTCTCTTTTTGTGAGAAATGTAGGTATACCACCAAAAATCCTCCCGTGACAGGATTTCGAACCTTCGAATTTATTAAAATTATTGTTTAGGCGGATTCTTACGACCTTTCAACGCAAGATTTTTCATTTGCAATTTGCAATATTGCATTTTTTCGATTTAATTCCGTCTTTCCAATGCTTCACCAAAAAATATTATTTAAGGCACTAAGTGCATCACAATCGGTCTAACAGTTTTTGTACATACTGGTAAAAACAGACGAACATACATAGCTAATACCTATAGAACTGTTAGTTAGTAGCAATTAAAGACGCAATTAAATTAATTATATCGTAAACTAACATTTGGTGAGGTAAAACGTTTTTATAGTTTGTGAAGATTATACAGAGTGTTTCAAAGACGGTGATTACAGCCGAGGGTGTTCTATAGACGTCTAGACTCTAGGCGAAGAACCTTTGTTCTAAGACATCTGAAATTTAGAGTTTATTTTCGATAATTTTGAGGTTTAAATTTAGTTGAAAATCTGCCGTTTTTTAGAGTCAAACCTTAATTTGACTGTTTTTTAGTTTGGATGACGACTATCGCAAAAAAAATGCATTTACTGTTTACATCTGTTTTAAAAGTAAAACATGTCCTCATTTTTTTTCAATTTCTTCTAGTGTTTTTAGCTTGCAGAACTTGTTGGCTTAGATGTCTAGAACGCTAGAACATTTATCAGCAACGCTCGCGCCGCACTCGCCGCATTTTAGAATTAATTGTTTGTAATGATGTGAAACCTCGCACGTTTCACCCGCACCGTACGCGCCGCATTTTCGCCGCCGTAAAGTGCGGTGCGGATGAAACGTGCGAGGTTTCACATCATTACAAACAATGAATTCTAAAATGCGGCGAGTGCGGCGCGAGCGTTGCTGATAAATGTGCGATCACCTGAAATGACCGCCCCCGAAACACACTGTATTATATCTTCAGTAAACACGGAATCATGCGATATTAGGAGTGATCGACGCACAGTCCGTTATTGTAACTGCCCTTTGTTATCTAATGTTACTTTGCGTACCTATTGTATATCGAGCTGATAATGGATGTTTCCTTGTTACCCCATTGAGGTTTATTACTTACACAGTTTACGTACTTAGTTGGTGCCTTGGCGCTTTTTACAGTTACCCAGCTTTCATACTTTGTTTTCCAAGATAAATTTGTATACGTAACATACTGAATATGTGTGTTCGGTAAAATTTGAAATTGCTTCAACCGTGGTTAGGGGGCGTCCATAAATTACGTGAGATTTTTAAGGGGGGGGGGGGGGGGGGGGTGTCGAGTCAAATCTCATCTAATCTTACGTTGGTGAGAGGGAGGGTCTCGGCAAATATCACGCAATTTTTTTGCTGATTGAAACAAAAAGGAATAAAACTATTTTGGTCTATTTAATCCAGATTGTACACACTGAAAAAAAAACTGTATTTTACTGCTCCAGTATCTGAACACACTCTACGGTTTACACGAAGCATTTACAATTATTACATTTGCATTTACATTTATTTCTTTTCATCTTTAAATCTCACGACATTTCACCAGGGGGGGAGGGAGGGACAGAAAATTTCAAAAAACACCTCACGTAATTTATGGACGCCCCCTTAAATACTTTTTTCACCTCACAACCTCGGAAAGGATCGTTTTGCACGCTGATTTCTGCGTGCAAAATCGCATTTTGCGCCCTAGCGTGGTAGCGTCTCGATACTTTTATATAGAGCAAGTCCTTTGAAAATGCGCTAACCGGAACCTCATTTCTTTTTTAGGGTTCCGTACCCAAAGGGTAAAAACGGGACCCTATTACTGAGACTTCGCTGTCTGTCTGTCTGTCTGTCTGTCTGTCTGTCCGTCCGTCCGTCCGTCCGTCCGTCCGTCTGTCACCAGGCTGTATCTCATGAACCGTAATAGCTAGAAGGTTGAAATTTTCACAGAAGATGTATTTCGGTTGCCGCTACAACAACAAATACTAAAAACAAAATAAAACAATTATTTAAAAGGGGCTCCCATACAACAAACGTGTTTCAAAAACTACAAGGCAATGTGAGGTCGCTTCTGATTGGTCGCGTCAAATCGAGTTGGTCATGGAATTCAAAATGGCTGCCCTATCTGTCAAATATACTAGTCTGCCTTCACTGACCAAAGAGTTTCTTATAAGTTTCAGATTTTCTTTGAATCAAAGTTGTTGTAAACCATTTTAGGGTTCCGTACCCAATTGTGATAGTGGTACGGAACCCTTCGTGCGCGAGTTTCGCACTTGGCCGGGTTTTTTTTTGTTCATGGCATCGAACCACGAAGTATTGTTGCACATTGCCAATGTAGTATTTATTGTTTATTATCATTAGTATCAAGCAGGTTTTTTCATGAATTATTCAATTTAGAGATTGTTTGCTTATTTTTATTATTTACGGTACAATAAGCGGTATATAATGCCGAATTGAGTTTTCTACCGGAAAAATGCACCTAGCGTTTTCCTCGCTGTAGTGAGGTGAAAAATTGTGTGTTTCACTCGGCAGCAAAGTTTTTTGCATCTCGTACCTTTGAAACCTTTGCGACGCTCAGCATTCTATATTTGAACCACTCGCTTGCGCTCGTGGTTCAATCCTAGAATGCTTCGCTAGCTCAGGTTTCAATACAAGTACTCGCTGCAAAAACCAACTTTGCAGCCTTGCATAACAAATAACTATTATTTCATAAGTTTTAGTGCATATATCTGCTGTCACTAAACCCCTTTTGATCGAAAGTGAAAAATTTACTGGATTTTGAGGACAAATCCCGTTCATCACTACGAAGATCCTCATCAGATCCTTACCATTTTTTATGGGACCATGTCGGAGCTCCCACCTTTCAATTAAAAAATAATCATCTCAATCGGTCAAGCCGTCTTCGAGTAATCATTGAACATCCCTAAAAAAATACAAACGTGACGAATAGAGAAACTCTTCCTTTTTTGGAAGTCGGTTAAAAAAGCATTTAATAAAAATACATTCAGGCTCGCGAGCATTTATAAAAATCTAATTCTAAAACCTAATAATTCAAATTTCAAGATCGAATTTATTTACTACTAGCTGCGCCCCGCGGTTTCACCCGCGTAAGTCCCGATCCCGCGGGAATCCAGCTATCTATATTCCAAGTTTCATCGCAATCGGTTCAGTAGTTTTTGCGTGAAAGAGTAACAAACATCCATCCTCACAAACTTTCACATTTATAATATTAGTAGGAAGGATATTTCAACATTCAAACGTTATTTGGAACTTTTATCAATCTATAAACGTCCCTATAAAAGTTTAAAACATTTTAAGTAGGTATACCTACCTACGTACTTCCATTTAATATGTATTTATGTTACCTAATAACCGATACTTACAAGGAAAGACTTCATTTGTACATTATCGATTAGCTATTCGTACTTTTCCTCCTTACGAGGGGTGCTATAGTAGTTGTTTTTAAAAGCGGAGCAACAAACAGCCCATCCCAAACTCAAAACTCTGCAATTCTTCTAGCGTATCAAAGACTCAAAACAGTTCAATCTGATTTGCTAAAAACTTGTTTAGTAAAATTAACAACAACTGCTAAATCGTTTTCGAGAAAAATTAAACGAAGCTGAAGCGATGTTGGGACGATTCAGTTATAGTATACGTGCACTGGTTAAACGGTAGATAATGGATAAAAATGTTAGGTAATTGCGTCGAGTATAATTATAAGTTTTATTTTTCCATCCAGCACGTCTACCACGTGAATGAAATTGTAAACAAAATATGAATCGTATGATAAGCGAGTAAAACACGAATCGCGGTTCGCTTAAGAGGACAGGATACCTACTCGTCCATACAAACGTAGAGTCTGTCTAAGCTGAAATGACACGCGCCACCTCCGCATTTACGCACACAAGTTCATTTCAAATATGGATGCAATACACATAAACATGCAATAAAATGATAATTATAACTGAACGACCAATTTATAATTGCATGTGTATTGCATACATATATGAAATGTACTTTTGTGCGTAAATCCGAAGGTGGGGCGTGTCATTTCAGCTTAGACAGACTCTAGTCGACTATTTATAGTTTATGCCATAAAACTTATGTCAGTCATCATGACTAGGGCATGCAATATCGGAAGGTTTTCAATCCCGGGGCGATATCGATATTAAGAGCTCAATCCCGGGATCCCGGGATTGATACTGGGATTTTAGATGTCGTTAAAAAATCGAATTTAATACGATAAAAATGTGTTAAATATAAAATATTTAACATATTTAAGACTCTAGTGGTTTCATTACGTAAATAAGTTACCCCGAGGGCCGTCCACCCCATCATTTTGGAAATATGGCGGACAAATAGCCTAAACCCGAAAGTGTCTAAACTTTCGCGCCAAATTCTAGGCGCACCACTAAAAGATGTTAGCAGTAAAATTTTGCATGCGAGCTTGTATAAAAAATACTTGTCTTAAAAATTGCAATGAATCACGTTACTTTTATTGTTTTAAACATTTTACCAATTCCCTACGCTTCTAAATCTTTACAGATCTCTTCCTCAGGGGTAGACTAATTTGGGTTTAATTTTAATAGTTCCATTCAATCATTCCATGAGGAGAAATATAGCTAAAAACCTTAATTTATACCCAAATAGTAAATTGCTCAAATCTCGATATCGGATCACTCAATCCCGGGATTATAATATCGAACTTTTGCGTCCGAGATCCCGGGATTACGATATCCCGGGATCCCGGGATTCATGCCCTAATCATGACCAATATGAACATGCCTCTACGTTTTGATTGTTATCATATTCTATTTTTTCTAAATTATACTTCAATTTGAAAATGAAAAAACCTACATCTGCCATGACCATGCATGTCCCTGGGCGTGCATGGTCATGGCAAGTTTTAATTTAAACATAGTTGGTACTTCCTTCTAGATAAGCGTGGTAGACCATATCATCACTTACCATCAGGTGAGAAAGTGGTCAAACGCTCATCTACATATTGCGTGTATAAAAAAATGTACCTACTCGAACATTTAGAAAAGTCATACATAACTTACGCTTAGAAAACGTTGTTTTTGTAAGCATTTTTTTTTTCACAAACAAAGCTCTTTTAATGATCAAACAGTCACCTATTAATTATAATAAATATACCGATCTATTTTCAGATGGTATAGATGGTAAACAAGCCCGGCGGACGGGCACTAGTGGTCCTTTGGGCGAGCTGTTCGACCATGGACTTGACTCCTACTCCGCCGTCTTAATACCTACGTGCTTGTACAGCATATTTGGAAGGTAAATATTATAGTCTACATCTACACTGATATTATAAAGAGGAAAGATTTGTATTTGTGTGTTTGTGTGCGTGTACGTGTTTGTGTCTGTATGTTTGTAATGAATAAACTCAAAAAGACAAAAAAAAGTTTTTGCATAAAAGAGTAACAAAGTCATATAAATACTAAAAAAAAGTTTCACGTTTTAGGATAATAACTAAAAGATTTTGTTAACAATCACACAGCGCCACCTAGCCCCGTGAGCACCCCCCCAAAGCTTATGTTATGGTGACTAAATTTTACCTAGTAGGTATATTTCGCGGCACTGCTTTACCTTTGCTCTTTATATTTCAGAGACCAGTTGAGTCCACTGCGGTTCTTCTTCGTAATATGGAATATTTTCCTCAACTTCTATCTTACGCACTGGGAAAAATACAATACCGGTGTTATGTTCCTGCCTTGGGGATATGATTTTACGATGATTGTAAGTAAAGACACGTTCAAAACGGGACCCTATTACTGAGACTTCGCTGTCTGTCTGTCAGTCTGTCACCAAGCTGTATCTTATAATCCGTGATAGCTAGTCGGTTGAAATTTTATTTTTAAAACGAATATTTAAGGTACACTAATACAACTATACAACTAACATGATTTTTCATGGTTAAACGCAACGTAAGCGTGATTTATTTTTACCACTGGCGCCATCTAATGATGGAGTGATAGACTTGCGCCAGTGCATTGGCCAAAAAAATTTTAACGTTCGTAATCACGGATTAATTGGTCCAGGGTTTCTTTTAGGGTTCCTTACCCAATTGTGATATGGGTACGAAACCCTTTGTGCGTGCGTCCGATTCGCACTTATTTATCGCGTACGTATTTTGACAAAGTACTTTTGTAAGTACAAAAGTACAAGACCATTGTAACATGGATAAATGTCGAGGTAAGAAAATAAATGATACGGGATTAAGACCCGGGAAAATAAATAAATTGAATAAAATAAATTGTGTCAACAACACACAGCGCCATCTAGCCCCGTGGTAAGCGACTAAGCTTGTGTTACGGTGACTAGACCACGGATATAATCCTTATATTTATTTTTCTTTTGTAAATACATACATATTATACATAGAGGAACACCCACCCCAAAAATATTTATAATTAAGCATAAATACTTGTACCCGGCGGGAATCGAACCCGCAACCTTCTGCATTGCAGTCGGGCCTTCCCCCGACGCGCCACAAATAAGAGGCTTTTTATTTGAAATTAAAGACATTTTTCGGTTTGAATCGCGTGGTTTCACTGTAACTTTTTAATACATTAGAATGACAAATCACTTCTTAGTCTATCCTGAAGAAGAGACCTGGAAAGGTCTCGAAACGTTAAGCGTTGTAACAATGCTAAAAGTAATAAAAACCACGCGATTCAAACCGAAAAAAGTCTTTAATTTCAATACAACATCGCAAAAATAGAAGAAGAATCTAGGCTTTTTATTTTATTTATATCTGATACTATAAGCTCTGTGTCATGTCTCCCCAGGGTTCGTGTCTGCTGCTGCTGGTGACGTCCCTGATAGGCCCGGAGGCGTGGCACGTGGCGCTGCCGGGCGGCCTCACGCCGGGGACGGTCTTCGAGTTCGTACTCTATTTCTCCGCCATGATCACCAGTCAGACTACGATACTCTGGAATATTTACAAGTAAGTCTAACCTATTTATTGGTACCTATACGAATCTGGCTCAGCAATGCCCTGTCTCGTGATTTTTAACGTCTAGCCACATTACATACATAACGACCTCTGTCGTCATGTCATCATTGACGTCATTGACGACCTCTGTGGCGCGTCGTCCGAAAGCACGACTGCAATGCAGAAGGTTGCGGGTTCGATTCCCGCCGGGTGCAAGTATTTAAGCTTAAAAAATAAATATTTGTGTCTGGTCTGGGTGTCCCTCTATGTATAATATGTATGTATTTACAAAAGAAAAATAAATATAAGTATTATATCCGCTGTCTAGTCACCGTAACACAAGCTTAGTCGCTTACCACGGGGCTAGATGGTGCTGTGTGATGTTCACAGAAAAAAAAATGTAATGATGTACTTACCTTATTTATTTATTTCACAACGACCTACCAGTACAACTAAACAGTCCCTTTTTCATGCCAAGGTTGCCTGGAAGAAATCGCTTTGAGTGATAAGGCCGCCTATTTGTTCAACATATGTACCGAGGTATAGTTTTCAAATTCATTTATTTTATGTGAGTTAGGGTCAGATGGGGCATTTGCAATACCGGGGCAAAAGTAATAACGGTAGTTTCTAATAATGTCATTTAAGAAACCGGTAACCTTCGACTCTACTAAGGTACTACGATAGTTAATTCAGGATACGGTAGAGTCGAAGGTTACATAATAAAAATTACTAAAACTACGTAGCACTATTTTCACACAGCCGGCCGGCAGGGGGGTACCGGCCCCTTTAATGACATTATTAGAAACTAGCTGCGTCCTCCAGTTTCACCCGCGTAAGTCCCGATTCCGTGGGAATATCGGGAACAAAAGAATTTAGCTTTCTAAAGATTTTTTGAAATCGGTCCAGTAGTTTTTGAGTTTATTAATTACAAACATACAGACACACAAACACACAAAAATAGTAATCTTTCTTCTTTATAATATTAGTGTATATTAACTTTACTGCTTTTGCCCTATATTTTACCCGGCCCTATATTTGACCCTATATTTTTACCCGGCTGCAAGGAAAGGGTTATGTTTTTCGCGCCTATCTTGTATGTTTGTAATATTCTTTATTCCCTCGTATCTTCCAAACCACTCAACGGATTGCTATTAATTAGGGTATCGTTAGATCCGTCTCTTCCCTCGAATGGTTCTTAGATAGGTGACATAAAATAAAATTCAAAATGGCGACCACTAGACGCCATATTGTAAAGAATAAAAGTAAATAAAACAAGTCCAGTAGTCACGGAACATAGCTAGTTTATCAGTCGGGACCCATTAAATATCTAGAATCTAGACAAACTTTTTCAAAAATGGGTCCCGACTGTTAAAGCTAGCTAGCTTTGTTCCGTGACTACTGGACTTGTTTTATTTACTTTTCAGTTTTAATTATGTAATGTATTATTGAAGTTGATCAAACAGTGTTCATATTTCCTCATTTGAGGACGACCTCAGTGGCGCGTCGTGCGAAAGCACGGCTGCAATGCAGAAGGTTGCGGGTTCGATTCCCGCCGGGCGCAAGTATTTATGCTTAAAAATAAATATTTGTGTCTGGTCTGGGTGTCCCTCTTTGTATAATATGTATGTATTTACAAAAGAAAAATAAATATATGTAGTATACCCGTTGTCTAGTCACCGTAACACAAGCTTAGCCGCTTACCACGGGGCTAGATGGCGCTGTGTGTTGTTGACAGAATTATTTATTTTTATTTATTTATCTATCTATCTATCTCAGGTCGTACCGCGACCGCACGGGCAAGCTGCGTCCGCTGGGCGAGGCGCTGCGGCCGCTGGTGCCGCTGGCCACGTTCTTCGCGCTCAGCACGCAGTGGGCCGTCTTCTCGCCCAACGACATCATGGACCGCTGTCCGAGGCTCTTCCTCGCGCTCACCGGGACTATATTCTCCAATATTAACGTAATCTATACTAATATTACTTTTACTAATATTACATTTTTAGTGGGATTTTTAATGTTTGTTATTGTAAAAGTGTTTTGTATAGTGTACCTGTTTAAAATGTTAATTACCTACCTACTAGTATGATATTGTTAATGAAGAGCGAGATCGCCTAACACAGGCATTATTTGCTTAAAAGGCGGTCTCAATCACTAAATAGCTATGTTTGTATTAGGTTGATAAAAATAAACTTTTATTTATTTATTTATTTACTAGCTTTAGCGTCTATGTCTTCCAGACCCTGTGATATCCGAATTTCGAAAACATCGGAAAATATTCCCCGATAACACTTACTAAAAAAACTTAACTGTTTTATTAGAACATTTTTTTTTATATGGGGTAATGATATTATTTACATTAAAGGATCGAATCCAATGCTATTATTAAATTCGAATTTTGAACATCTCGTGAACTAACAGATCTCCCAGTTCACGTTTCTGAGAAGTTCAAAATTCGGAGTTAATATAACATCAATTTCGATTCTTTAATCTACTGTGCAAAATTTCACACTTAAAAGCGGTGGCTCATTTAAGTACTGGCCTTTATTATACTCAGTACAGTACTCCTATAATATGTGTTTGTCCACAGTGCCGCCTCATAGTGTCACAGATGAGCGACACGCGCTGCGAAGCGTTCAACTACCTGCTGTTCCCCTACACTGTGGTGTTGACTAGCGTGTTCATCCTGCGCGTCTCGCCGCTCACAGAGGTCATGTTGCTCACCGTTCTCGCTATCACCAGCTCCGTCGCTCATCTCTACTATGGTACTAAAGTGGTAAGTCTGTTTGTATGTTTAAGGTGATATCGCACCGTGTGCTCGGAAAATTCGAAAAAAAAGTTGTAATATGTAATCCTTACGGCCGAATACTGAAAGCTACTAATAATTTGAATAATTGAGTAGCACAATTATTTAAGTAGTCCTAAAATTTAAAGTGGCGATTCAGTATTCGTAAAAATTAACTACCTACTGCTCTGAACAATAATACTTTTTAGATGAATTATTTTTATTTGCTTCTCTTACTGTCGATAACTTTACAAGCTCCTGTTTTTTTTTGTTTCAGGTACAAGAGATGTGTGAACATTTTAATATACATTGTTTCCGTATCAAACCAAAGAATAATTAAGTTGTTTTAGTTATTTATACTTATTTACAAATTAATTTTATAAATACACAGGATCTGAGGTTAATTAAATCCATTCCAAACTGGTTGTTATGTACAGTAATAAGTTTATAAGTTTATTGCAGTTTTTATTATCTGGGTATTAGTTTTAAGTTCGTTTATTGACGGTTGAGGACCAAATATTTCACAAATTAATTTTATTGAAAGGCATTTATACTAATTACTATTTCGTAGGAAATTAAAAAAAAATATCTTAATTTGCATCAAACATTTATTTAAACCGGATTATTATTGTTTATTTGTTATTTTTGTTACAATTTTATTTAAAGTTTCATTTTTTATTTTAGTATGTAATCAATCGCACATGATAGAAGAAACTAAGGTGACGCCAAACGTCATTCAACCGGAATTCAACAGAAAAATCGTTTTTTTTTTGTTAATTTTGATTACGCACTCAGTTAATATTTTTAACCGTATTTTGTAATCTGCAACAACATATTCAACCTTTATTAGATTTTATATTCGCATTTAAACTCCATCCATACTAATTTATAAATGCGAAAGTAAATCGTGTTTGTTTGTATCCTCATCTTGGGAGTGGGAAGTCGGTTAGAATTATATAAATATGACAAGAAAGTTGCACACAGATTACAAATGCATGTTTTTTTTGTTAAGCTCTTTAATTTGTCCCACTGCAGGACAAATGCCTCATCTTAGAGCGATTAGGCAGTAAACCAAATATAACAACATAATTGTATATTTAAAGAAGTCATTTGTACAAAAATCTGAAAAAAAATAAGAATTTCTCTGGGATCCAGGTAACGCTCACCATGTCGTTATGTTACTAGTTGTACTAGTCACTAAGTAGCTTATAATTATTTCAAACAAGCCATACTTATATCTAATGTAAACTGAAGCCAAAAATCATTTACAGTAAATTTTAGAAATAAGTTATATTTTACGTGTTGGGTATTTTTATAAAATTGATGATGTTAATGTAAAATTCAATTAGATTTTTAGAAACTAGAAACTCTTATGAAACGAAAAGAATTTTTCTGATACGATGTTATGAAATATTTTGAACTATGTATTTATATAGATTTTTTCCCCGATTTCCACGGTGCTAACATGAAATTAAGTAAAGCCATTGTTCGGTTGTTGAAAATACTTTACTTATATAGTAAAAGAAACGCGATGAAAACCGAATGAGGTTTTATTAATTTCATAAGTATCGGAACTAAAAGATATGGGGGCTATAACATGCTCATATTGGATGAACTGGGTTTTAATACGAAATCAATTCAGTTAAATTCGCGCGCATTTAAACGAGTTGAAGAAAAACTTTTACGAATTAAATCAATTTTGTTCGTAACCTACTCATTTATTTTAAAGCATGTCTATGAGCAGAAATGCAGGACTTTTATGTATCTAAAAATCAATTTTACCTACCTTAATAGGAATTAAAATGTAAATAGCACTTTAGCATGTTTATAAATATTTGAACTGATCTTAGATCTGATTGTAATATACAATTCAGACTGGACGGCGCGACGCGGTGCAGCCATTTTCATTGCGATTGCATGTTATTAAGGACTTAACTACTTGTAAACCATTTATAGAGACAAATGGTTTAATTCTTTCCTAGCAGTGAACAGTCGCGGCGTCGGAAAGCAGTCGGGCAGATTCAAAATTGCTTATCTTAAGAGGAAGGGATACCTACACATTATCCTTACAAACATAGTCGACTGTTTTCTCCTCGTTCTGTTTTTTTGTAAGTAATTAGAATATAAATAAAATTTAGAAAAATCTGAATATGAAAAAAATCAAAACGTGGTCATAGGTTTTATGGCAAAAACATATTTTCTCTAATGTCTTTATCCAGAGAGGAAACAGTCGACTACGTTTGTATGGAGAAAAGAGTAGACATCCTTTCCCCTTAACCTCTGTTTTTGAGGTCCTTATTTTGCTTGCAATTATGAAACTGCACGACTACTTCGGACATAAAAAAGCATAGCACGAAGTCCATTTTTTCACCAATTTGTAAAATACGCCGCGCCGCGCCTTCAAGTGGCAATTGTACATAAGTCATGTGATAAATTGTGACATTTTACGAATATTATTGTAATTTAATAGTGAGTCTAGTTTGTAAAGGGATAGTCAATGGGCCCCAAATAATAGTTACACTCAATAGTATAAGTTGTTTGTAAGTAGTGAACGTAAACGTAGGTAGGTACTATGTAATGTAATACCTATTTGTAGCCAGTGGCGGCGCTAGCGAGACATGGCGTGGACTGCCCTATTTTCACCTCTCATTGTTTTATTTCTAGTGGATAACTTAGTTTAGGCACTATGCGGCACATTGCTGCTTTGAGGTAACGCGATAATCACCAGTGATTACCGCAAAGTATCAATTTTCTTCATTTCATAGGCACAATCTAAGGGGTCCGTAATTTTTATGCGAAAAACATATGCTCGATTCATGGATGATGGTGCGAAACTACATTTTGCCGAAAATCGCTACATCGAATGAACAATTTATCGAAAATTTATTGATCGAGGGACTGCTTTTTCGAAAGTTGATACAAATGTTGTCATTAAGACCAAAATGTTGCCTATCTAAAACGTTCAACAACTGTGAAGTCTTAAATCTCTATGTATCGGAAACCATTGACCTCATCCATATTTAAAATAATTAATAAGAAGTTACAAACATGTACACCTATTTATTTATATGTTGTCTAAAATCTATAAAAAAAAATCCAGTTAAAAATAAATTTAACAAAGTATTTAATACAAATAACTGCAAATAGTATTTAATAACGGGATATTTATCTTGTTTAATATTTTACCAGAATTACACAGATTACTCGTCTATTGCGTTCGTTATTGCGATGTACAATAACGTAACGCCGTAGGCGAGTTATGGTCCGTTCACACAGACCGGCTCGGAGAGGAGGGCAGATTTTTATGACATTTAAAACAGAGTTTTGTATTATTGTAAGGGTTTGCTCTCAAGCAATCTCAATAATAAAAGAAGTGACATGTAAAAATAAACATTATTACAATAGTTCAAAACTCTGTTTAAAAAGCATAAAAAATCGACTCTCCTCTTCAAACCGGTCTGTGTGAACGGACCCTTAGGGAGGAGACACTTTTAAGGATATGGCAGTGTTTGTGGACGTATTAGTTACATTCCTAAAACTACCTATTAATGTAAATTTCACAATTTCAGCTTCACAGTTGTTGAACGTTTTAGATAGGCAACATTTTGGTCTTAATGACAACATTTGTATCAACTTTCGAAAAAGCAGTCCCTCGATCAATAAATTTTCGATAAATTGTTCATTCGATGTAGCGATTTTCGGCAAAATGTTGTTTCGCACTAAAGTCCATTCCAACAATCGTTCAGTCGATCATCCATGAATCGAGCATATGTTTTTCGCATAAAAATTACGGACCCCAATCTAAGCAGTACATTGCTGCTTTGCGGCATTTCATAGGCACTATACAGTACATTGCTGCTTCGCATTACTTCAAAGCTGCAATGTAAGCAATAACGCTAATTGCTAATGATGTCATTAAAGAAACCGGTAACCTTCGACTCTACCTTATCCTGAATTAACTATCGTAGTACCTTAGTAGAGTCTGAAGGTTACCGGTTTCTTTAAAGGCATTATTAGAAATTACCGTTATGTCTTTTGCCCCGGTATTGCAAATGCCCCATCTGACTCTATTTTAAAACAGCATTTTTTTTATATTCCAATGCCTATAAAACTGCATTTAAAGTTCAAAAGGTTACCTACTTACACAATCGGAAATGATTATAGAAAGCTATACCTAAATATTTTAACAAGGTCATCTCGGTGGTCTCAGCCACAGCTCCTTACGCCCGCCACTGTATGTATCTGTCCAGTTGCAATAAAAATGTATAAAGAGAAGTTGTTGTTTTATTTAATGTTACTTAAACTACTGAATATATGGCTAATCCATAAAAATTACACTCCAACATGCCTTAGTAGGTAAGCCATAAAGATCGATTGGCACATCGTTTGGTTAAGAGGACAGTCTCCATTCTCTTTCTCCATACAAATGTAGTCGACGTTTTCCTCCCTAGATAAAGACATTAGAGCAAATATGTTTAGGTATGCCATAAAACCTATATCTGTCATGACTATGCATCTACCTTTTGATTTTTTTCATTTTCTAATTAGAATAAAAAAAAATAAAAAAAAAACAAAAGGCAGATGCATAGTCATGACAGATATAGGTTTTATGGCATAAACATATTTGCTCTAATGTCTTTATCCAGGGAGGAAAACGTCGACTACATTTGTATGGAGAAAGAGAATGGAGACTGTCCTCTTAACTGCAGGGACAAGTTTTTTTATCCAAGTGATACTAATTGCAGCTATTAAAGAATTAAAATAATATTAATTGCAAACAAATACTTTAATCAAGTAGGTAAGTTCATAATAAACAAAAACATATTCTGCTTAACACTTAGAGCTTAGAGTTTCATTAATTTCATCAGCGAGGGATACGATTTTCCGCCATTGTTCAGGGTTTAGACTGACTCCTTTCTTCGTAGGCAACATTTCACCACCTTTTTCGTAATATTCTCTAATATCTACATACATTTTGCCTTTGAATTCTCGCAGTTTTACAAACTTCTTATTAGGAAGTGCCCATGTTGGTTCCTTGTCATCGGTTCTCTCGCTGGTTTTGGCTTTCTTTCCTGGCGGAGGGTTTCTCTGTAAAGTGCAAGGTCCGTGTTTCAATAACTTATACATCTAAAAAGTGTTTACAAAAGAAGAGCATTTCATAATCAATGGTGTATACCTAACTTATATTTAAACATCTACCTATATAGTATAAGTATACCTACTGATGACTGACTAAACTATACCCACTTTTTTTTAGTCAGGCATGCTTAACCCTTATGGGTGTTTAATTAGCTTCAGGACTAAGAGCTGATTCTCATGGAGCGGACCGGGACCGTGCCGAGATACTTTCGTGTGAAGACAGCTTTTGTTTTGCATGTTGTCCGTGCCGCGTCAGTGCAGAACAAAAGGTGTTTTCATACAAATGTGGCTCGCCCGGTTTAATGAAAATTATCCTTAAATACAAGGCATGTAGCAATGTATGGTTCGTTACTTACATCAACAGGTCCATCGTCGCTGTCGCTGCTGGAACTTTCTTCTTTCTTTTTGTTCTTTGGCATTGTAAAAATTATTTGTGTCGGCAGTCGGCACCTGAAAGAGGTTATGTTAATTTAACACTGCGCAATGTGCTAGATTCAAAATTACCTTTTGTTCAGTTAGTGAATATTCGATATTATTAATTACCAATTCTTATTATGGATGTATAAATGTAGTTTTCTCGAAAATTTAAATTGATAAATCTCCTAGATACACGACGGCTGACGTCAACAAACAAAAGTGACGGCTGTGACAGTGACAGTGATAGAAGAATCTTGAGTCGTCATCTGTCATTTGTGGTGTGGAGTTTTGGCGGAAATGCATGGACTGTCCTCGTTGGTTCCAAAATCACGTAAAGAGTTGGTGTATAGCAATAGAAAGTAAGCATTCTACTAGGACTCCTTCACTGGACTTATAACTTATACCTACGACGAGTTGATTGGCTTTGTATTGGTAAACAAGCAAATATTTAAAATACTTGACACTGGCTAATTCCTTTAGAGCCATAATCGGAACAAGGCCGAAGAAAAAAAAATGTGTAAACATAACCTCAAAAAATGTATTAAAATAAAACCTGTCTTCTCTTTTTGGGTTTGTTCATAGTTTCTAATGATCTAACCGTTTTAAAGTAAAATTCTGCAAATGAAAGTAGAACAATGAGAACAATGTTAGCGCCGTGGAAAAATCTACATGTGAAGCCACCGCCCGTACAAACTGTTGAAACCAGCCAGAATTTAGGTGCGTAGTGTCGACTTCACAGACATAAAAATAAATTTTTCAAGGAGGAAGCATAGCTTTTCGGCAGTAAATTTTAATATTTCTTTTCTTATTTCAGACGTAAGAGAGTTACAGCATATTTGTAAAAGTGTAACACGAGTATTATCCAAACAATCTCCATTACATCGAGAGAGCGCTATCCTTTCCAGATTCCTCTACATTTACGATAAAAAGTTCAGAAACGATTTAGGCTATAGGAGTCTAAGGAAATGCAAAGCAACTCTTTGTAAATACCTACAAGTGAATCTTCTGAAGGACGTTGATAACTTTAGTTCGACATTACCTCAAGATGAAGACCTTTACATGCCATCGAGACAGATGTTAGAATACCTTCTAGTTAAAATAGTAATATTTGCTAAAATAATGTTGAGAGTATGTGTGTTAGCGAAGCAAGGTGCTGTATTTTACTTGGACCGAGTGAAACGGGGTCAGAGTCATTGGATGAGTTTGATGCCGTATGCTTTGCTCAGCAGAATATGGTCGTTATCCAAAGTCTTAATACAACACTCTACGTCATGGTACACTAATTTGTTTCCGTACCTAAACCAACTTGCATTTAAAGGTCTAGATTTCCTACCTAATGAATTTAAACTGCCTAATAACTTAGATGAGTGGATAGATTTCAAAAATATTGAAACTTTTGGAAGATTCCAGTGGTCTTTCAAGACAAAGGTTTCAAATGATTTGTCTTTTGATGATGAAAGTGATACACTGGACAATATTCTTAACTATGTCAATAGAATCAATGAGAAAATAGATGATATGGATGTAAATGAAGATATAAAACCTTTAGAAGAAATTAGACTAGATACAGGCCCTATTGCCACTAAAATGGATTATGGTGAAGCTGTCTCAAGAGAAAGTTACATTTTAAATAATTTTCAAAACAAAATGAAAAGTAGCAATGAACCTAAAACTACACATTATTTTGGGAAAGTAACAAATCTAAGTACTCTTACTGAATTCTTAGATAAAGAAGAAAATCATAGAAATAATAATGACAAGCAATCGCTTACCAGCCATCTGAGTTTCATGCAGTGGCAATCATTGAAATTGTCACTCACAAAAGTGTGTGATCAATTATCGAAAAATAGAAAAGTAGAAAAGAAATTACAAAAAGTATGGAAAGAAAAGTGTTTAGACTATAATTGTGAATAATTTTCTGCCAATTGAGTTTTCTCTGGCAATGAGCTATGAAGCCTTTATTCCCATTATACCAGATTCCCAAAGTACCAGATGACCTAAATACCAGATTCCTATTATACCAGATTCTCTTAATACCAAAAGTACAGTAATAAACAAAAACCAAAAAAAAACGTGAATAATTATTTAGTAATAATATTTGTAACTTCTTCAGAACGAAATTAATTCGTAATTGTAGTAGGTACAACCCCCATATTGACCTCGAGATGTAATATTTTATTTTTAAGCCAGGTACCAAAAGGTACATTTTAGGTACAACTTCTTGGTGTAAGTATATTTTCATCCCTTCTATTCAAAAAGTGTCGCTTTGGTCCTATATAAGTTGGATCAAAGTAGCTCTTTTCTGTTAAGATTAACAGCCGGGAGCAAAGTTAAACAGCCGGGAGCAAAATAAAACAGCCGGGAGCAAAGTAAATTTGAATTTGGAACATATCTATCATTCATAGAAATGAAACGTAAATTATATGAATTACTGGCTGATATGTGTTGAGTCACCGTAACACAAGCTTAGTCGCTTACCACGGGGCTAGATGGCGCTGTGTGTTGTTCACAGAATTTATTTATTTTATTAATTTCATTAGTTTCATTTGCTTCATTAGTTTCATTACATTCATTAGTTTCATTTGTTTTATTTGTTTCATTTGTTTTATTTATTTTGCTTATTTTTTTTAGTATTTATATGAAATTTTCACAGATGATGTATTTTTGTAGCCGCTATAACAACCAACAAATATTTATAGAGGGCTTCTGTATAATAAACGTGATATAAAAATTTTATACCCAACATTTTTGTTTAAGTAAATAGGTATATTCACGAATTACGTAACACAATATCTTATTTATTTTATAATAGAAAAGGGATGAAAAGTAGAGTATATGACTCGAGAGCAAATTATTTTTGCCTCGGGCGATGTATACTTTGAATCCCTCGCTGCGCTCAGAATTCTACGTTAGAATCCCTCGCTACGCTCGGGATTCTATTCTAGAATTCTTCGCTTTGCTCGTGATTCAAAGTAACGCCCTCGCCGTAAAAATACTATTTTGCTCCCTTGTTATACATTTATGAATAGTCGTTAAATGATAAAATATTACATCTCGAGGTCAATATGGGGGTTGTACCTAATACAATTCCGTTCTGAAGAAGGTACAATTTTTTTTAAGGTACTAAAAGGTGCATTTTTGGTACAACTTCTTGGTGTAAGTATATTTTATGAATAGTCGTTAAACAATAAAATATTACATCTCGAGGTCAATATGGGAGTTGTACCTACATTTTAAGTACATTTTATTGGTAATTGGTATAATTTGATTCGGTGCGGTACACCCGCCATCTTAACTCTCACGAGTCGTGATTGTTATTCAGCAAACAACGTGAAAAGGGTTTCATTATACCAGATTCCTAAAATACTAGATTGCTATGTGTTTATGATCGTAACAGTACATTTTCTGGGATTAAGAGAATGTGGTATAATAGGAATCTGGTATTTTGGGAATCTGGTATAATGGGAATAAAGGCTATGAAGTGCTGTTAGTAATTAATTAGCTATGGCTATTAGTAAGGGTGTTTTTAATGTCATGTGGGTGCAAAGTCGGTCGCAGTGAAAATAAAAACATATCTATATGTTAGATAACATTTAGATATCAAATATGATACAATAGCACAAACATTTGTGACAATAAAAACCCCCAAAAGAGAAAAATTATAAACATTTTGTACAATTTTCCATGTAATGTACAAAATGATTATACATATATTAATAAAAAAAAACTCCAATACTTAAATGTTTATCAGTTTACTTATAACAATTTTACAGCTTTATGTAGTAAAATATTACAGCACCATATTTGTAAATAAATAAATACATAAATCAACTCACATAAAAAATGTAAGCATTTTAGTTGCTCAGTAATGCTCAGGTACAAATACATACATAACAATAATAATGTAAATTACAATCTATAGTTTGATGCTTCTAACCATGTCCCAGTGAAACATTTCGAACATAAGCAGGTACAATATGAATTAACTCTTCGACTGCTGAAAACACAAAGTGTGTGTTTTTCTACCATGTTCGTCAGTGCGGTAGGAACACAACAGGTGTGTATTTTTCTCTGGTATGCATATGTAAAAAAAAAACACGTTTAAGAGTTTAAAATTGTAGACACACCCTTCACGTTTAGTAGTAGAGCCATCACTCCCAGCTGCAAACTTTAATAACTCATAGGCTTCTTTATAACCCGAAATTCCCACAGGAATAAGACATACGCGGGTGAAACCGCTAGGCGTTGCTAGTACTTATCCCATAAAATGCAATTTTAAATCTTTAGACAATATACAGTAAATATTGGTTTTATTGCATAATTTGTTAGTTGACTAGTCGGCCCATCACTAGTTTTTACATTATAAAATTTATATTTATAGAAATTGAATATTATAGGTACTTCAAAAACTTTTATAGTGGCCGGCAAATAAGTTGAAAAATTTTGACGTGGAAGGGGAAAGTTCTTGCAGTACACTTTTACACTTCTATGAAAAACAGACTGCGCATCCGCCATTTTTTCTCTAGAAGCTTGCCGGGAATTATATCCTGTTAAGCCTTTGTATGATATTAATTTTGGGGAAGCAATTCACAAACTAACTAAATGGATTCATCAGGTTTTGATGGCCAACTATGCAAGCAACCATGGACTTATTTCATGTCCTATTCTCATGACTTAGCAACCATCAGCTAAATGCATTGTGGAATGTTCATTTCCTGGAAGTGGACAGTTTTTGCAGGCGCGACTTCAAACCACCTTCCTTTTTGGGTTGAGTGAGGGATTTCCTTTCGCCTTGTTGTTTTTTCGCTTCTTTTAATCTGTAATGAATTCGTTGAATTAGAAGTAGGAAATTTAGCATACCTACTATTAGCTTATACAGAGTGAATTATTTAAACGGGCCTTGAGGGGGATATCTATTGAGATAGCAAAAAATGCTAAAAGGAGTGGAGTGGAGAAAGGGATTTATTTTTTTAGCAAAAAGAGAAGGTTCAATTCCTGGCTAGGGTAATGAATTTACCAAAAATCTAAATATGACATTTTAGTTTTTGTCAAAATCGGGGACGCAACACCTTTCAGCATAGTTTGCTATCTCTTTTAGTTTATAGTTTATGATATCCTCCTGAAGGCCCGTTTAAATGGTTCAACCTGTATATAAATGGACAGAATGAAAAAAAAATCGGTTGGGACAGAATGAAAAAAAATAACTTACATATAAGTTACTATTAAACCAATTGATATGAAATTTGAAATGTATTTGGAGTTTGGAATAAACTAAGGTTACTTTTGACCTATATTCCTGCCGAATCGGGATTTACGCTTGTAAAACCACTGTCCGAGTCAATCTAGCCCAAAACTCTTCGACTAGGCTTGTACTATGGGTACTATACTAGACAACTGATATACTACATAATGCTTTTTTTTTAATTATTATTACATATAGAAAACACCAACAACCAGAAACAAAGATTTATGGTAACGCAGCGTACTACGTGGGCGATCGGATGCGAACGCGAAGCGGCGCGGTGCGGCGCGGAAACAAGGAACAGTCGATAGCTATTGAAGTGTCCTACGTGACCAAATGCACGTGTGCGTGCGATGCGGCGCGACTCTCGACTGTTCTTGTTTCCGCGCCGCTTCGCGTTCGCATCTGATCGCCCACGTAGTACGCTGCGTTAGCCTTAGCAAAATTACTTGCCCTCGGCGGGAGTCGAACCAGCCACCTTAAAACTCTAGGTAGTACAGTACCTTAAAATACAGTTTACCTTTCTTTTATAGCTAATTGCTCTTCTTTCTTGAATATATCTTTGAAATCGCTACAGAAAGACGTCCACAGTGCGAAAAATTCTTTAGGTTCGCAATCTTCTGCTTTGCCACATTTCGAAGTGTATTGGTAAAACTTTACGGTGGCCAAAAACTTAGTTTTACACTCTTCTAAGTTCTCGTTTTCAGTCTTGAGTTTTTCTTCGGCTGCCGTCAGGAATGTACCCATTTTCTCGTTGAACACCTCTAGTCTCTTCTTACTCTCGCAGTTTGGGCTGTCTTCGTTTTCACTCCGGGACTGCTCATCGGCTTCGATGATTTTCTTCGTTTTTTCTTTGCAGACTTGAAAAGTTAATAAAATAGTGAATGAGTACTCAACTTCTATTATATATTGTATTCTTTGCGCATGGATTTTGTGTCGAGTATTTTTTGGGCAAGGAGGTTCTAAAAGCATTGAGATGGAGGTCGAATATATTAGAGGTGGAACACGCAAAGCTGTGAGCAGATGGCGCTCTAGTCGACTGAGCTTTTTTTAAAAAATTTGTAGTCTCGCCTGTACTGTGAAGTCAAGTTGGAGTCTTTGTGTTTTAGTGTTAAATCTATCTAAAAATAATCCATTTATGTCGGTGTCTTTTTTAGTCTCAAAGAAAAACATCGTAGGAAAAATGCTCCTACTACATTGAGGCATTTTATTTAAATATGAACGTAAACATAAATGAAACCGCCGAGAGTTGTGAAAATACTACTATTTGACAGTTCTTATTTCAAACTTAGATCAGTCGAACATCGCCCTCTGCCGGGATAAAAAGTTAGTGCTCCTCCCCATTTAAACACCAGAAAATAGTGATTACTTGGCCCTTTTAATAACTGTTTTCAGTGAATAAAATAAGATTTTTTAAATGGAAATGGTATGATATTGTAAATGGCTCTGGATTGCTGTTTGTGGCGTCGTCGTACGGGGGAGTGGACGGATAGGGGTCCGTTCACACAGACCGGCTCGGAGAGGAGAGCAGATTTTATACCACGTTTAAAGCAGAGCTTTGAATTATTGTATTATGGTTTATTTTTACCCTTTAGTCTCAAAAAGTCCAATGTATCAAAATGTCAACAGTATCAAAATGTCCATATCAAAATGTCCTATTATCACAATGTCCACTGTACCACAATGTCCTCTTTATCAAAACGTCAACTGTATCGAAAATTAAATGAAAACAAATTGCGATAAGAAACAGGCGATCATAACGGGAACAAAAGTCAATCGAAATAGAAACAAAAGACGATCGAAAAAAAAAACAAAAAACGATCAACATAAAACAATACGATCACAATTGTTTTAAATCTGGCAATTGACAGCTGTCAAAATTA